>JAHLSL010000010.1:20241236-20304013 GCA_025920805.1 Petroica traversi
CGGGGGGCCGGGCCGGGCCCGTCCCGGGCTCCTGTCCCCGCTGCGCCGGGAGCTGCTTCGCCCGAGGGGATATTGAACATCTTTCGCTTGTCCTGTCGCTGTGTGCCGGGGCTTGCGCGCTCGGGAGCTCTCCCCAGAGGCTGGGCGGCTCGGGGGGACTCCGCTGCGGTGCAGGGTGAGGACAGGGACTTGTTCCCTGTGGGCTCCGCTTGGAGGGAGGGCTGGAGGGCCCCCAGGGCGAGGTTCGGCCGTCTGTTTGCTTTCTTACTCTGTAGATGTTCGTCCTCGGTTTTGCTAAATTTGAAATAAAGCCGTGTAGGTGTTTGACGTGCTCGGGGGCTCCTCGCCTGTGGCAGACACCACTCACTGTGTGAGGACGCGGAGCTGCAGCCAGAGAAGGCCGCCTGCTCTGGCCCCATTCCCTGGGACCTGCGAGAGGTAAGGGAGGGCAGGGAGGGGAGAGCACAGCGGGCACGGGCATTACTGGCTGCCGCCCTTTGACGGACAGGAAAGGATAGGGGAATTTCCAGCACTTGGGCTTGAGGGCTGGGTAATGGGGATTGTGCTTCTGCTACTGCTTAGCCAATAGTATTGAGCAAGTTGCAGCCTTGCACTGTCTGTACCTTAGTTTTGGCTGTGAAATGGAAATATTGCTGACCCTTCCACTAGAAATTTCAGATCTGAGTGGAAAATGTTGTGTGGGAAAATATTGGTGTGGCATTAATGAAGGTGGAATTTTGATCTATTCCTGACTGCTGTTGCCCGTCTTGTACTTCGATTTTTACTTTGCACTTAAAACCAAGGTTATTAAACTTTGAAAATAATAAACATTCTTAACAAAGTTCAGAGTACGTGTATCTTTGTGAACAACTAATTAATTCTGACAAAGATATTATGGCTTTAGTATTAAGCTTCTTTACACACCTTCTATCGAATCAATTAGTGACTGAGAAAAAGCAATAACAAAGTACACATGCACGCATGCTTAAACCTTTTTAATAAAAAGTTGTAATTTAATGGAAATAATATAAACAAACTTCTTGGGAAGAGGCTGGTTTGTGACATTTTATTAATGATGATGATTTCATCAAACCGTTCTGGTCTGGGGTTGCCTGACTCCCCACTGATGCAACTGTGTGCCCTCTCTAAACTGTCTGTGCCCTAAAGCACCAGGGCTGGCACTTGGTAAATCTCTCTGAGGACAAAGCTGAGCTGCTGAAGCAACACTGTTGAGGGTACCAGGAGAAGTGAGTACATGGCAAAAAATAGCCCTGGCCTTGTTAGCTCAGCCCTTTAAGCCACTAAGTCAGCTGGAAACAGAAATGGTCTCTTTTTGTGCTGGCTACCTGCACTACTAGCAAAGGCTGTGAACTGCCCTCAGATAAGGAGTAGCTTCTTAAAGATGATTTAATAGGCTTTATGTCTATAACTGCTATTAAGGTAAGCTCATACTGAGTTAGCTTTCACCTGTTACAAATGTAATGGAAAAGAAGCATTCTCTCTGCTCTGTTTTCTTGTGCCATTTCAAATAAACCTTGGCATTCAGCACCTGAAGGGAGCCTAGAAGAAAGATGGAGAGAGTCTATTTACATGGGCATGTAGGCACAAGGGGGAATGGCATTTAACTGACAGAGAATAGATTTAGATTAGATAATAGGAAAAAAATGTAATTGTGAGAGTAGTGAGGCCCTGGAACAGGTTGCCTAGAGAAACTGTGGATGCTCCATCCTTAGGAGGGTTTGAGGCCGGCTTGGATGGGGCTCTGAGCAGCTTAGTCCAGTGGAATGTGTCCCTGCCTGTGGCAGGGGGTTGGAATTAGATGATCTATCTTTAAGTCCCTTCCAACCCAGGCCATTCTATAAGTTTTATAATTTTGTAAAGTGATGTTGGGACAATGTCAAAATTCCAGTTTTCCAAGCAGTTCAGATTTTTAAAACCCCTGCAAGGATGTGGTACTTCACACCAAAGTTAAACACAAGAAAGGCATGAATTTGAGGTCAATGCTATTACACGAAGCAAACACGTGTTAAGCATGCTTCCAATGAAGGTACATAAACAGCTAACTGGCTACTGCTAATGCCCTAAGGAAAAATAATCTCAGGAGCACACACACATGATAGACTTCAGGATTATAGTGCAGTTGAATACTATGGGACCCAGAAGAGGGGAGCATGTGCTTTGATTTCATGCCATGTTTGTAATAATGTATTTGGCCACCTTTTTTTTTTTTACATATGACCTTTGCAGCACTGGTTTTGTACATTTCTGGTATTTCCTACTTCGTTCAGATACCAGAAAATTACTGATGTATCAGTTCAGAATTGTCTCTTGAAAATTCAGTGTGTTAATCTGTACCTGCTTTTCTAAACCCTTTAATGTTTTGATTTGTGTTGTGTCTGCTAATCACATCCATCCATTTGCAACCACCAGAAAGTCTGGGTTTGTGTTGAAATGTGGCAGCAAGGGGAAGGATGGCTGAGCGGTGCTTCTTTAGAGGCTGGTGAGGAAAAAACTGGTTCAGCTGATCTAAAATTAATGCAGTCATGAACAGGCATTGACACCCTCTGTAGAGTGGGCGGGCTTTCCCTCCAACAGATCTCCTCTTGAGCCAGGCCTCTGGCCCCTGAGGACTGTCAGTGCTAAATGACATTTTGTCTTTTGGCTTTTTTCATCCAGAGTCCAAGCCTTGGATTCTTTCTCAACAATGTACAAGCATCCACAGACAAATGGATAAACAGCACTTAGGAAACACATGGAGAGACAGGTAACATATTAGTAGGACAGGGCTGGGAATATTCATATGCAGAAAGTCATCAGATGGTCCAGATACAGTAAGCATGTTTCAACCATTGAAAGAAAATATGCATTGTAAACATGCATAAGGCGAGGGGAAAAACCTACTGAGTGATGGGAAGGTAATTTGGAGCCAGGAGTAGTGAGCAACAGTTTAAGTACATATCAAGAAAAACAGCTCATGCAATTTTAGTTCTGCGTATCTGAATGCATGAAAGAGATGGGGAAGGTGCTAATCCTTTTTAATGAGTGACCCTGGAGCTATTCTCCAAATATATTCAGAGAATACAGAGAAAAGCAGCCAAAATCCAGGCTGCAGATGCTGAAAGACTTGAAAAATCTACTATTTACTGTCTGGCCATTTGGGAAGGGATTATAACCATGCATTCTTATTTAAGTTGTCAACAAAAATAGAAGGTATTTGCTAGCAGGACTCACAGAATTTAGTAAAAACTACAAACAGATGTCTTTAAGGAGATAAACGCTTAGGACATATGCAGAAAATATTCTCCTGGTGCAGTCTGATTTTAACCTCTCACTGAGATTCACTTCTAGCTCATTCCCAGCAGGACCCCATTGCAGGATTAGATGAGGTAATAGACCTCACAGAATCAGGAGGCAAAACTCCACCAAATTTAGAAGCATCAATTAAATGCCATTGTTTCTCAAGTGCTCCCTTTTTTGTTGTTGTTCAGTGTGCTAGAAAAGGTTGTACCTGTATATAATCAGAACATTTGGGGGTGGATTATTTTAGTATAAACATGACTGCCTGACTGAGATACATGTGCACAACCATAAAGTGGAGCAGGTGGAGAATGTCACAAGTATTGTACATCTTCCTTCTCATCTTGAGATCTAAATTACCATGAACTGATAAAAGTGACTCGTGATGCCAATCTGTTTGAGAGACTCTTGAACTGATTGAAATAATCACCACTTTTTATTCCCCTTCAGTAGGCAGATAGTCTTAGCGAAATCTTTTCTTTTGGAAGATCATTCTTGTTAAAACCTGTACTGAGGCTGAGAAGTAAAGTGAGAATGTGGGAAAGGGCAGTGGAGAGGACATGTCTGAGCTCTAGCCATAGCAAATAATAAAAGTGAACAATTATGGTGATTCACTAGAGCCCAGGGCACGGGCTGCAGACCATGAAGGCATTAACCTGCAGCAAGTCAGCAACATAGATCTGACCCCAGAAAAGCTGGCTGAACTGTGCCAAAAGCTGGCTGAATGGGGACCGAGGTTGCTCTCATGGCATAGCTCATCTCATTTTCTGCATTTGAAACACATACCTTGGGTTTTGTGTGCGCCTGGCCTGGCAGGGTGTGACCCAGCTGAATGCCTCAGCATTTGCTTATTCATTTTGTTTAAGTTAGGTGTCAGTGCAAGCTGTCTGAAGAGAGAAGTGCCCACACCTTCGCCTCTGGCTTGGCCTCAATGAATCCAACTCGGGTTTCTTTGCTGCTTGAAGGAAGTCTCCAGATTAAAGAAGGCAAGCTGAGCTCATCTTGGCTCTCAACATTGCTTTTGTTGACAAAGCAAAAAAAAAAAAAATTTCCAGCCATGAATTAACAATTTATGAGTCATGCAGATTAGAAGGTTTTTCTAGCTGGGTCTTTTTAAAACATAAAATATAAGCTTGAAAACTAAACGACAAGTTTAAATAATTACAACACAGAATTTGGAGTCAGGACTTTGACATTCTTCTGGTTATTTTAAGTGTCTCTGTTCCTCAGTTTCATTTTCTCAAATGGAAACAATAATCTCATGGGCATTCTGGTAAAGGAGTCTTTATTGGATGGTGTTTTTAGAAATGAAAAACTGCTGTTGTTGCTATTACAGTGACTAAGAGAGTGCCATTTCTTTGCAATTAATGGCTGGATGGAGGGTCCAAGGTCAAAGAGAAAATTCTTAACCAGTTGCAATTTGCATTATTATGACTAACCCAGAGGCAATTAATAATACTTCTATTTTTTTCACACATGTACTTCTTCCCCTTCCTGCCCCTTATATAATCCAGGGCACTTTGAAAAAAGCACTAATGGAAAAATTTGAGTGCAATTAAACAAACATTCTAGGCTAGTCTAAAAATGCCAGAAAAAATATTTCAGATAAAAAAATCAGAATATTAGCCATGATTTAGTAAAAGGAGTGAGGATGCCTAGAAAACAAAAGTGAGCAGTGACCTCACAGAGTGGGGTGACAGTACTAATACTGAAATACTCACAGAAAAATAAAACCTGCAGATGTTAAAAGATGTAGATGTGGCACTTTGAGACATGGCTTAGCAGCAGTGCTGGGGTAACGGTTGAACACAATGATCTTAAAGGTCTTTTCCAACCTGAATGATGCAATGGTTCTATGTTCTAAATAAGTTATACTTTCATTATTATTAGAAGCCATGAGACTTATGAATCTGTAATGATGCTGAATTTGTGCTAGGCATTTCCTGGTGCTGGATGGCAGACTCAGCAAAGACCATTCTTAGCCTTTGAATGTTCTTTTCAGCAAACGATCTCCAGTACTTCTTAGGAAAAAAAAAAAAAAAAGTAAGCATTGTTACAGCAATTTTACCAGGAGGAAAGCAGCTTTGGAAAGTGAAACAAGCTGCCTCGGGTCACACAAGAAGGCACCTGCAGATCCAGTAATAGCATTCACATTGCTCAACTCCCAATATAGCAACCCATGCAGAGTCTGTGCCATCTTGCAGAGCTCATGCCTTGGGTTCTCCTGTAAGCACCTCCCAGGACCTGCTTCCTCTGCCACAGTGTCCAGGTTTGCTTAACAATGGTATCCCAAATAATTTTTGCTGCAGCTACTTGGTTTATAAATTTCATGGATAAGAATTAATAAAGCACTATACATACCCTTCCATTTGAAAAAGCACCTTAGGCCAAAAGAATATGGTGAAATGGAAAGGTAGACTATTAATAATATTTATGTATTTCTTCTGTTTTCTTTACCTGTCTTCAGCATTTTCATAAAGCCTTGTGCAAAGGGATCTTGTCTGCACCTAGGTCTTCTGGGTCCTACTGCAACGCAGATAAAGAAGCATTATAAAACTCCTATGAAAAAGTTCACCCTTCATTAGATTGGAAGGTGTCTGCCCCTGGTAATCTGTTTGAATATAAGCTATTTCTGCTCTTTCCTCCACTGAAGATGTCAGGCCCAGGAACGCGACAACGGAACATATTTCTTGGCACCTCCAAAGGTTTATTAATTCTCTGATTTCTGACCTGGTATTTCTGAGCATGGCCGAGATGAACAGTAATTCCCTCATAAACACTCCAGTGTCAGGGAGGCTTAATTGCTTGGCATCATGAGAAACTGTTTGATAGTTCAATGACAAAAGGCCTTAGAGAATGTGAAATGAGAGCCGTCAGTTCTCCCTTGCTGCCCCTGCCTGCTCCCCGCCATAATGTATCCAGCATTTAGCTTTTGCAGGGCTGTGGCACCAATGTTAGCATAGCAAACCCTGATCCTGCCGTTTATGGTATCCATGTGATCACGGCAAGACCAGAAGTTAGAAGTCATAAGTGCAGCTCGGGTAATTTTGTAAACAGCAGCAGCACCAATTTCTTTTACAGCAAGTAAAAAAAAAAAAGACATTGCCACTGGAAATGAAGAGCATACAGAGCAGCTGTTTCAAATTTGTCTGATGCTGTTATAGAACAAGTTTAAAGTGTTAACAGTTGTACCCATGGCACAGTTTCCCCCGCTGTGTGCACACTGACAGCTTTCCTTTATGCTGTATAACTGAGCTACCACATTTGTGCTCAGTTCCCTTGCTGTTCCTCTGAGATGCGTTTCCCCAGCTGTGGGCTGGAAATGACTGAGCAGACTCCAGGTGGACTTGCAGGAACGCTGTGCAGCCAAGCACAGCTATCATGCCATGCAGCAGCATCTGCTGGGCTGACCAGTGCTTGTGGCAGTCCTCAAACCTTCTGCCCATCTTGTTAAATCAGTGCTGTTTCTGACCCCAGGGTGGGAGTCACACCTCCAGAGAGCCCCAAGTGTTTCACACTCTGCCTGTCACATCCATGAAAAGTTAAATGACAGAACACAAGCAGGAAAAGTTGGAGGAGGCGGTGGCCCTGAGCAGTTTAGTCCTCCCCAGGCCAGGACAGCAGCCACTGAGATACTGAAGAGGAGGCGAATTGGTGAGGGGCTGCTGGAGAATCCTGTCCTGCTTCTTGCAATAATGTATCTGGGGCAGTGTGCTCTTATCTCCTCTCCCTGGGCTGAAAACACTGAGATCTGAAGGAGACTTTCACCCCAAGGGCAGAACTGCTACTCTGGTTTGAAGGAGCTGGAATATTTGCTCCTTGAAGGAAAGGAGAATGCTGAGGCTTTGAATTTTCCTTAGAAACTCAGCAGGGGATTTCTGTACCCCCCTCTGTCAAGCTGCAAAGCATTTCACTCTAACAGGCTACCGCTAAAGCCACGATACCCCATTTTGTTTCAGTCAGGCAAGAAATTTGAGGAGAACCTAGATGGCAAAGCGACAGATAACAAATCAGAGCAGCAAGCCTTGAAAGAATGGTTTCCAGGGAACTGGGGGAGTTAGGACTCAGAATCTGGAAGTGAAGCAGTAGTTAGAGATGCTTCTGACAAGATACCAGCCATGGTGAGAAACCTTGGCCCAGCTGCGAGAGAAAGAAATTGATCTGCACAACATTGTATTTGGGATGGAAAGAGGAGAGCAGACAGGATGAGAGATTGGCTGCAGCACCCGAACTTCACAATCACAAGCCCCAATGGGAGCATCTGTGAAACTCCAGCTGCTGATTCTTACTTTGCTGCTGCGCAGCTTTCTTGATGGTATGAGCAGCGCAGAAAGAGGAATGGGCTGCAGTGTGGGGCCACTGCTGGGTGGAGGCAGGGGAGATGCTATCTCCCCATAGCACAAGGAGCAGCCACCCTTTTCCTACCCACACCAGCAAGCATGGCAAGCCTTGTCCCAAAGTCTTTGGGATTCTCCATCCCAGATTGCATAGCCTGTAAAACACCAAGCACAAAGGTGGCCCCAGAGTCACACAGCTACAGTGAGAGGGAGGACTTCTTACAAGCAGCTGGAGAGAAAATGTCTGTCAGTGTCTGTGTCTGGGTGAGGGAGGTAGAAGTCTTGGAGCAGGAAGAGGAGATGGATACAGGCTCACTGCAGTTTCTTTACTTTCTGAAGGTCCACTTACCGTTCCAGCTTCCCAAACGCATCTTGGACTTCAGCAGTGAGTCTGGGCTGTATGGGCTCCAAATGCGTGGATTTGTAGGATAAATTGAGGATGTGAGTGGAGTAAGAGTCAGGTGGAAGACCAGTGTGAATGGCACACTCAGGTGTGGAGCTGAGTGCTGGCACAGGAATGAAACACTGGGTGATCATGTTTGTCTGCACTATGCAGGCAGAAGAGAAGGAATAAGTCACTGTAGGGGTTTGCATATGGCTTTCAGGAGGTTTATTGCATTTTACATTTAACAGAAAACTTTTCAACAGAAGGACAGCTTACAGAGTACATCTTGAAGGCTGCTGACTTGAAGAGATGGAACATGGGGCAGGTCAATGGTTAACAAACTGCAAATAATTCAGTGAAATACCACAGGGAGAAATCATAACAATGGTGTAACAGGAGGATAGGAAAGAGGAAGTTATCAGCAAGCTCTTAGGAAGCACTACAAAAACTGAGAGACTTCTGAGCAGGGATCCTCAAGCCCTTACTGTCACAATTAGCCTCCTGAAGCTTGTCTGTGTTGCTGGGTCTGTCACTTGTGTTACCTGCTGGGTTGATTTATTTCTTTATTAACCCACCCAGCAGTGGTTAACATGAGAGTTTTAAGAAGACCAAGGGAAAAGCTGGCAGAGTGGCTTTGTCTGTAATAACTTCTATTTCTGAAAAAATGTGACAGTTCAATACCTCAAAATGAGATCTGGGACAAACTGCTTTGTTTTCCCATTCTGTCATCCATAGTCAAGGCTGGATTAAGATTGTGGCAGCCCAGGCCTAATCAGTTCACTAGGGAAGAAAGCTTTCTGCTGTCCCGGTCAAAGAAAATCTTGGAAAATCCTGTTCAGGAATTTCTACCACCTTTTGAAGGCAACTTACAGTCAACAGCTCTGAGGTGTGAGCTGCCTGTACTTATTAGTGAAGTACTGCTGTTACCGACTTTTGTTACTGAGTAAACTCATTCACTTCTGGGATCAGAAGGCATTGCAAGTCCTTCAGGAACATGATTGGGAGTAGGTGTTGATAGCCATTACTCACTCTCAGAGGTGCCTCCCTGCATTTCTGGGATGGGCCCGTCACCTCCCTACTTCCAGAAGGCCACACACGGTGACTCTCTCGCTTCTCCTCCAACACTTTCTAGCAGCGCTGATTTTCTGCAGGGGGGGCGGTAGCTGCTCTCACACTCAGGGTCATTCACGTGGCCCTGGCTGCAGATGAAAAAGGGCTCCGGCAATCAGGCAAGGGAGGCTGCCCTGCTGAAAGTGAAAGCTGGGTATCTCTATTTAAAGAAAAGCAGACTGCATTGCTCTGGTGCCGGAAGTTAAATGCTGCCATCTAAGTATCTGGTTTATGAATTCTGAGCTGCTGCTAGTGCACACATCTGGGGCACGGATTGCATGGCCATGCTGCTAGCAAAGCCCACTGGAAGCAGCTCATGTTTACTGCAGTACAGTGCATCTGCATAACATCTGTGAGAAGACCAGGAGACTTTTCCAGCAAGGGGTTCAAAGCTTTGCTAGTTTGCACACATGCATGGGCAGCAGATTTCAGCACCTGTTGACTGATCATCATATGAATGAATAGGGAGAACCAGCTGGCAGCTGTTGGACATTTATCCTGCTTGTGAATATCAGAGCTTGTAGCAAGTCTGTCCTCTGGAAAACAAACTAACTAACTAACAAAAAAAATCCCCCAAAAAAGGGGAAGTACCCTGTCAGGAATAAGGAATAACCAGGGTGAACATCCAGGTAGTGTTGAAACTAAGAAGCAGAAGATGGTTAAAAATTATTTCTCCTCTAGCTTTCTGCATTATTCCCAAATATCAGGCTATGAACAATAACCTTTGGAGGCTAATATTCCTGTCAATGTTTTCTTTCAGTGTAGCCTTGGGACCTAGAAGGGCCTGTGTGGGACAATGTCGCACCACTGGTATCAGCACATCTGGTTAACAGCACGCTACCCTGCTCAAAAGAAATTTACTCATGTGGACCATGGTTCTCCAGTTCCTGTCTTATGCTGAAAAATGCATCACTTGCTATACATAGCTACAGATCCAACTCTGATGCTGCGTTTATTCTGAGCCCATTCCCCAGGAGATCTTTAAAACACAATTATCTCCAGCTCCACTTAATCACACAATCTGTCCCAAGGTCTATTCTTGTTTTTTTTTAGGACTCCTGTTGCCAAGGGCTCTCACAAGGACTCTGCTCTCTCTGCTTTGATTCTGAATCAACACTTGTCCGTGTGCCTTGTCAGTCACCTTGCTGCAGGACAACATCACAGCAGCTCTTGCTGTTGTGGTACATTGCCTTGAAAAGCAGATCATGACATGGTCTAATTGTGTTTAACCTGCCCCAAAGCAGGACTTACATCTGCCCAAGCCTTTCTTTTGCCATCTTCCCATGTCTGTTTTCATCAGTCTCATGACAGCCATGCAGGTGTCAGAGTGGTTACCCAAACCATGTTGTTTCCCCTTCTCTCACGAGTGAGCACTTGTGAGTGCTCAGCCCACCATGCAGTCCATTCAGGTAGTGTCTTTTCAGGCTGTTGAGGAGAGCTGAGCAGTGAAGCAATGGAGAGTGTTGTGATATTTTGGGTTTCAGCTTTGCTAGAAACAAGCAGGTGGCTTCTAGTAAGCTGGAGGAAAAGGAGGGGCAATAGACAGTCTGGAAAATACAGGCTTAGGAGATGTGATGGCACTGAAGGACTACTAAAATTAAACTCTGCTGTCTAGGTTTCAGCTGTGTCCAGTTTGGGTTCAGCTTACATGGAAACCTAGGCTCTAATTTATACCCCTGCAAAGAGGTCAATGTCTAGCTTTCTTTTTTTCTGGAGGTTGAAGTAAAATGCATGAGGACAGCAGCCATAGGTAAGGTGGTACAAAAATGGATGAGAGACAAACTAGCAGTAGTTAGCTGTAGCTTAATCCATAACTATTTACTGCAGAGTCTCTTACGCCCATGTTAGTCTCCTGTATTCTATTTCTGGCGACAGGCTGTTAGACATTGGTTAAGCAGGTGGTCTGCCAATGACTCCCACACTATACATTGATCTCTTCTGGGCTCCCTGCTCCTGCCTGGTAACTTTCTCAAGGCACAACTGCCTGTGTAGTTTATGTTGTGACAGTGCTCAGAAGTACTGGGTTCTTGAATAAAACACATAAAATCCTCTACAGGTACAAAACCACTAAAAGCCCCAGGCTAAAGTACTCACTTGTTAAACTTCCTCTCCCCTCTCTTGATGTCCCATGCCATGCCAATCCTGCACAAAATCCAACAAAAAGCTGTGATCATCCATTCTCCTCCCTGCGAGGTGTTAAAGCTGCTTCTCAGTCCCCCACCAAAGCCACTGCCTGGGGGAGGTGTCTCTCAGGAAGGCTCACCCTATTAGATATGTCACTCCTATAAAATACCTCTGAGTATTCTTTGTCCCCTTTGCTCTCTGACTCAGCCTAGACTGATTTCCTTTATCAGTACCCCATCAACTGCTTCTTGCTGTCTATTTGCCCCAGCTTTGGATATGAAAGGTAGCATCCACTTTCTTTCCTTATATTGCCTCTTTCCCAGCTCATGCAGGCTGACACATGAACCAAGAGGAGCTTGACTGGGCACTGTGCCTCATGTTTTATGCTGTATCTTTGTGGGGCTTAGGCATTTAGGATAACAAATCTCTTCATCATTTTCTCATCCAAATTCACTAATACTTCGTATTTGGGATCTGTTTAATCCTTCTTCATTGGATAGCACTGACAGTACTCCCATATTTTTATAAAGTGACAGAACTGGGTCTTTGATGTTTGTTATCTGACTTACCCAGCTGTATTGTCCCAACACCAAAGAACAAATGAAGGAGAGCCCAAGGGCACCAGGTTAGCATTTTGGTTTCCATAGTCAAATGCTCTGCCCATAGGTGTAAAGAAGTGATGCCGCAAATTTGTGGGTTAGGTGGAAGGTGCAAATTGGTTCCTAGCTAGACATAGCTCAATCAGAGATATTTCCTCCTTCACACCTTCAATAAACACTCAAAAAAGAATTGTAAATGGACTTCATAGGAGGCAGAAAGTGAGAATGACCTTGTGGAAGTATGGAGTTCCCACACAGGATGATACGAATAATCTGAAACCCCTGACTATTTTTTTCCATTAACTTTGGGTATAAACTTTCTCTTTCAGAGAAGAGCTCTTTTGCCTTTTTTTTTTTTGTGCATACATTTTGCCCAGTCATACCATTTCCTTCCAGTAGCTGATTTTACATGTCACCTTTTGCCTGGCAGCAAAATGTCTGAGAATGGTTTGAAAATCATGGAAGACAATCTTACAGCAGAGAAATAAAAATGCCTTATTCCAAGCTCAATTCTGTATAATATCAATAAGATTCAGTCACTTATGCTGTCTGAATAAAAAACATTTATTGCCATTATAAAAAAAATATTTCAGGAATTTCAAATGGGGACTTGTAGCTTGATGCACTGATTGGTGCTCACAGATTTATTAGACATGGGATAAGTAACTTGAGAATATGAAATTAGCTGTAGTCATTTGAAGAGGCATTTAACTTTGAAAGATATGGAACCAAAAAGTAAGTATATGTTAGTTGTAATGCTAAGTAAGCATGTGCCCTGTTTCCTACGGGGAAGTCTGACCTGTCTTGAACCTTGCAGTCACAGTTCAGAAGCAGTGTTCATCAGCTCATGCAGACAGCTAGGAAATAGGTTTTCTATTCTGTTGAAATGAGGTAAAATCTCTTACCAGGATCTGTTCAAATGTGTTTATAAATGTTCTAAACCTTTCAGCATCTCCTTGTATTCTTTATTCAGGTGGTCTGCAAATTGTTTCTGAACATTTATTTCATTTATTCCTGAAAGACTTACCTGCTGTGAAAACACAAGGTCTGGTTCTTCTCCCGTTTTTTTGGCTTTCAAAGAATCAGATCCTGTTAATGAAAGGAAATGACACCTGCTTTATACCAGTTAAAAGCTACAATTATTAATGTTATCTTAGCCTTAATAACACTTACACAACCATTCTTAGGATTAGGACCAAAGTGAAAGAGAAGTCATTCATGGAACACATTGGCCTGTTGGAGTTTCAGGAAGCTTTGTTGACTAAGTGGTAGATGGAGAATCTGAGAACCTGAGTTCCTGAGTTTCAGCTACTAGAACTACTATGAATTAATTTCCACAAATCACTTGATCTGTATGTGTCTTGATTTGAAATAGCTATAATGTTTTTTCTCTCAGAGAGGTGTAACCTCTTAATAGTTGTAGAATGTTTTGAGACCATTGCATAGAAGGTACTGCATGAAAGCTCAAAATTACATACAGCAAATGTGACTTCAGACTTCTTATTGCTTTTCTGGATGACTGATTTTAATTGCAGTGGATTAAACAGCTGTAAACATGCAATTGTTGCACATTGAACAAAGGTTTTCATTCCTGGGTTCCCACGCAGGTGTGTGGCTGTGAGCTGACCAATACTGTTTCTGCTGATCCTCCCCGGGTTTCTCCCTTGCAATCAATTCGAGCAGTGATGAATTCACCTCTTGAAATTAATAATGTCAAGTTTGTCAATATTTTTAAAGGTAAACTTAATTTTGTTCTCTTGAGCCTTGCCTTTGGCTTGTGAAAGCAGAAGCTTTAAACTCTATTATTTGGGAAGTCTACTGGGATGCCTTGGTGTGGCAGGTGCTCTATAAGTTTAGCACTGCATCACTATTAAAGGCCATTAAGAAAGATCTTTCTGGAGCTGTCAGCACTCTGCAGATTAAAACCAGAAAAATAAAGGCACTCAATAAATGCTGCTATAATGGTTCAGATAGCTGCAGAGAGAGGAGTCATCTTTGGCTTGTGCTCAGTTTACTTCTGGGTTCAATGTAAAGGTTTTTTGGCTTCCTGTAGAAGCTCTAAGAAAAAAACAATGTGGAGAGGCTTGGATGAGTGCCAGAAGAAATATTGTACTGAATCCAGAATATAAAAATCCTTCACAATTCCTATATTTTGCTCCATGTAGGTTCTTTATAGTCTAGCAAGAACTAAGTTTTACTATCATGATTCCAGTACCACTGCAGGGTTGTACAGGATGTGAACAAATTGTCAGATTTTATTTGATAATTTAAAAACATTTATCGACCCCCTTACAAAGACACTGTTAAAATGGCAAGGTGGGTAAAAGGTGAGAGGAGGAAGCATCAAACACCTGCAAAAGGGCTGCAAACAAAGCATTGGAATAAGCATTTCAGTTTTAAAGTTGGTAAAGAGTGGCAGCAAGACACCTCCTTAATCCCTACCATGGCTACTATTTAACTGTTTGGAAAAGGGAGGGCAAAGTGAGGTGTTCAAGGTGGACTGGACACTGCCAGAGAGCCTCCTCACATGTAGAGGAGATGGAGCAATGGCAGAGGCAGCCTGCGTGAGCAGGCACAGACCAGTGCCTTTGGAAGTGCTGGTGGAGAGCACCCAGGCACTCGCCGGGTTTTCATTGAACTGTAATGCCTTAGGAAAGGAACTGGGAGAGTGCAGTGGATTCTCCTGCTCAAGGTATAACGGGGTGCTCAAATTTGCAGATAGTGCCAGACCACTAAGAGTATTGGCCAAACCAGCCTGCAGTCATGGAAATGCCTTTGGTTGGGTCAATGGCACCATCCTTTTACCCTGCTCTGGTTTCTGTTTGGTAAAGATGCTGAATAAGGCTCTAAGATACAAGTGGCAGAAATTGCAAAGTGATCTGAATGGGGTGCTTGACTGGGGAACATCTGGAAACACTAGGAGTTGTACATTGGAGAGGAGGTCCCTGACTAGGATGTGAAAAATGTGAGTAGTAGAAAGAAGGAGAAATAGGGAGAAATAGCTGTTTCTACTCATGCTCCCAGAATACAAAGACAAGGAAACATTCAGTGGAAATATAAAGCAGCAAATATAAACCCGTTAAGAGGAAATACATTTTATACAATGCCTAATTAGCTCATTCCCATAAGATAACATTAAGCCTAAGAGATTAGTAGGATTTAAATAAAGGGATTAGACATTTATATGGATAATGTAATTGGGGATGTTCTTATTAAATAGAATACATATTTTCTTTTGTTATGGAAGGATTTAAGCCCTTTTGCTTCAGGGTCTAGGCTAGTTGCTAACTGATAAGAATTTAAAAGAAACTTCCCCTTTTGCCAAGTCATTCCCTACTTGTCTTCTGCTAGGTTTCTTGTACTTAATTTGAATTGTTTCTACAGGCACTATCCCAGCAGGATTATTAAACTATATGGTCCATTTGTTTGGTATAGCATGGCAACTCTGTTTCTTCATAATCAAATGTCTCACTGACGGATCACAAGAATCTCAGTGGTCTGAAACAAAATCCTCTTTTTCTTCTGCTAGTTCCACAGCAGAAGATTGACCTTGAGTGCCCACCTATTAAGCACCAACAAGTCTCACTTACCTGTCCCAATAGCAATATCTTCCAACTCTCATTCAGGACTTACATGAGCTCAGTTAGAGGGGTGGCAGGACACCAAAGATCCCACAGCCTTCACCCAGTGGGTTGTCAAACATTGGAACAGGCTGCCCAGGGAAGTGATGGAGACATCAGCCCTTAACATATTTGAAATATGTGTAGATGTGGCATTTAGGGACATGCTTTAGTCTAGACTTCACAGTGCTGGGCTAATGGTTGCACTTGATGGATGATCCTGAAGGTATTTTTCAACCTGAACAATTCTATGATTCTGTGTCCTCCCACAGGTGTGAATGGGAATGCCTTATGGATGCTGCAGGCTATCGGAATTTAGGACAAAACCCAATGATAACCAGAAGGAAAAATTGATTCAAAACTTCCAGGCAAGATAAGAAAGTTGCTGCTTAGTAGTCTAGTTCCCATTAAAAAGCATCACATGGCCTTATCTAATCTGGCTAAAATGCAGTTGTCTTGCATTTTGATTACTGAAACATCCTTCTCTTTGGTCTTGTCAAGTGTATTTTCAGTCTGGGCACATCCCTGCAAAATACTGCTATAAAGATCATTTTCCTAATCCATCAGTTTGAGGATTTTACACATTCTTTGCTCCTCTGTACTACATTCCTCTTCTTTACTTCAACAAATACAAGCTATTTATCTTTCCTGTCAAGCCCCTTCCCACCCTGCCAAAGAACTCTCCTTTGCTATGACAATGTCGTCTCCTTCTCATCATTCTGTCAGTCTCTATTCTCACTTGTTAACATTTTTATAGAAACAACTTATGGGCTTTTTTCCTTCCTGCTATTGGGAAGAATCTTGGTAAAGAGCAGCAAAATACCGTCGTTTTCTTTCCAATTCTCTGATGAAAACTCTCCTTTACTATGTTGCCTGTGAAAAGTTTGCCACTGGTGTGGCCACTCTCCATCACACTGGCAAGCAGGAATCAAATCAAACAATGCACTGCCCTGTCTGCCCAGATGCATCTGCTGCCCTTTATATACACCTGGAAGGCAGGGATGGTTCTGCAAAGCACCTTTACAACAGCTTCCCCATCATTGATGGGGACTTCTAAGGGCCACTGCAAAACAAACACTGATTTTCCTCATTCCTTTTCTGTCACTTGAACAGTTTAGCTGAGTCCTGATGCTTTTGTGCCAGTGAAACACCCAAGTAGGGAACTGTTTTCTGTAGGAGCTATATGTGTGTGGTCATCATGTCCTCGAGTCAAGGTCTCTTCTGAAGACACATGTAGTGAAAAGTGGGCTCCAGAGAAGAAGTGTTCAGCTTAGCCCTGTTCTTGGCAATGTTGCTTTTCCCTCATGGATAACAACTCCTGCAAATCCTCCAGTTCAAGAGGGTGTCTTTTGTGTACTAAATGCTGCCATTATTTATAAAGCGCTCTTGCTGAATGTCCCTAAAGTCAGTCCTGCAGGACAGTTTCAATCAAATTGTGTTCAATTTATTCCAGCTGAATAACTCTGAAATGTAAATAAAATTAAATTAATGGTGTAGTATTTGTCTTGTGTTACAGTTGTAATAAGCTTCAAGTAATGCTAACTGTAAAATCAGATGAAGACTATAGAGTAAAAATCAACCCTTAAAAAAACAGTGCAAAATTTGATATCTGGCTTGCAAGAGCAATTGGGGTACATGTAATCCAGAAGGTATTTTTAATTATATTTGTTCATACTGTTTCTCTGCTTCATTCTAATAAAAGAAAAGAAATACTTTCCTATAGTGGTTATGTTTGGTTTGACAAACATGCGGAACACCCTGTGTCTGTTCCTTGCTGACTGTTTTGGGATTTGCAAAGATACTGTTACTAATAATTATTTCACATTTATAGGACACCTTTAATCCCAAAGCACATTATAAATTAAAAATTAGGCCCAAAGTGCTTACATAGCACTGTCAAAATATGTGTGTTTTCTTCCACTTATTCAGTGAGACTCCAGATTTGGTCCTAGGAATTGTAAATATTGATATATACATAGCAGAATATCTTATCTATTGAATACCTCTCCAGAAAATTTACTCCCCAGAAGGTCTAGGATTCCTATCAGTTAGATATTTGGATAATTCCTGGTGCAAACATTACCCAGAATCACTGGGGAAAACACAGCTTTCACCAAGAGTGCTGCAAAATACGTTGTGGGCATACTAAGCAGGCACAGCCTCAGGATGTGATGTCTTATCTAAAGCATTAGAGACAGGAAGATACCTGGAGTGCAGTGGGGTAACTGGGAATAGCTGGTTGAATTGGCCCTGTTGGAACTCAAGCCCCTGACTCGGGGGAGCCCAGGTATTTTGAACACTGCCATCTGTTCAGCCACAAGCTGCTCTGCTTTGAGCTGCCCAGGGAGTAGTTTGGAAGCCATCCAGTCTCTCACATACCCTTCTGCTTATCTTACAGGAACATCAAGGCTTCGTGGTGTGCAGACAGAGGATTTTATAGACTTAGGGAAAGGATGCAAACCTATCTGGGGCAGCACGGGTGGAAGGAAAGGGAAAGTGGGACTCAGCTGACAGTCACTCACTGCCATCCCATCCCATCCCCAGGCAGGGAAACCAAGGGGTTATCGAGCCCCTCAGAGCCATGCTTTTTTCCCCCACCCTGTTGGATCTTTTCCAAAGGCCCTAAAGCACAGTGCAGTAAAGTTGTTCCCACAGTAAACAATGCTCCAAACCTCGGAAAACCTCAGGTCTTAATCAGGACTGGCAATAGCCCTCTCTATGTATGAAGCAAATTCTCTTTGGTCAAGTAACCCATATCAGGTTACCAGAGGAAAAGCAAGGTTGTCAGTGGACAAGAAACTCTTCTGACCTGCTGACAACATACAGATATTAAGGACATCTGATTTCCAAGACATTTATGACCTCAGAGTGCTTGGACAGTCTCCTCTGAAAGTCTGACAGATCGTCTATGAATCCTGGTGTTTAAAGTGATACAGAAAATACTAAATCAGTGTCAGTGCTGATAGACTTAAAAAACCTCATGCCTTAATATTCCCTGACTTTAAAAGCTTGCCTAGAAATCTTTCAAAGTTCATTTGAACTGGAGTAAAATTCATGAAGCTGCAGTCATGCCATTCATGTCTGCTTCATACATTCCTTTCATAACTACTGAGCACAGTTTTGTGGCCCCAGGAAGAGAGGGCAAAGTCAGCTCTATTGTAATGGGGAGCATCTTGGTAGAAGGCACTGGGATTATACCAAGCATGTTCATCCCAAAGGGTACCAACCCAAAGTGTGTGTTAAGGTATCCTTAATGTACCATCCAAGAACCATGGAGGTCTTTCAGCAATCCTTTATTTTTAATTAAACAAATGAGCAGAGTGGGTTAAATACATTCTTAAGAGGAAGGAATTCTAACATTCCCTCTGATCCTCCTTTCTTTTGTGGCTTTCTCGTATGTGCTGCTCACGTGCTTTCCTCAGTTATTCACAGCCACATGACAAATCCTACCTAATGGCTGGCTTATTCCATTTGTACTTTTGTACTATCCTGTTCTTACAAACCTGAAACACTTTGAATTCCCACAGTGAACTACAGCAAGTCAGTGTTCACTTTTGATACACTGGATTTATTTTAAAAGTGGCTTGTGCAAAAATTTTTGGATGAGCTAAGGTGTATTAAGTTTTGTGTGGACACATCTATACTTTGAACTTTTCCTCATGGTCTCTTGCTGATATCCCATATGATATTTCTTCATGCCAGGGTTGTTTTATCTGCTTGCCTGTAGGCTCTCACTGGATCAAGGGCCAAGCTAATGGGATTCAGCTAATGGTGCATGTAGCCAAAATTAGCCTGTGAATGCATACACGAAATCTCATGCATTATTTCACACCACACCTGACCCAGAAAACGAGGAGTCATCCAGGATTCATAGGTCACCATATACCTAGGAAAAGCAGGCTGATCAGACATGCCAAGAGTGACGTGAAGATATAGGAGTATATACTAAAGTGATGGAGAAGAATGTGCTTAGGATACAGCTCATTGCAGCAAGGAGGGAATAAAACTGGCAAAAAATGGGAGAAAAAACTCTGAGTCTGTAAACAAGATCTCTGTCAATGTACTGATTTCTTCCCCAAGGTTTTGTGTCTGATATTTGGTGCAGAAGCTCATGTGTTGCGGCCTGTGCTGGTGGAAGAGAGGAGTCTTTTCCTAACTTAGTCAGGGCTGCAAGAATGTAAAATTCCTGTAAATCTAGGACTTTTCCCTGTGGAAAAACAAACAAAAATCAAGGAGAGACCCAGACAAGGATGCTCCTTAAACACAGCATAAACTTGCTCTACAGCTGCAGTAAAAGAGTTCTCAAGATGTTGGTGGTAGACTTCACATTGAGGTGTACCCTGGGGTTACAGAGGGGGGGATGAGGAAAGGCACACAAATGTGTTCTGCAAGCCCTGCAATTGATGTCATTTTAGGCCAACAGAATTAGGCAGTTTCTTCAATCTCTTTGGGTTGTAGATTCCAAGTCTGCTGAAAGCAGCATCATGCCAAGGAAATTCTGTTTGGTAATGATCATTCCTCTAAAATTCACATAGTAATTGCACACTATCACTTACCATCCCCATTCTCCCAGCCTTTTGCATTTTCATGTTTTCCAGGCCAGTCACTGGACATGCCTCCACCTCAATCAAATAATGACAGTGCAGCACTTTCAGATGGATGAATACTTAATAGGAGCATCTAAGTCTACTGATACTTCAGCTAGGGAGAGTCTGGGCAATAAACAAGGCACTTTGCTATTTGATGGACACTGTCAGCTTCCAGATATTTCCCAAAAGAAGACGTGTGGAAATGGAAGGAGATTAAATACCCCTGGCCTGGTCACAGTAACAGTCACACTCTTGGCATCATGAGAGTCTGGGTCTCGTAAGGTTATTGCAGGACTCGAGTTGGCGTTGTGCTTTGAATGTGTCCCCTTGTGGAAGGAAGGAGAACAGAGAGCAAGGCGGCGCTGCACCTCCTCGCCCAGAGTGCGAGACAAAGTCGGTCCAGAAGAGCTGTTGGTGAAGTAATGACCTGTGAGACCACTCTTTGATTACTCCTTTGGTGCTCTGCTTTCAAACAGATACCTTTTAAAATTTTAATACTGTGGTTGCAACACTCTTTCTGCTTTTCCAATTCCAAAATATTACATGTGTTTTGAAAAGCAACTGTTTAAAAGACAACAGTCACTCTAGGAGAAGTACATTTACATCATTTTCACTGTGTACCTAAAGATACACAAAAACAGTGCGAAAAGTACCAGCTGGAAATTGCAAGCTTTCGTGCATTTAGTTTTTTATTTCTTCCAGTACTCTAGTAGTGGTTATTGGGTTTTAAGTCTGTATGAGTATAAAGTTTCATTTTGATACATCATGGAGCAAACTGTAAATATAAGTGCAGAAATAGGTATGTGATTTAGTGGTGGATTTGGCAGTGCTAGGTTAACAGCTGGACTCTTGAAGGCTTTTCCAAGCTCAGAATGCTATGATTCTATGATTCATAGCAGGATGAACTTCTCCAGCAAAAGCACACTGTGCCTTGTCATACAGGCAGGGCTGACTTCATTCCCTCTCCATTCCTACTCTTTCAGCTCTTTAGTGCATGGATTTTTCCTGCCTAACCTCCCAATACCTTTCAACCCCACCACCTTTCCAACTTTTTAGGGTTCCTCAGCAAAATGGAAGCAGCATGGGAAACATTTTATTGTTGCTACATCTTCCCTTGACTTGGAAGAGAGACTTGGGAATGGCATTCCAAAATCCTAATTTTGGAAATGTTGTCATGGCTGTGATCAAGATCCCAGCCGACACAGTAATAGCTTAATCTGTTTCTCAGCCTGTCCTGCTGCCACATCACAGTCTCCAAGAAAAGGGAGAGCATCAATTCCAGAGTGCCAAATTGACTTCCTAAGTAAGAAAGAAAAGGGAAGGGATCAAGTGTTTCACATCATCTTGATGGTATTGTGGAGGATGAACAAAAGAAAAAAATGAGAAGAAGAAGGGAGCTCTCTGAGCAGAAATACAAGACAGCTTTTTACTTGAAGGGGGTGTAGGAGGGAGAGAGAAATGAACAGCAGTAAATGAAAAGCAACAACAGCAACAAAGAAAAAGAGCAACCCTGCAGAAGGGACTTCTGGATTGGAGACAGAGCAGAGAGCTGGTGGAGGATGTGCTTGTGGCTCATTCCTGTGCACTCTGTCAACCCCAGCCAGTTGTGTTCTCGAAAACAGAGGGACAAGTGATTTTTAGGGGCAGCAGTACACAACACAAAGCCAAACACAAGCCAGAAGCTCCTTCCTTCCTTCTGCAAAAGCTGGGGCAACAAAACCAGCAGGTCCCTCACTTGTAGTCAGGCAAGGACATCAGACAGAATGGCATTTCTGCACCCAATTGGGAGTATTGCAGCCTTCCTGCATGGACCCAGCATCCTTTCCACTGCTTTACAGCATGGATTTTATTGACAGTATTTCACAGATTGTTCTGTGGATGGGTCTGTACCTTGCCTGACGGAAAATTCTGCCTGGATTTTTCTGATGGGAGGCTTTACTACTTGCATCATTTGATATCCAGCAAAGGCTATTTTTGACAAAAATGTTACAGTTTCATAAATTTATATGCTATCTCATAAACATCATAAAATGCCTTTTTGACAAATCTAATAAACATAACAAAATGCCCTTTCAATAAAATCACTGAAATCTTGCCAGGCTGCATAATAGACTTGCATTTTAGCATGGTTAGCATCTGGGCTTAAAGAAGAAGTGTAAAACCACCCACACCTTTGAGCTATGACTTTCTGAAATTTGCTGATCTTGCCATGTCCAAAGGCCCTGCACTTCACCTTTTACCAGCCAGTGAGGCTCAGAACTAGGTTAAGCTATGGGGCAAAAATATACAGTGGGTTCACACTTCACAGGAGCAGATATTGCCCAGTAGCCTCCAGCTTTATCATGCCTTTGTCCTCCTTTCAAACATATATTTCATTTGCATTCCTCACTAACTCTTCGTAGAATGGAGCAGTTCTTGTAGAAGTGCCCCAGAAAAATGTTTCATGAGCTGGGGGAAGCTGACGGAGAGATTTTCTTAGAACAGGAAAAAGTCACAGCACCCTTGTTGTCAAAGCATTGTTGGGAGTGAAAAGAGCTACAGTCTCAGAGAGTGTGTGACTCTGTGTGTGTGTGTGTGTCTATGTCTGTGTCCCCAAACTTGGTATTTACCAGCTGGCGGTAGCTGGGAGTGGTGAACTTGCAGTGTAATGATGTAGTGATATCCATGGTGACAAGCAGAAAAGGAAAAAACCTCTGAGATGGATGTCTAGAATTGCAGAGCTCCTGTTTCTCAAGATCTGCTGTGGGAATGCACTCTCAGCTATGCCTTTCCTTAGATGTACTGCTCATATGCACACTTTTCCTGAGATCCTGTGGATGCACACCTTTCCTTGTTCCTTTTTTTCCCCACTGGGAAGGGAATGCAAGAAATCCATACTTACCTCAGTTTCTGCTGCCTGCTGGTGAGTCAGCCATCCTGTTTTCTCTGTCTGCTATCATCCCATTCTCCCTCTTATCCAAGAAGTGGGGGAAGATGATAAAGAGATGGGAAACTGGGGAGAGAGTAACATTGTCAGATAAACAAAGCAGTGGAAACACAGTCCAAAGGGACACAGGCAGTGCTCGGGTGAGTGCTACCACTTTTACCCACTTGATTCATGTATGAATGTTATGGCCTTATCCTTAAGCTGGAGCATCACCAGCAACTTCCAGAATTTCTTGTGGAAACAGAAGACTATAACTCTGGCACTGCTAAAGAGGCTCCTATGGAGACCAAAAGGCGCTCTCTTAACTTTTCTGTGTGATGCAAACACTTGTCTGGGCCCTATCTCCCCCTGCAAATGCTCTGCCAACCATGATGTACTTGAAGACACTTGGCAGTGGGACTCCTGAGCCATGGAATGCTGTTGGTAGCACTGAGCTCTTCATTGCAAGGAAATTTCCATTTTCTTCCACTGGCCTGCTGAACTTGTTTTGACATATCAACAGTAACAGAAGCATCACCTCTGAGCTTGCTGAGCTGTGCTCTCCCCTAATGAAACCAGTGAGTCCTCTCTAACTTGTGTCTACCCTAAGTATTTTCTTCTGCTGTTAGTTGTCTTGCACAAACATTTGCAGAATAGGCATGGAAATAATTTGAAGTTATGTCTTGCTCTAACAGATGAACTGCCAAGTGTGAAATGCCTCTCCGCTGGTGGTGTTTATTAAGATCCTTCTGGAAATGACATGCATCTTCCAATGAGCTCTAGGTTGGCAGCTGATAACTGAACATAAATGTGAACTCCTGCTCACAGAGCTAAAGATAAACAGCAGGAAACAACAAAATACATCTCAGTCCCATGAATGAAGTGACATTCTTCAGTATTCTTTTCTGCTTTCTTCAATTTTGTGGAATATATTTAATTACTTTCCATTATAAGTGAGAGTTCAATTAGACAAATGTGCTTAGAAATCTTCTCTTCATTGAATAGCTATATTAGCTTTGTGATGTCACAAGTATCAGAATAAAACATTTACATTCTTTTCTTTATTGGTTAAAGTTAGTCTGTGGTTGTAAATCCACGGAATTTAATTAGATCACACCAGATAGCAATTTGATTCTGTTTGTTTAGGTTCTGAGGTAAAAAGATTTACTGATGGCTCTAATTCCCTTATTTCCAGAGCTAGTTATCAAATTGACTTAAACGATATTCTGCCTTCAGTGTCATGAGAACTATTACCAAAAGTAGAGGTAGATCTTTTCCTCTCTGTGTTAGATATTCATGGTATAACCTGAGAAGGCAACATGACAAGTGTTCAGTTTTGCTTGGCCCCCATCTGACCTAGATTCTCTCTTAAGACTGATAAATCTATGCATGTGGTTTGTCCAATTTAATATTTGATAGGTCAGGCCATTTATCCACTGTTTTAATATTTATCCACCCCACTTCATGGCTCACTGTATAGGCAGTGGAATTTCACTGATTTTCACCTGCAAAGTGTGGCTCTTCTCTGACAGCCTTTCCCATTCATTCACAGCTTCAGTTGGGCATGTTTGCTGGGTGGTCAGTGGGTGATGTGTCCTTCCAGAACTTCAGGCTGAGCTGTGTAGGTTCCAGGAAAGGACTCTGCAGCAGTGGGAAACAGAAGAGTCTGCAAGTGCTGGTTATGAAAACACCTTTAATTAATAAGCTCATGTGCAAAAAAAGAGAGTCAAAGCATTCCACCAAAACCTGTAAACAGCTTCCCTCACTGGCTCCTTTGGGATGAAAGGTACTACAGAAATGTGAGGTGTTATTGCAGAGGTGCCATCAATATGGCTTGGTGTGAGAAGGCATTGTTTAGTATGACAATACAGGTTTGCTTAACCCGGTCAAGTAATGGCTGTTCTGGAGCTTTTATGGGGAGTCTGGGGAGGTGATCAGAAGTGCTGACTCCAGTCATCTGTGGTTGCCTCTCTCCAAATGAAATGGGCATGAGATATATGCTTTTATCAATATAAGTCTGCAGTATCACAACTAAATAAGCTAAAATAGTCCATACTACTGTAAAACTGCTGAGGTTTCAATGAATTTCTTGGATTCATTCCAGATTTAAATTCACTAGGAAAAGAATCTGTCCTAATTGCTATTCACTGACTCATAGGGTCAAAAGTCCACTTTGTCTATGGGAATCTGCATTTCCAGGTACAGTTGTGCTACTAAGCCATCTGTACAGACATTAAAACTGCAGTGGTATAACTGTAAAAGATGAGCATTATTAGGCCTGAGCACTCCAGAACACTGCTTCTGGAAGATGTCATTATAACATATTGCATCCCTTGGACAATTATGTCTCTTTTGACCTAGATCTTAGGCATCCAGGAAAACAATTCTGCAGAGTTCAGTTTGGATCTGCTTTCCCCTGCAGCCAGTCGTTAATTGAGCAAAGTTTCCTGAGCTCTTTTCAATGAATATTGAGTGGATATGTCAGAGAGTTTGTTTCTGAGCCCTCAGAGATCTCATTTGCTCTGGCATCTCTAGTCTCCATCAATTTTACTTTGTCTAGGCTAGAACATATTTGTACTCACCTGTTTGTACATAAATAGAGGGTAATGGCTGAAGAATGAACAAAATTCCAGGTGAAACATTTCATATTCTGCTTATCCATTTCCTTTTTACATGTCCCTTATTTAATCATCATTCAGCTCTTTCTCCAGAAGGAGCTTGAGGAAAGACTAATTTAAAACTGAGCTAGAACCACAGAAAACTGGGCAGCACTAAATGCTCTGTTTGCTTCTTTATGTATAGTATTGCTGTACAGATATAGTGCTGGCACCAAGGAAAACTAAAGTGAGAAATTGAACATAGAGATTGGAGCAGTGTGGCAGTCAGGTTCTTCAGTACCTTCCAACACTATTATGGACCCTAGGCCAGTCCCAGAAAAGCCTCTCCTTTCTTTATTAGTTTCTAGATATCTGTCATTTTTTGCTATTTGTGTTACTGCTTATTATTATCCTGAAGTTCTTTTCAGGCAAAAATGAAGGGGGAAAAGGAGAATAATAGAACAGGAAGGCAGAAGTGGCCTCAGAGTCTCTTTCAGCATCTTCAAACCTATGCCTAGAATAGCTGGCCTTTCCAGACTTTTCTCCCAGGCTGCACATTTTCTACACTTCCTCATGCCCATATGTCCAAGGGAAGTGTTTCACATAAGAAAGGAGTTTCTCAAAATGAACAAGGAAGCTCCAGGAGGTTTTTTAATTCAAACACCCAAAAGTGTAACTATGCCCTAAAAGAATGAAACAAACTTTGGAAGTTTCTGAACACTCTCACTTTCTCACCAGGTGCCCTGGACTGGGAGGGACTCTTTCTTCCATGTGTCTTTTTTCCTTCCATCTGAAGAAGAAACCTACATTACCTGCCTGCAAAACTCTCAGATCACTAACTAGGTGGATCTGTGCATTTTCATCCTGCAATAGCTTGCTTCTTTGTTACTTCTTTACTCCTTGCTCATAGGGTGATGTCAAAAATGTCATTCCTTATGAAGGAGGAAAGGACAATGTCAGTGTGTGATGTGAAGGGACTGTGACAGGGAGAGAGGCCATAGATATAGGTCTAATGTCACTAATAATACATGAGGCAGCATAATGGGAGCTCTCTGGAGGGAAAGGTAGCACTTAAGAGATTCTGGACATGTGGAATTCAGTCCTCCTTTGGGGGTTAATTATACCATTTGGCCCAATATATCCTGGTGTTTCACCTTCTTTCCTACATTAGATTTCAAACATTTAACCTTGCAATGACAGAGCTGCTGTGTCTGTTCTTACATGGTCTCCTGCTTAATAAATTTAGACTTTGGTGGGTCAGCTTGAAGTCTCTGGCTCTGAGTCTTGCAGAGATGCTGAGTTTATTGCCAAAGGAAGCTTTCCAGCTAGAACACAGAGTGAAGAAAATCAGTAGTGACCCCAATAATATAAATTTTAAACTATTCTGGTTCTTTATTAAATAATACCTAAAGCTCTCATTCTTTTAGCCCCCAATGACTTTAGTGGGAGTGCAGACTGAGCACTGTACCTCAGATACAGAGCACCCTACATGTCGGGTATCAATTAGACATTTGAGGGTAGTGTCATTTTAAAAGAGAGAAATTCCACTAGGGCCCATGCCAGTCAGACCCACTTCCTACCCATGACACAGGGAATCCTGCTGGAGGGAACACAAAGATAGTAGAACAGTGTCTTTCGTGTCCTTTTCTTGAGAGGAGACTCCCAAGCACTCATTGTCTAAGTGCTGTACAAATATTGGTTACTAATTTGTATTCTATGCTACTTTGATAAAACAAATAAGTAATTTTGTTTATACACTGAAGGCTCTTTCCTTATCTGCTTATAATAAATTAAAGTTTGAGCCAAGATCATTCAATGTTCTTTAAATTAGGGTGAAAATATGGATGTCAAATTTGTGATTGAATTGGCACGTGAAATTTGTGATTGTGTCTACGTCAGTGGGATTATATTAAAGTACAGAGTTTATTTTTACACTGCATCAGGTCTCTCACAGGGTGGGCCTTTGGCAGAGAGCTGTATAGACAGCCAGAAAGATGGCCATGGGATCTTTTGCTGCAATGACAGTAAGACAGCTAACATGATCCATGGCCTCATGGTTCCTCCTTGAGCCAATTGTTACTGAACAGCTGTGCTCCACTGCAGTGCTGGTGCTTTCTTGATCATCACTTTTTTCCTTTTTACCGCTTTTCCCCTCTTCAATACTCTTGCCTCCCAGCACTATTTCTAGTTCAGTATGCACACCCCCAGCAGGGCTCAGCCCTGACCCTAAGCTCCTTTCAGAGCTTCCTGGCATTTTTCCTGGAACACTATGGGAGTCTGGGCATGAAAAATACCTATTCCAAAGAGCTGAAAAGCCAGAGGACAGTGCTCCTCCTTTCTTTTGCTACGCCAAACTCGGCTCCACCGGGCTCAACTTTGCTTCAGTTCTTTCATTTTGTTCAGCTCCAGCAATTGTATCCCACTGAAATCAATGTCAGGGCCTCAAAGGCAGCTCTAACATTTGGCATCTGAGCAGGAACTCCCTGATTTACATGGGGAGAACACTGGGCAGCATCCAGCTTAGGGCTTTTCTTGCTGCACAACAAACAAACATGGGCTTATTTAGCTTTCAGTAGCCTTGGAGGCAGGCGCTTATCACCAGATGCAGCTCCTGTTGTGTAGCACTAGCCTTGGAGAAGGCTCCCAACAAATCATGAGGTCCTTGTTTGCAAGACTTCTGCTGCCTTTATATCTCTGTGCTGTGTTCAGAGATATCACATGGGAGGAATAACAACTGCTCCAGTGGCATTTGCTGGGTGTCCTTGACAGCTGAGCAGAGAAGCTGGTGCTCACTGACCTCTGTTTCTCTGGATAAAGTTCTGAGAAGGTGAGGGCCCAGGGTAATAAAAGAGGATGGCAGGGGGTTTTATTTTATACCTGAAATGAGCATGGGTACGAAACACAGGTTTTGCTGTTTATTTAGGAGCCCTCCCCTCTGGGGTCACAGTGTCATTCCTTGTTTCTTCACATGGCTCCCACATTGGTTAGGAGGTCACTTCCTCAATCTCTACTAGTAGGTGAAAATGTCGAAGATTAAATTTCACATGCCCTGTGTTCAGCACTATGGCTGCTTCCTCTGAAGCAGAGTGACTGTCACATGCTGATACTGCTCATTGAAAGCCCTTTACAGAGCTGATCCTTGCAATAACCCAGGCTTGCTTCCTTCAAGATTAATTTGACCGTGTGTCAGCACCAGACACAGCTCAGCTTTTAGTCAGTCTTTGATAGAGAGGGCTCTGGCACAAGGAACTCACCCCACCATCACTTCTCTGCTAAATCTATCTAAACCACATTTTCTCACAGTGTGCTTTGAAACAAAACCATTGTAACCACATATTTATTCCCTTCTGACAACTCCATGGCTTTGCCTCTCAGGAACTCAGCGTGCTTTATTTGAATTATAAAATGTTTTTAATACTGTGTTTGTATTGTGTTCCGAAGCATTTCTATTGTTGTTCTGCAGTGCCCCAAGTGTTCTGGCTGCAAAGTGCTGTAAGTACAACTGGATTATTATTTGCTTAAGAAAACACCAGAAAATAGGTTTAGAATCATAGAGTCATAGAATCATTTAGATGGGAAAAGAGCTTTGAGATCATTGAGTGTAGCCATTAACCCAGCACTGCCAAGTGCACTACTAAGCCCTGTCCCTAAGTGCCACATCTACATGACTTTTAAATACTTCCAGGGGTGGTGACCCAACACATTCCTGGAGAGCCTGTTCCAAAGCTTAACAAACTCTTTGGTGAAGAATTTTTTTCATATCCAATCTAAACCTTCCCTAGTGCAACTTCAGGCCATTTCCCCTCATCCTGTCACTTGTCACCTGGGAGAAGAGGCTGATCCCCTGCTTTCTACAACCTCCTCTCAGGTAGTCATAAAAGCAATAAGGTCACCCTTGAGCCTCCTTCTCTCCAGGCTAAACACCCCCAGCTCAAAGAGTAAGCCCTGAATAGATGTACACACACCCAAGCCAGAGTTCACATAAGCAATCAGAAAATAATACACACTCATACCACATATACAGAAACATACTCACACACATGTACCAAAAATTGTATTCACACACTTGAATGTCCAGAAGATGTTGAGGAATCATGCTGCAAAAATCACCTCAGATTTCTCTGCCTTTGAGGATTTGAGGTAATGTTTGAATGCAAATCTGAGCTCATTCATTACATCTCCTGATTTCTATATCAGCTTGTCTTTTTTTTTTTTTTTGATTGCTTTTATGCAGCTGCCTCAAACAGTGAAAATATTTCTCATTTCTGGCTTGCATAGCCTGTACCCACTACAATAGGCATGTGAAAAATCCTGTTAAACCAAGAGAGTTTCTGTCCTTGTGAGAGAAAACTGGGGGAGAAATGTTCATTAGCTTGTGGCAGCAATAATTCAGAAGGCAAACCTAATCATGTTGGGAGGCACCTTGGGCACTCTCTCATTTACCATTTTCCTCCTGGATATCTATCCCTGAGAGGCAGGAAAAGCTACTAGCAGCCAAGTTGCAGTGGGCTGTGTGTGAGGATGCACAAGGAAAGACACCAAAAGTATTTTCCTTCCAGGCTGGACAAACAGGCAGACTCACTGAAGAAAAAGACTCCTTTACTATACTGGTGGTTGCTCATGTAATTACAATGATGCTGACACAGAAAAAAGACAGGAGCCTGAAGCCTTTATCTTTCTACAAGCAGATGATGGCAGAAGCTTTTCAGTTCAGTGGGAGAGTGGAAGAGGGGAGAAGAAAGCCAGATTTTAATTCAACTTCATTTCTCTGCTCCTAGCCCATGGCTTTTGAGATGGGTATTTTTTCAGATATACTGTATTTGAGATGGGTATTTTTTCAGATATACTGTATATACAGAAAGATATACTTTCTCTGAAATCCTTAAGTTGTTTCTCTCTCTGATTTGACTACGAATGAAAGCAGAGAGTTCAGGTGATCAACAGCAAAAGAAGTACAGTTTATCTTAGATTGTCAGGCCTTGTTCTTTCCTTTTATCTTGCTTTATCTTAATTATTTTTATATATGACTGTGCCTGCAGAAATCCAGTAGGAAATAAAGATCCCTTCCAAAGAGCTCACCGTTGTCCTTTACTGAATTTTCTGGGACCCTGGGCAGCAGGGTAGAAGAAAATCCTGTTCTATCCCTTTGTTCTGAAGCCTGAGTGATGGATAGCAAATATTAAGATTTCATTATTGTGCACTAAGGGTCTCTTTACCAAATCATTAAAGTTGAACTGAAAGAACTGTTAGAAAATAATGCATTATTACCATCTCCTTATGTGAACCAGATCATCCCCATCTTTTGGGGCTCCTTGCTAGGCACTTTCAGCATCCTCCTCCTTCTTTCACATTGCTATACTTTATGTCCTTCCTTAGTTGACTCTATTATTGTTCATTTGCAGGACCCAGCTCTGTTCAGGCACACTTGGAAATGCAAGTCCTGTATCTTCCTTTGTTTTTGTAGACCAGCTTCACAGCTGGATTTCCACCTGGCAGACCTCTGATCTTGTCTGGGACACTTCATCCCACATTAGAGAATTTTCCTCAGTTTCCATTAAATAGTATGTCCAGCCTAGCTGGTTAATCATGGACCTTGTGCCTCAATTTTTTATTTTTTTTTTTTTGTGGCCTTGTTTTAGTCACAATTGGCCTCTCAGTGAGATCTCCCAGTGCTCTAGTTTCTGTGACACTCCACCTAGGGATATAAAAAAGGATGAGGACTGGCTCTCAGGGAGGCTCTTGCCCAGCTTTTAGTTGTTGAAATGGCTTCAACTTAGGATGTCAGTAGTGGTAGAGCTTAAGTGAATCAGCATCCCCAATTTTTTGCCGTAAGAGGCATAGTGACAGCATTCTAAATCAAATCCAAATGATAATTTTTCTTCATAATTTATTTTCTTTGCACATTTTTAGCTCTCATTATCCTCACTAGACATCTCTGTGGAACCACATCTCTCTTTGCCTTTTAACAGTGCCTAAGTCCATGGCTACAAGCATCCCTCTCCAAACATCCTTTTGTAGCTTAACACCTGTAGGCTGGAGCCAAGGATTCATCAGCAAATAGGTAGTGGAGCTAAAAATGACCCCAAGGAAGATATGAACTAAATCTTTCAAAGCTCTCAGACCACAGTGCTTTAATTAGCTAACAGACAGCTAAGCACTCTGGAATCTGCAGCTTGCTGCCCTTGTGGGCTCAGAGCTTTAGACTAGCAGAAACTTGGGAGATTTACATCTCTTATCTCTCTTGCAAACTTTGCCATTGGTTTTGAATGTGATGCTTGGTAATATAGCAACAGTACAGCATAGAAAAAAAAAAAAAAAGAAAAGAGGAAAAAAACCCTCTCAGACTCCAGAGAAGAAAAGCTCCTGCCATTCCCCTTTTGTATCCACTGCCGAGGTATTTGAAAAGAGCAGGAGATAAGTAACCTCATGACTACTACAGATTAGCAGGCTCTGAGGTACCGAACACGATTGCTGCTGCTGGGAGTATAATGGCTATTGAAATACACATTTATACAGACATTTTCATGGTGCCACTGCAAAGAGCAGGGTGTATGGGAGGCTACAGACTATAAATGCTGAGGCCATGCAAAATAGGACAAGGAGCAAAATCCCTGTCATTGGCAAGCAGCAGGGCACTGACCAGTCCCTGCTGGGCAGGAGACCCTCTCCAACTTCAAGTAATGGATCTTCCTCAGAGACAAAGAACACACTAAAGCCTGGAAAATTACTGCCAGAGGCTTTCTACAGGGAAGGGAACACAAGTCCCTGACCTGCAACACTAAATGACAAACTGTCATGAGGTGTCTGCTGTCCTGCCAGGCTCTCTCCAAGGCAGATCACGGGAACTGAGGAACTTCTGCCAGGAAAGCCAGGGAAGCTCTGGAGGACAAAGGTACAAAAGAGGTTTTGGGTTCTCTTGTAGCCTCTGTTTTTGTTTGTAGAGCTCACTGAACAGGGATGGGGCTTCATGCAAGAGGTGGTATGGCTTGCCACTGTTACAGTCAACCTTGTGTTGGGTGCCTGTCCTTGACACAAGGGCTACAGTGTGCCATGTCATCCTTTTCCAAGGTGTATATATCAGAAACTGCAGGCAGAGTTTGCTCGAGGCTGGTTAAAGCAAGACTGACTTATGCTTTCCTTGCTTTAACACTGAAATATGAGAGGCTCAAAATCAGCTGCATTGGGGTTGCACCAGGACAATGACACTGTTAATTCTAACCCATGATCTGTGATGCAAATTGTGAAGCATTCCGCACGTGAATGAATTCAGCTTTCCCAATCTCCTCAGCTCCTCAGTAAGGTCAGTAGTATTCTTCCCATACTATGGCTGAGGAAATGGATGTACTGAGAAGAAAAGTGTTTTTCCACCATCACCTAGAAGACCAAAGACAGACTTGGGAAATTATCACAGACATCTTTTCTCCAAGTCTCCTTGGATGCATGCATATGCAATTTCTCAATAAAGACACAAGTCAGCTCTTTTTGTATTTCCTCATACTGTACAACATCTACACCCACAGCCTCTGAACCCCTTTCAAGCATTCGCAGTGTTAGCCTTCCAGCATCCCTGTGAAGGAAATGCTAGAGTGCCTCCTTTTATACCTAGCAAGTAGTAATTCAGGGTTTTAAGGCATGTCTCATGCTTTTGGTTTGAAGAAATCTGAGATTATATGGAAAGCTGAACTGGTTATAAGCAATGTTTGCATAAGTTCCAGAAGAAAACACTTTAATAACCTGTTTTCCGGTATTTAGTTGCAAAAGCCTTAATTCCTTGTCTCTCAGGGAAAGGGGGGTGGGAGGGTGGGGGGAAAGTTCTTAACCAAATTTTCATGTATGCACCTCTCCTGGGAGCAGAATTGGCACATAGTCGTTAGACCTAAGTTATATTCACACATTTCTCTCCAGCTGCTCCTGTTACTGAGGAGAAAGCTGATGTGTTGACTTTCATTTTTTATGTACTTTTGATTAACTGATCCCCAAGGAAAAGAGGGATTAAAAACCACATCTGCAGGTTCCAAAGGATATGTCCTGGACAGATCTGTTCTTCCTGCTCCCTCCCATCCTGCAGTTTTCCATCTTTTAAGTACAGGGAGGTATCCGAGCAAGGGCGAGCCATTCCAGCTGGTGTGATGGTTTTTGTGTTACACCTATCCCATCAGAAAAATGAATTGTCTGCATAGAATGGGGTGCTTGGTGCTACATTTGTAGGGGCTGAGAGTCATGACTGAGCAGCACTGGCAGAGATGTGTGGGGGTAGCACTGGAATACTAACGTGACCTGGAGGTCAGAAGTGAAGAAGCTGGTAGATTTTGGTCTGTGACAGGTTTTGATACCACATACCTTTGTAAAAGAGGTATGTTCTTACTCCAGTGGAGCCATCAACATTCACGGCAAATTCATTGTGTCAGAGGAGACACTGTTTCTTCTAGCATTGCTAAAATTCAGTACCAAGCTAATAAAGGTTATTCCTCTGTCTAAGTAAATGTTTACCTTCTTTGTATCGATGTTAGCGGCACTGGCCAAGCCAGCACTCAGACATAACATAACTGAATGAGTTACTGCTTGAGCCCCTGGGTCACACAGAGCACATGGACACGATGCAAGGAGCACATAACTTATTTTTACTGGAGGGAGAATGTGGAAACAATCCCCAGGTCTACAAATGGAAGGAGTCGGTCTCATAACAGTTAAGAACACCAGGATGTCTTATTAAGGTCAGATCTAGAGTGTCATGTTGAATGCAATTATTCTACTGCTTATAATTTTAGTACATTTGAATCTGAATATAAAATGAGGCAATTTTCTTCCTGGGGATAAGAGAAATGTGTGCCTTTGCAGAACATGAAACACAATCACTGCCAGACTGGCCAGCTTTATTTCTTCCTGATGAGCCTCTGACTCCCCAGGGAATAAGCTGAAAACAGTATTTTCAACAGAGAGGGCAAGATACAAAGAAGAAAGTTTTTCTTCTGCTCTCAGGGGTGTTGTGCTTGGATGGTGGCCTGTTGCAAAGTGGCCCTCTGGGAATGATTCCCAAAAGGATCATAGTTCTGTGTCTGGGGATTTCATTCCCTTTAGACTTCTTTCATCTCATCATTCAAATCCCACTGCTGAGATTGACCCTGTAAGCTATTAGTTGCCTTCAGCTACCATTCTTTCCATTTTAAAAGCAAGGTTGATAGGAACATTAAAAAAAAAAAAAAAAAGCTCTTCAGACCTGGAAAATTTTATCATTAGGTAAGTGCAAAATACTCTTCTTTTTTTCCTCTCTTTTCTTTGTGAGTGAATGAGATTGGATTCTTTGTTGCCTTGCACTTTACACTGAAATTTATGCTTGTGCCAAATGCTGCCAAATCCAAAGAGTAGCATTTTGTATGGTCTTTGTTCAAGCATGAATGCCTTGTGCAAGGTGCAAAGCAAGACTAGCTCAGATGCTAAAATAGTCCCAATCACAGAATGTTACTAGCAAATGCTTAAACACAGTAGCACATTCCCTTAGTTCATCTACCTCTTGTCTGAAGACAGGATTATTGAGACTGAGCTCAATCCTCACTCAACAAAACTAGCATAAACTTAGAAAGCTACTAGGTATAAAACAGCATGTCCTTGACCTTGCTCACTTGCAACGTGCAAAAAAAAATATTAATTTTTCAAAATCTGAGCCCAAATAGGAATTATAACAGTGCCAGTTTGCACCCTCAATAATTTTTAGGTGGCCTGTGATCACCTATTACTGCAGCACACTATGGATGACAAAGGATTCTGTATGCACTCGTAACTAAAACACTTGTGTAATCTCTGATCCATTTCATACCTCAAAAAGAATGCAAGGTCTTTTATTAAACAGTGATCCTACACATTTGGGGTTTGTTTGTTTGTTTGTGAAATGGTTTCTAGTCCTGTAAAACATTCCAGGTGACTCTCCCTTAAGGATTACTCTTATAGCAAGTGCTGTCAGTTACAGAAGTGTAGGGGCTAAGGCTCAGGTTATTAAGAAGCCTGATGTTCTTAGGGGATGAGAGGAGGTAGCAATTGTGGAAGAACCCTTAAGTGAGATTATTTCCTGCTTCTGCAAGTGAGGTTGTTTTCCCCTGGTATCCTCAGAAGAACATGTATACACTCTCTGTCAATTCAAATCCATTGGTCTTGATGGCACAAGTTCCTGAATTTTTTGGCATTGTGGGCTATTACCCTTAGAAATGAGCATGATATATTTGGTCATAGCATTTAGGAAGAAGGACCTTGTCTGTAAAGAGACATGGCTGGTGCTAAGAGTCCCCAGTGTTTATTTTGGATGAACCCTGGCCAGCTGTGGTTAAGCGAGGCAGTGCTGCACCTGACTTAGAGAGGTTGCACTCTGGTCTTTCCAGTTCTCCTTTCAGCTCCTTACAGCAGAGACAGGGAGAGATCTGTTCTGTGGGGAGGACAAATAAAGGAAGTTATATTCTGCTCTTTCTTGAAAACCAAAAGCTTTATAATTGAGTTTGTCCAAACAAGAGTAATGCCTGAATTTGACTTCTGATTCTTAGGTTCCTGACAAGAAAGACCTCCCGTCTTTACCTCTAAGCTCCTCTGTTAACTTCAGGGCCACTTCTTCACCTGATCCACTGTGGAAGAAGGTTCCAATTTGGCACTTTGCGAAGTGGTTTGAAGTCTGGTCTCAGAGTATAAAGAAACTCCCTCAGAAAAAATTGCTGGACTAGGATCCTGTGATTTCTGTAAGAACAGGGTGTTGAATTACTGCATAAACACAGGAATAAGTAGTGATGTGATTCATGGAGAGTATCACTGAGTACCTACTACAGCTTCTTGCTGTGTTTGGCTCAGTCTATAGCCTCCCAGGAGATCAGCTGGCATTCAATTTTGATCACTGCAGAAAAGGGAGGCTGAGCTTGCAACAGTGACTGACTTAGCTGATGTGTGTGAAAATGTTATTAAAATGGGAAAATGTCTCTCCAAATGGCTTTTGCTTTGCCATTTAAAAATCCCATGTAAATGATGCACATAGGATTTTGAGTAGGAGAAATATCAGAGATAATAATAAACCCTTAATACAAACAGGTCAAGTTTCATTCAGTGGGATTAAGACTCAGTCATGTCTCATTTAGGAGTGTAGTATTAAGCCGTCTTTCAAACATGACAAGGTTTATGTTTTCCCTGAGTTGTTTCCAAATGAGGAGGGAAATCTCAATTAATTTAATTTATTGCCTGTTGTCAGTCCCGCCTCCATGGATTTGGGAGTCCAGCCCGATGCCATAACCTGCAGCAGCAGTGATGGATGTAGGTTTGCCATTGCTAAGAAAGCAAGAAGTACCAGAAAGAGGTGCCAAGCCGGGGAAGAGCTGTCTGAAGATGGGGCACAAAGTGGAGTGCAGAACAAGCTGTCCCATTCTCTGGGAGTCATTGATGTTGCCATAGAAATGAATTTGAGAGATAGATTATTTTACCCTTAGGGAAAAAAAACGTTTCTTTTTTTTTTTTCCCCTAACACTGACTGCTAGAAAATCATAGCTATACATGGAAAAGACCAAATCACCTTCCCTCTAGCTGCATCTGTACAGAGCAGCTATCAAACTGAATGTCTGTATCTCAAAATTGTGGGCTCTACCCTTTTTCTGGCAATTCTGTCCCTTGGCTTGGTAGATTGCACTATTAGAAACTAATTTTTTTTCATTATACTTCACATTTTATATCTATCTGAGCAGTTGAATCAGAGAACTCACCTATAATGTATTTAAGATGAATGGCATGTGTGAGTCCTTACTGTGGTGCAGTTGGGTCCTCTGACTCGCTTAACACCATACAGACATGTTATTATATTTAGGCACCATTTACACTGCCCTTTTTCAACTCTGATCTTTAAATATGTGCAGGAAGTTACTTTGTCCTCCTTACATGTCACTTAATAAAATTAAACTTCAGCAGCTACAGTCATGTGCTGTAGTATCTGCATTGTTGTCACTGTCCTAAATATTGCAGAATTTAGAGATGTACTGCTTTAGCAGGATGGGATGTGACCATCCTTCATTTGTGCAAAGAAATGTATCATCTAAACTCAGGATACTTCCACTTACTGACACTATAGAAATAAGAAAAATTTAAGGGATTCCTTTAATTAACTTGTCATCAACATTTGTGATTTCAAATTAATTTTCTGGGATTGTCCTTGCTTGGGATACCCCTTCAATTTATGCAAAACATGTCTGAAATGTGTCTCATGTCAAGAGATGTAGGTTCAAACCGCTGCTTTTCCCACAAGCTGATTTCTCTACTCCCTTGCTGGGATGTTTGCAAGCGCTCTTTTGTTTTGGGACATTGTTGTCATTGTCCCTGCCATATTCTCCTGAGGGAAGCTGGAGGCCAGAGTTCCCAGGAGCATATGTGTTCATTGAAATTTAGGAAAAAGGAAAAATCTCATTCTTTACATTTTACCATTACTTTTAGCTGATGTGTGATTTTCTTTTTTTCTTTTTTTTTTTTTTTCCCAGACAGTGAATTTTAAATTTCCAATAGATTCTGCCTTTGAGAGCCAGTGTTAGCAATTAATGAGGCACAGCAGCCAGGGATAGAGAAGCATATTAATCTATCTAGAAATCTATACAAAACCAGCACAATTTTAGGTACTGAATTTTTTCCCAAAACAGCTTGTGAATGAACTGTAGATCACTTGAATTAATTAACAGGTTTTCAGAAACAATTTGAAACGGTGAATTAATTCCAGAAAAAAAATTAAACTTGTGAACAGATATTTTGCAATGACTAAACAGACTATAACATAAACTTCATTTAAGAAGTTATTTATATTAAAAAACTTGCTAAACTCCACTGAGATTTGGGAGTTCACCCTTTTGATTCTCGTCCCATGCCCTCACACACAGACTCACAGACACACAGACACACAGACACACACAGACACACCCCCTATACTCTTTGTCTCTCTCTGGACAATTTAGCTCTTGCAACATCTTGTTATTAGCCATAATCATTAGTGACATGGTCGTTTTGCTGTTCCATTTCCTCCTCTCTCATCTTTCCTGGTTCTGCTTGTGCACTACAGTGATTCCTCTCTGTCTTGTAGAATTAATTTTAAACATTGAGACTTACGTGCTTCAGTCTTTAGATGGCACCAAAACTGAATGCACTAATTAGGGAAGCTTTATTATTTCTATTATTTCCACTCACAGAGAGGCCTTTTTTTTTAAAGCCTGTGAAGGGTCTGGTTTGGCAAGGCTTTCTATGATTTCCACATATGCTGTCTGTAGTGCAAGATCTTGTGTTGATTAAAGGGCATCATCTAAACAGAAGCAATTACACCAACAACTTTGAAGTGCACTGAATATTGGTAAAAACAGTACTGAATTGAGCTGCGAGAGTTTGACAACAAAACATAAACAAATTCTTAAAATATAAAACTAAATGGTGAGGTTGTCTGATGTTGGTAGGGGTCCTTTCAATTCCTTCCTGTTCAAGCATATGAAGCAGTCAAATATTTTCTTTTCATCTCAGGGCATTATTATCTTTAAGGAGCTTGTGTATGTGGTGACTTCAATTTGTCTAGATGGTATTGACTGAAACAAAGCAATGCATGAAATTGCATTTCCAAAGAACCGGTGCAAAATGATATGAAATTAAAATAGATAGAGACATTAAGTGCTCCCCAAGGGCAATAACAGTAGTACTTAATGGTCAGAGACAAAACTAGGAGTTATTCACTGTGTGAATCCTTATGGGCAGACAGACTTCTGACAACTGGAGCTGAAGGTCTGAAATTACTGAAATTTCTTTCAGGCCTAATGCTGGGGTGGTCACAGTCCACCCAAAGTAATCCCTTCTGGTCCTCAGCCCTTTCCATACCCCAATGCCTTTTGCTAAACTGGTTGCTGCTTTCAGAGCACCTGTCAAAGCACAGTCAGAAGGCCAGAATCCTGGAAAGCTGAATGGCTAAGAAAAATTAGCCAGGGTCATTTTTCTTGAATTTTGATTGAATTATGTACACTATCTCCTATTTCTTTACTTACATTGCACTTCCATGAAGAGCCCTTCTGTGGCTTATGAGCAAGTGGCCCAGAAGATTTTAATTTTAACAAGTGCAAACTTTACTGCTAAGTACTGAAATCTCAGTCTGGAGAGGACTGTTCCAGAATTATTCAGAGAAAATCTCTGGTGTGTGCAAGCATGTTGTACTGTCTATTCACTCTGTTTGGGTCAATTCATGGCTTCAGCTAGCTCAAAAAGCACACTTAAAAAAAATTCTAAATACACAAGTAGTAACAACCAAAAAGTAGAAGACAAGCAACTCGATCAGTCTGCTTAGTATTGCCCCGAGCCAACAGGAAGCTTTTTTATCTTAGGTGTTAGTAATTTGACAAACAAACTACATGTGTATTGAAACTTCTCAGAAACATATCAGCTTTCCTGGACTATTCAAAGGTCTGCTGCAACCTCCTTTCCTTCAATGAGAAAGGTCTGAGGAACCACCATCATCACAAGAGCCAGCAAAGGGTGACAAGATTGATGAAGTGAGGGACTCACCCAGGAACTACAGGGAACCCCTCACTTCTGTTAACTACACTCAAACTAGCAGGTGGCAACCTGAGTTTTAGAAAGAGGCATTTCTTGAAGGGTTCATGTGCCTGACTGCTCACACAAGCATCTGCACTCATTCCAGTGAGATCTCCTTTAGCAGTGGCTCAGCACTCAGAGCCCAATTTTAATGCATCAACTTTGGCACTGAAGTTGGCATGACCTGGTTTGTTGTTCCTCTGACCTGGAACATTGCTCATTGCTGCTCATTTCTGCCTGTGTACCCTCTGTGACTGCCCCCTTGAATGTACTGTAGACTTGGATCTCTCAGTAAAGTCCTGAAAAAGTTTATGAGACAGATGGAAGGAAATTTGCTGCAGCCACGTTATCTAGCAAAGTAGGTGTAACACTGAAAGGCTAATGAACACACTGGTAGCATGATGAGTGATGACCCTAACCCTAACCCTAAACCTTCTTGGTTTTGAAAAGCAGTATGGCCAGTCCACTGGTGAGGGATGCTCTGGGGAGTGCTGGGGTCACAACAGCAGCTCTTCAAGGCAAATTGTTACAGGCCTTTTATCCTCCTCTCTGCTCACCAAATGCCAGCACAGGCTGAGTTAAGCTTCTCGAGGAGTTAGCATCCTTGATGTGCTTTGCAGTTGAACAAAGGCTTGAAACACCAATTTACCAGCTCCTCTTCTGGGCCTTTAAGTTTTCTTGGGTAGATGCTGAGCCCCAAGCAAATACCAGTCACACCCAGCCTGCTTTCCACGTTTTGCCTTGAAAGGAGAGGTCGAGACAGATACCAGCCACAAACCTGTATTAGCCTGTAAGTTGTGCAGTCAAGCACTGGAACAAGTCTCCAGTGGGGCTGTAGCATCACCGTCCTTGAAAACATTCAAAACTTTTGAACAGGGCCCTCAGCAACCTGACTACTTTTGAAGATGATTTTGAGCTTGTGGTGGTTTAGATGGATTCCTAAAATCCCTTCAAACCTGAATTATTCTAGGTCTTAAAATTGCTTTGAGTTGGTTGTTTACACTCATCATCTCCTTTCATTTCTTTGCTATCTGGTCTCCCTTAAAATGTACTTCCTTAAATATAATCTCCTTTGTCTTGAAAATAAAAAAAATATAGGATCCACAGAAAAACCCAGATGACCCAAGTGGAAATTTTAGTGATACCATTACATCAGAGCAGGGCTTTAATTAGTAGGCCTGAAGTAAAGATAATCAATTCTGCCTGTATCTGTTACAGACACATGAGAGGGATGCTAACCAGATGGAGACTGTCGTTTGTTAAAGTGAAAGGTGTCTCCTTTAACCTTGGAAAGATCTCTATTCCAACACTGTGCTTCCCTTCTTGAGCAGCTCAGCAGGGCAATAACTGTGAGAGGAAGAATGAAAGAAAATAAGGATTCAGAGATGTAGAACCTAAAGAAGTCAAAAGCTATCATACCTAAAATATGTCTAACTTTTACCTTGCTGGTTGGCTCTTTCTCAGGAACTGCACAAATTTACCTTGGCCTGTAAAGAACAATTTCATTCCTTGTGGATTTAGCCAGGAAGGAAGGCACTTTGCCATGCTCTCTTGAGGAAAATTTGGGCACAGAAGGAAGAGGCCGGACTACAGGCATGCTTCCCACTGGAAAGATGATTCCTTTACAGTGATGCAATATGGTCACAGGGGCTGCAAAACGTTACTCTGGATCTGTGTCACCTCAGAGAAAGCTCCCATCACAGTTAGGAGAGGAAAGCACTGTGGAGTAGGGCTTCACCTGTCCTCAGGGTCACCAGTCTCCCTGGAATATCCCGTCCTCTCTTCAACAGACATGACAAGGAGACTTTGGTCAGGCCAAGTACTCCCATGTTCACAGATGCAGGGGGGAACAGTCTGAAGGATGAGCAGCAATTCCTGTGTCTGTTCTAGGATAGCAAAACTGGGACTGTTAGGGAAAAAGTAATTAGGAACAATATGGTAGGATTCCCAACCTTACACTGTCTTTCATTATGAGGTATTTATGATCCTGTGTTTTCTAAATATGCCTTGCTGTTGGATCTCTTGGAGAGTGACAGAAGTCTCAAAGACACCCAAAAAATGGCAATATAGTAAAAAGAAAATGAAGGAGAAAGGAAGTGAATGTAAAAGAGAAGAGATCCAATTTTCTTGAGTGTCTAAGGGACTGAAGAAATCTAATATTTGGTAAATTTAAGTCACATGAGCCACTTCTGATAATTTACGCAATTTACCAGGAAAAAAACCCCAAATGATAAAAGCTTGGCACTAGTTATGCTGGAAGCAAAACAAGGCTTATTTATTATGTCTCATGCTACCCTGTATATCCTAAGCTTGGTGGTGGATCCCCAGGGAATTTCCCCTCGAACACATCCTATCTTAGCACAGAGCAACTAATGTGTGAGTGCCTAGAAGGAGTCACTGTTTTTGAGTGACAGCATGTAAACTGTACAGTCTCCTGTAGAAAGGCTGTCTGCTGGTATTTCAGTTCTCTGGTAGAGATTCTGTTTCCCCTGTAGTCTGGCCTCTCCTTGTCTGTTTGTTTTGTTATCATTTGTATGGAGATCATCAGATCCAAGTACATTTGACATATGGAGATAACAGTCAGGAAAGGAAACAACATATGGCAGACAATTCATATCCATCAAGATCTGTCATAAGACCATTTTTAGCAATAGAAAAAGAGGAGCAGAAAAAGACAGCAGGTTTGAATTTAAAATAAGCATGCTGCTCTAAAAAACAGGACGGCCAGGGCTTGCTTTTCTCAATGAGAGCACTGGTTCACCAATGCCAGCACCTGCTGGTGCTTGAACACTGGGTTAAAATCCTCTGTAGTGCCAGTTCCTTGTTGACCATCATGACCAATTAATGACCAAGCTCAATGCCCTGAATGAAGCCAACTGCACTGGCTGTACAGCCTGTTGAATCACTGCCTACTTTTGGGCTAATTCGCTGCCCAGCCCAGGGTTATGGAGAGGAGGGAGAAAAGGAACATGTACAGGTGCTAAAGGTTGGGTGGGTGCAGAGACCCCAGAGCACAATGCTTGGCTCTGCTGTACTCACGTGTGCCCTGTAGCAACATCACATAACTGATTTCACAGATGAGATGGCCCGAGTCCTTTCTCACAGGGCACTAGCACTGCCTTTTGGAAACCTGGACAGGACTGAATTCAGGATGAATTCAAATAATATATAACGATGCTTTGGATGTGTACTCTTGGATTTCAGAGAAGCCCTGGGCTTCAGGCTGCTCCTGGGACTGATCACCTCAAGTAAGGTGTGGATGTATACCAGAAGAATGGTATTTGAATTCTTTAATACAAAAATAAAAAGCTGGTCCTTCAGTTTGGCTGAATTGAGCTTTTGCCTAGAGAGTAGTTTGAAGGACTGCATCTAGTCCAGACATGGCTGTATATGTATTATTTGCATATTCTGAGAAGTTTTAAAGAAATGAGGATTCTTTCCAAAAATACTATGTATGTCACCAATCTATGCAACTTAGTTAGTAATAAATGGCATTTTTTCTGTAAAATGTAACAGACGTTTTTCTCTAAGGGAAACCTGGCCTTACACAAAAGAAAGTGGCCCTTTACTCTTACTTGGTTTCCTTTTTATAGCACTGTGGAAGAGTCCTGCAGGACAGAGATGCTGCTTTAAGGATGAGGAAACCTCTGTAAAGGAATGTTTACATTGCCCAACCTAATAGAGCCACAGGATCACTCCTCAAGGAGCCTCAAGCTCCTTCTTATGAAACCAAAAGCTGAAAAACAGAGGAGAAATAGCCAGAGATAAATTTTCAGGGAGGATCTTCTCCCAGTCTATTTTCCTGATGTTCTTTTATATCACTTCTAGTGTGGCCAACCCTCTTTCTCTTTGGGCAATTATCTTCTCATCTGTTATTTTCTCTGCTCCAGGAGAATAGTTGAGCTGTAATGCTGGGGTTTGCTAGTACTGCATCTCTGTAAATAAAAGGATAGCAAATCTTGTGGGAAGAAACAAACACTCTCTGAGATGGACAGTGCTTATTTGGTGATTCAGGGTACCTTGCTAGGAATGGAATCAGTCAACCTCATCTAAGGGCTAAACACGCTGACCTGAGTAGGGTTATGTGAGAGAGGAGTTTGGCCAAGTGTTTCTGCCACTCCTGTCTGGGTGAGCAGGAAGGATGAAACCTTTGTCTGGTCTAACAGGGCAACAAAGCCTGGCCCTGTCCAGAGCCTTGCCACAGTGTCAGAAGAAGGAGGTATTGTTGCAGAGCACAGCAGTCCTTTACACGTGCCAGCTCGGAGGGTTTAAAATGCAAAATGGCATTTCAGTGTTTAAGAATAGCAAGTAATTTGATGGCTGTAAGAGAAAAGCTTCCAATAGAAAAGCAATGTGTTCCAGGGCTGCATAACACTGCTGATAAAATTGCCTTTGGATTCCTTGTCTAATATTCCAGCCTTTCTCTTGCTCAGCAAAACACAATAGCTTGCACTAAGCCTCCCTGGGAGGGCAGCTAACAGCACATTTACTAGACACTTCAAACATTTGATCATATTTCTCCTGAGTATATTTAATATCTGTTAATGTCAGCAGCCCCAGCCTGATCAAAATGCCTGCATTGCTGGGAAAAAAAGTGTTTAATATAAAAGATGAAATGGGCAAGCAATCACTTACTGATGTCTTTTGGAAATGGATAGGTGACTACCTAGGCTCACCCTACCCCACCTTCTGCTGCTCCCCAGTCCCCAGCTCTGCTCTGTTACCACCCTGTTGCTGTGTGCTGCTCTGAACGCATTAGAGTGGTTATTCTGAGTACGCAGGAGATGCCAGGAATGTTTCAGGTTTCCTGCCTCATCAAACCAAATTCAATCTGTAAAAAATTAATACACCCAGAAGGAACAGTTAAAAGCATCTCCAATCAATTAATGTTAAAATGGGGGCTAGAAGACTGATTTGTTAAAGGAAACCCAATCCAGCTCAGAGCTCCAGAGGCTACTGAGATGAGTTTCAGTGATGAGTCAAGCTGCAGTGCTTCAGGGGAGGGGAGCAAATAAGGTATAGGCTGAAGCATTCCAACAAGTCTTCCTCCAAATTTCCCACAAGGCAGGAGGTGGCACAAGTCTAGGTGTTTGCACTGGCCATTCAGATCTGCTGTCCCTTCTCCCAGTGCAGCTGAAATGAGGGTAAAGGATGCAGTCAACACCCTTGAGAGATCTGTGCATTTACAGCAGCCCCATGTGTACTGCACTGCTCACTCCAGCAAATCAAAAGACAAGCTGGTACACCATCCCCACAACTTTGCCGTCAAAAATCATAAGTCAAAAAGAGATAGATGAAAGTTAGGAGGTTTTTTATTGATACCTGAACCTTGTTGACATTCAGTATTATTTTGTGATGGAAGTTGAGACTCATAATCTCTTGACTCCAGGGCCTGGAGCTTCAAGGTGCAGTTTTAAAGACATGTGGATAAGTTTCAAGAATTGACATCAAAGATCCTTGTGGTGTATTTAAATCTATGTAATTTATGCACAGTGGGTTCAATCTGCATCTCTCGACTGGCTCTTGTCTGGTGGCTAGTCTTCATAAAGCTGATTTTATTTTTTTTTGCCTTGAATAATGCCTTGATTGTTTCCAAAGTGTAGAAAACTTCCAAATCAAGTCTGACGCCACATTTGAATGAAACCTTTTCAAGCATGTTTTCCTGATACCTGCTATGACTAACCAAACAAACAAACAATTAGGTACACAGCCAGCTGAAGCCTATTGTCACCACTTTGTTTCTGATTAAGGTAGGTCACACTTTTCTTCCTTCCAGCTATCAAGTATTTAGATCCATTTATACTTTAATCCCTTGTCTTTTTCCTAGTCCTTTGTTGCTGTGTTACATTCTCACAGTCAGAGAGCATTGAACTAAGTGGTTAGAAAAATAGGAAGAGGGAGTTAAGGCAGTAATCCAGCTTTGAAATAAAAAATTGGCCTGAGGTTAGTGCTTGAATCTAAAGAGCTTACTGAAGGCAGAAGTGGAAAAAAAGACTGACAAGAGAAACTGAGGCAATACAACATTAGTGCTTATCTGGATGGGATACTTGGAGTCCTTGTGACAAAGGGTTAATTAAATTGCATTTCCCCGAGTATTGACTGGGCCAGGGCTAAGAGTGAGAGATTTTCAGAAGGTTATGATAGGATTGTTAGGGTTGTTAGGTGAAACCATAGTTCAGCTGGTGCTGGGCTATGCTGTTGGGTGGGCTGCTCTGTTCAGGGAGGAATTCACACAGCCATGAGGAGGAATCAGAGAGACCCCATGGGTTCTGAGATGGGAGATGTTCATATTGTACAAACCACCTTTCCCCATATCCCTTTGTTCAGGCAGAGGAGCACTGCACCCCAGAAATATGGTCACTTGGTTCACAAATTATTGCCTGTGAGATTTAGAGTGTATTCTGGGCTTGGTCTTTCCTGAAAACTGTATTTTCTTTAGAGATGGGAAGGAAATTTTGTGGACAACAACTCTGCTCATAGTGAGGAAAAATGTCTGCCTGCAAACTGTCTATCACTTTTTCTATATTCTTCTTTATCTTTGACAGCAGCAGCAACCTCTCCTCTGCTTAAACTAGAGGAAACTGGCTAGAGAGAGCTCAGGTAAAGCCAGATGGGATATTCTTATGTTCACTGAAAGAAGTTTACACAAAAATACAATTACTGGTCTCCTCTGTCAATAACTGGGCATGCTGACTCCATAATGCCCTAGGTTACACCTCTGGTTCTTTGCTGCTTGAAAGCCAAAATCAATTTCCCCATGAAATTTTGAAAATAAAATACCTATTTAAGGAGACATTTTGAGCCCCGTGTGTGCTGCATCACAAGAAGATATAAACTGGGTTTTGCTGAAAATGAGCATCGTTATTTCATTTATCCAGGTCTGGGCAAAAGAAATTATGTTTCTGCGGTCAGATATAGGAGACTGCATGGCTCCGTTGTGCCCTACACTAAGATACAATAAACACAGTGTGGTGCAGCTTTATTTTTAATTCAAAATAAATATTTCCATAACCCACAAAATTCCTCTAATACACTTATCTGGGAGACCACAAAGATTAAAGAAATCCTGCTAATTCCTTTATCTTTCAGATACAGGGTTGAAAACAAAGACATCCAAACCTTGAGCCATTTAGAAGAGGAAGAAGCCAAAATCTGTGCCAGAGGTTTGACTGCTGGGTTTACTCATGACTTCAGGTAAGCTTCTTTCCCTGGGTTGTTTAGCATTTCAGAGGCCCTCTGTGCTCCTCAAGGAGAGCTGTGGATTACAGACATAAAACCTTGCATAGCTTGCAGCCAAGACAGAGCAGGGGGAGTACAAACAAGCTAATCCAGGGTGCCTTCCTATCCAGCTGCCTGCCTCTGACCCTGGCCAGCACTACATGCTTCAGAGGAAGATGTAAGAACCTCACAGCAGGCAGATGTAGGATAATCAATCCTTTCAACCTTGTTCTCAAGCCCCATTAGATCTCATCCTGATCCCAAAATAGTTAGAGGTTGGATTAAGTCTTGAAGGATGGCATTTAATATACTCTAAAAATTGTTGTTATCATTAACTCCCATGACTCTGGAAATGAATGTTATCCATAGACGAATACGTTTTCATTTTGAATCACCTTGTGTCCTTGGTCTACCATAGCAATGATTACATAGGCTTAAACACCTGTTTGCAAAGGTATTTAATATTTCTTTATATCTCTGGTGATTTTGCTTTGATTTTTTTCACTGCATGTCTCTTTTCCTGACATTATGAGCTAAGGAGAAGGGATAAAGTGAGTGTACTCTAAAGATTACACATTTCTTCATCACATTATTGTACAAAAGGCCTCAGGAGATGAATTATTTCAGCAGCTTAAGCATTGGTTAGGCAGTCTGCTTCCAGCCCCACTCAAAAATATAGACAGATTTGCACCTCTCCCAACACAAACTCTGATCCACACCTCAGTCCAAATTGCTGACCTTGGCTGACTTTTGTCCCAGCTTTCCCAGACATGGCCAGTATAAGCTATTTTTGCAGACCATCCATCCCTTGGCAGCCTTTTCCTGCCCTACTCCAATTGGAGCAGTACCTTTTCTCTCTCTCCCAACACTAACCCTTTCATTCACCCTTTCTGTCAGCACAACCTTATCCAAGGCTCTCAGACATCCTGGAGGTGGAAGAGTTGTCAGTCCAAAATACTTTTCCAGCTTCCTTGTTCCTTTGGCCTCCTTTTCACCCTGCACCATTTGTAGCACTCTTATTGTAGTGATTTTTATACCTAACCCTTGCTAACAGCCTTGTCTTCTGCTCTTGCCCTATGATGTCTTCTTAATATTTTGCTTTATCAGGAACCATATCACCATTTGACTTGTGCAGTATCTCTGAGGAAGTTTTAGAGCCTATGAAGAGATGTTAAGTGTAGGATTTCAGCTGGATTTGTAGTGCTTGCACAGAATTGCTCAAACATTTTTGAGTGTTTAATTTTTAATTAATTTTAGCTATCTGCTATCATTTGTGCACAGATTGAATCTACAAGGATATATCTACAATGATGACTTGGACTGTTTCCTTGTTTCACCTGCATTGTACCTTTGTGCTACCTGGAGTGCAGCATCCTCTCCCAAACCCTAGCTCTTGTCCATTCCTCCTCCCTGTTCTTGCTCCATCCTTTATTCTCCCCCTCCTCAAAACATCACAACCTCTTTCTCTTTCATGTTTCCTACTCTGTTCTTCTCTCCTGCTTGGAGCATCCCACTGAGACAGAGGTCAAGGGTTGCCTGAAAGCCCCATGTGTGTCTTTATGTGGGGTGGGCAAGAGACTGCAGAGCAGCACCTGTCTGGGTGTCAAGCTGGGAGCTGGGGGAGGGAAGCAGGTAGGGAGGTGTTGCCCTGCTGTGGGGCACAGTCTGTCCCATGGTGTGACAGGGACAAGTGGCATCAGAGCCACCACGGCCTTCTGGGCACATGTTTGTTAAGGGGAGGCATTGTGCAGACAGGAGGGCCCTCAGCAGTTTGGAGGTACAGATCATGGGACGTGTGTAAAAAAAATAAATCTCTTTTTTGGTAAAGATTTCCCACCTTCATTTAGATTCTTGTGCAAACAATATTTTTGCCTTTTCCAGTGTTACATATCTTTGGTGTTTTGGCACTGAATTCAGTTACTTGAGCTAGTCATCTGGTTGCCTAGGGTATTTCTGAGTGTCATCATAATAATTCTTACTCCCCATCCACTTAAAAATTTGTGGCTGGTGCATTTTTGCTTTTTCAGTTCTAATCCTTTCTAGATCACTCATAAATGCAAGGAAATTAAACAGCGTGGAATCCAGAGTGGAACCCTGAGGCATATGATGTTTTCCAGGGTGAAAATAGGCCATCTGATTCTTCACTTCTTTTCCCTTTATTAAAGTTACATCAAAATAATAGTTTACTTCCTTCCCCTATGCTGTCTGAATTCCTACAGTTTCTCTTTTTTGTGATGTTTGCTCAAAAGTGTTTTGACAGTCTTGGTAGGTCATTGCTTTCCTCTGACATGGCCAGAGAATTATGAGACTACTGAAACACTTTGGCCTTCTCTGGCTGTCATTTTAAATACCCTGTTACTATTTTATTCTCATTCCTAATATTTATGCTTAATGCTGCTTTCAAGATACGATGGTTAAAACACCAGACCCCAAAAATCTATTTCTATTACCATCCTGATCACACCACCCCTCAGCACAACCAGGTTTTTAAATGTAGAGATCAGTAGTAATTGGAAGAGCATAAAAAAGGGCAGACTTCAAGAGTTTCAGGCTTGATTTTCCAAACAGTTTTGTTGTCATACCTGGGACTAGAGTTTCACAGACCTAACTCAGTGGGAACTGAACTATATTGAAAACCTGACCCAGAGCTGTGCTTTGGCCCCTCTTAACAAGCTGATGAGTCTTCATGGCACAGTCCAGCTCTGGGCAGGTAACAAACTCAGCTTCCAGAGATCCAGTAGACCTTTCAGTGCCCAGAAATTAGCCTTTCTGTAGAGAAAAGCAGCTTCATAGCTACTCGCCTTTCAGTTTGGATGATAATTAGAGTAGAATTAGCTTGGTGGCCTTTGCCCTGTGCGTGGTTGTACTAAGAAGACAAGTTTATGCTTTGGAAGTCTTTAGAAAGTGCTTTGGAGAGTGTATACACTCTCAGACAATGAGGAACCCTCTTTCTGCAACCACTTCCGCATGGGGTGAGCCCAAAAGCTAAGGAGGTTACTTCCTTCATAAACGGAGATACTGAGGAGGTGAACACGCCATTGCCTCAGACATCCATTAAAATTCCCCTCTGACTCTCACAGTTTCTTCAGGATTAGGGGATCTCTGAGATGAGGCTGCTCATGCTCCTCTCTCAGTGAAGTGTAGCTTGTCCAGTGGGACATGTGCTTCACTGCAGCTGTTTCTTCAGGCTGTCATGACTAACAAGGGATCCCTTGGCTGGTTGCGTGTGTGCATCCCTGGTGTTCTGCTGTTGCTTAACTCTACTGAGTAGAAATAGGTGCTGTATTTGACAGCTTAGCCTACTCAATGAACACAGTTCCTGAAAGAAAAACCCAAGCTAAACAGAACAAAACCCACAGAAATCAAAACAGCTGGGAAATGCTGCTCAAAATAATCCCAGCTGTCCTGTCCTGCTGCTAAGAGGAGCCATGTGGCTCTTACAGACACAGGCAGGAAAACGATGTTATTAGAGGCATCAGGTATTTGTTCACAAGGCTGTGGGATGCAGACATTCCTTGGGCACTCCAGATGTATTTACAGTATTAAAAGGTCAAACATTCTTTCTATTTCCCTGTTTGCTTCAGAGAGTTTTGTTGAACATTCTCATTATTCGTTGTGGTATTTCTTTGATTTAAGAGGATTTCTCTCCACAACTGTAGTTATTAGAATGCAGTGTGTGTGTGTGTGTGGTGATTGTGCTATTACAATAACAAACTTCTCCTTGTAGTAGATATTTATTCTGAAAGCAAAGCTTTTAGTTCATTTGTGCATGTGGCAGTAAAGGCAAGATGTGCCAGGTAATTTGAGAAAAGAAAAATGAGAGAAATGGAAAAAAGACACAAAATAAATATTTCAGAGTGATGACTTCTGTCCCTGTCTCGGTTATGGCCTCTGTGCCAACTATTAACCTACTTCTGATTACCTTTGTTTTTGACCAACAGAAACCCTGTACAACAGCTTAGAGACCCTAAACATGGGAATTTTCAAATTTTTCTCTTCACATAATTTCCCTCTAATTGCAGGCAGGGCTTTTGGCCCTATGAACTGTAGATGAATTCTGAATACCAAGGCAGTTGTTAGGGATCCTTCCTGATCCTCCTCCAGAATCTGCCTGCTGTTCCTTGTCCACAACACCCTTCCTGTGTCAGAGAGGGGAAAGAGGTGGCAGAAGAGGGGTTGCTGGAGTGGGAAGCAGCTAAGCACAGCACACAAACCCTCTGATTTAGTGAGAGGAGGTATGGGCAGTGAGGACTTTCTGTAGGTTTAGGAACGTAGGAATGCTGGCATTATCAGCCAGAGATAATTAAAGATATTTTAATGAAGGCAGGGAGTCAAAGGCATTATGTCATGGTTTCCATTCTATATTTGAAAATCCACAGCATATGGGGTTGGATAAGGCTGGTTACTTCCCAGAAGAAGGAACTGAAGAGTCTGCTAAACATTTTCTATTAGGACAACATATATCTAGGAGTCTTGAGAGGGTTGGATCAGGAAACATCTGTTTCTAATGAACCTGGTAGTGATGGCAACATTGCAGATGACTGCAAACATCTTAGGTTTTGCCAGTATTTTGCCACCCCTTCAGACAGGTGGAACAGGAGCAGTTAAGATAGTTATAAGCTGAACAACCTGAAATTAATATCTGGCAAAACAGTGGACAGGGAAATATGAGGTTCTAACTAGAAATATATTTAATATCAGGCAACTTAGCTTTCAAGGAGGCAGAGCCTACTAAACAGAAAAAACTTTCATTTTGTGTGTGATTACAAATTCCGTTGTCAACAGAGACTGCAGAGACATAATGTGCTTTTGCACTGTGTTCAGCATGCCTCGGCATAATATTTTGATTTGAGTCAAAAGAGGTAGGGAATGCTGACTGATGGGAGTGAGGTTTTTAGGAAATAGTCTGTGTCCAGTGTTATTTCCATTTCTCTATTGGTGATCTTGAAATAAATATAAAATTGCTGCTGATAAAATCTGAGGATGACACACAAACTGAAAGAGTAGCCAATAATGATGGGGACAGAGTGGTTACACAGAGAGATAGGATGGTGCAGTCTGCAGTGCCCATTTCAATAAAATGCTTTTTAGTGTTGCCAAATGCCAAGTCATTCACCTGGATTGCAGGAAAACCAGTTTTGATACGGTCAACTCTTATTCATGGCAACCCTAGCACACAATTTATTTCTTTCCTCTTCTTTTTTTTTTTTTTTCTCATCTTGAAATATCTGTTAGGGTAAAATATTTGGATCCCATCACCGACTGTTTTGCAAATGTTTTTTTGCCAGCACAGACTGTTTTTAGGTGGTTGCGTATGTTAGTGTTAGCGTCTTACAGGTGAGGGGGACAATGTTGCACCAGCAGTGAGTGAATCAGAGGAGGTGGCTGTTGAGACCTACTCTGTGCTCAGCACATGTCACTCTGCTGCTGACAGTCCCCTTCTCCTTGTGAGCTTTTCCTACCCAGAGGCAGGCTGATTAAAGCAGCTCACATCCTCCCCGAGCTTGGTGCTCTGCTTGTGACTAAAGATTCCCTTATCAGCCGATAAATTACACCCAGTCAAATGTGCATTTAAAGTTACTTGAAGCACTTTTTTGGACAACTGCCCTTCCCAGCTCATTATTTGGGCAGTCTCGTACCATCTGTCCAAGCAACAAGCCCAGCTCACTGCAGCTGGGCCTTCATTAATGGACTCTCAAGGTTCAGTCTTCATGCTGCGAGGTTTGAAGGATGATTAACATCTCACACTGTCTCGGGCAGGATAGGGGAAGTCACAGTAGCAGAATTTCTCCAGCTTGTACTTACTTCGCAGCATCAAAACCTCATATCTCTATAGAATAATATAAAGATGATACAGGGGGAGTCCATTTCCAGTTGATTATTAGGAATATCAGGATTTCATGCAGGATCTTGAGTGAAAGTCAAAAATGTCAGCAGAGAAGTTGCACATATGAAGACAGAACCATTGATAGATGCTCCGCTTTAGTAGTTTTTTCCTCCTTGAAATCAAACATCACTTACTCTAATGTAAGCCCACAAAGTCTCATGGAATATTTTACGGTCACAGATGTAGAGTACATTGTTTCCACACCTCTTTTCATGGATTACTACACCAGGCAGATGTCAATCAAGGTGCTGGGCTCCTCCTGACTTGCAGGACCAGTCAGCTCTCCCCCATCACTTCAAGATGCTCCTCTACATGCTCATGGCACTCCACTGAACACATTCAAAAAGCTCCTGCCACTAAGCTTGTGAGAGTTGATGAGATCACAGCCTGGGAAAACAGCTTTATTAAAATAGGGTCTTGAATATTGAACCAATTTCTCAGACGTGTTTCTGTTGTTGTTAACCCTGACAGATCAATGGGTTTAAATTTCTTTTTCTAATGGGCTAAGCAGGCTTTGATAAAAAACAAATGTATCTATGAACTATTCTCTCTTTCTGTCCAGGAGACTGCTTCTTGGTGCATACCCACCTATAAATATCATAGTGATTGTGAAAAAAGTTTTTTTCCCTGTGATGGTTTCATATGGAAAGGAATAAGATTCCATTAATTGTACTAATAATGCAACTTTCAGAACTTATTTAGTGGATTATATACTGCCTCTTCCTGCCCCTGCTGAGTGATATGGGCATACCTTCATTTGGACTCCTTTTTAACCACCTGAACCTACAGGTGGTTCCGTTCTTGCCGCACTAGAAGGGGAAACTGTACTGTAAAATTCATTTTTGTGGTGCTAGCAACCAAGGAGTTAGGGCCCTTTCCCTTAAAGTTCCCAGCCTATGGATGTTGTTTCAGATCTATTTACAGGAGTACTGATGAGTATGACAAGAACTATAAAGGAAACATGAACCTGCTTCATGTGGTGATGTGGCGAAAAATTAGATGCCTCTGGAGAACTGGACCTGAACTGCTGTTCCAAGGTTATGGGAGCTCCATTTTGCCACTGCCTTCACCAGTCTGTGAGTAAGAAACAGGTACAGCCTCCTTAGCAAGAATGACCCAGCAGGGCAGAAGTCTTTCCAGGCTCTCACTTCTTCCAGCTCTTTTTAGCAGGTGTCGAGGAAATTGCATCTGACCATCAGCACAGAGCCTGGGGCACTTCCCACACTCTACTCCTTCCCTCGGAAGCTGATGATTGTGTGGATGACTACTCCTGCCCTCTTTTCCCTTGGGATAAAACTGCCTGAGCTCCTGCTTAGGGCTCCTCTGAGAGGCCTCCTAGTCTTGCTTTATCCTATAACCCCCAGCAAACAGTGGAAAAGGAGTCTCTGTGTAATTTCATTTTGCTGGGGGTCTTGTGTGAGCTGGGTTAGTGCCAGAATCTGTGCTTGGGCAGGGTACGGAGTAGGGGATGGGAAAGTGCATGGCAGAGGGATGTGAGGTTCAGGTGACAGACACATGAGGAATGATTTTCGAATTTGCTATGTCCCTTTCTTTGAATCTTGTTTGGGGCTCTCATTGCCTGTGACCATCCTGTAACACTTCAGCAGCTGACCCACAGGCTGGGTATGTGGTGCCTCTGCACAACAGGGGAGTCTGTATGCAGACTTGGGGCAATGAGAAATAAAGAATGAATCTGGCTTATTCTCGCAGTGTTGGCTTTTAGGTTGACTTTCTGTGATAGAGGAATTTCAACATGTGTAAATAATTCTGTCCTCCAGAGAAGTGATTGCCTGTATTGCATTATCTGTGAAAAATTCTTGCCCCAAAACCTTATTTGTGGCTCCATTAACCTAAAGAACTCGTCTGAATGCTCCATTTGCCTTTTAAATAAAGAACAAGTGATTGCTGAGGACTCACATCCCTATCATTTTGTGTTGCTTTCCTCATTATGAGAGGAACATAAGGGTCCCCGATCATTATTTCTGACTCTGTCATTAGCAAAGGTCTGGAAAGCGTGTTTTCACTCCATTAGCCTTCAGAAATAAAAAGAATGATTGCATAAGTCGAGAATAATTATTTCAACCAGCTATTCTCAATGTATTGCTGTAGAACAGGCTGGGTTCTAAACAGGAGCTGACAAATTAATCTATATTATTTCTATTTTCCAGAAAATCCACCATGTTCAGGATTGATTTAGCAATACAAACAGCTCTATTTGTGGTTTAATGTGCCTCTCTGGTCACTTATGACAAACATCAGCAAGATAATATTTTCCTTCATGATGTCTGCTGGGATTCCTGTGATTTACCTCTGGAAGTGTGGTAGAACAGAGATACCCAGATCTGTCACAGTCCTTTGTTTCTCTAAAGTGTGTGGATACTTATGTTAATCAGGACTGAGCTCCTTATGTAAGGATACCCTTCTGTGTTCGTGGCATATGAGTCCAGGCGTGGTCCAGACGATCTGAACAGGGCCCTTCCCATGTTCAGAGCAATTTCTTCTTTGCTTTAAATAAATGATGGAATGTCCCCACCTTTCTTTGTTTGCCAGACCAAAATGCAGCCATTTTTCTTCTAGACACAGCATTAAAACTTGGTGGACCTCTGATGAGACCTGTAATTCTGTAGCAAGACACACTAGCCACAAAGCATGGCTCATGCAGGACAGCCCCTTCATGGTGCCTTCAAATGAGACAGTGTGAGTGCGTAGGGGTGGGCAGTGAGTGGAGTCTGTCTGTCTGTCCCACCACTGCTTGTTGTCAGCAGAGACAAGCTGCTTCACAGCAAAGGAAGGCAACAGACAGCAGGATATGATAATTCAGTCTTGGATAGGAAGTACTATAGAAGAAGGAATTATTTCTTATTTTGACTGAAAATGTTCTTGTACTGCTGGAGATAGTAAAGTTAATTACAATGCAGTTGAGAGCTTGGAGTGAAGCTGGGTTGAAGGAGACTATTTAGTCCCCTTTTCCAACTGAAATAGACATTTAAATCTTTTCTTTAAAATTACGAATGACCCAATTGGCAGGAAAGCATCTCCTATAGATCTGTGCAGCTCCTTACACTACAAGTTTGTCAACCAGAGTCTTTGGTGGAGGTAGGAAATACCATATTCTCCTTGTCAGTGAAAAATTGTTAACTATTGTGTTAGCATTTTTTTAACAGGTGTATGGTTGCCAAATGAGATGTGGACTTCAGCATGAAAACATGCACAGAAGGCATTCAGTAAGAGACAAAGGTGATGAGTACAGAAAGAAAAAACACAGATAATGCTGTGAATTATGATACTGTGCCAGAATTTTATGCTAATTGCACACTTTGTTTTCCTCACCTCTGAATGTGCTAGCTCCTAGGAGAGGAAAGAGTTCAAATGCTTGACTCCAGCAAACCCACAGAAAGCCTGCAGTCATTCACACTTCACTATTAAGGCAAATCATAATCTGAAAGACAAAGAAAGATGTCCTCTATCTGACAGTGTTGTAAAACAATTATCATGGTCCCTTTCTCCTCTGAACAATCTTCATGGAAATCTAGCCAGAGCATCTAAGATAGAAGAGTCCTCTGACCAGTAGTGTAAAAAAGACAGCATCACTCCTGAGACAAGGAATTCATCTTAGCCTTGAGACTGACCTGAACTTTAAAGGATCTGTGCCCAGGCATGCAAAGAATAACAATTGGTACATGCCACTGCAGGTTGCAAAAGCAGGCACTGTAGAAGCTGACATGACCATCACTTTAGCTGGAAGATTCATGGTAGAGGTAAAGCCTCATCGAAATAGCCCAGAGGAACAATTGGGTATGCCTAGGGAGCTGTGAGATACGGCCCAAACCTACACAAGATGAGCCTTCATCCCACTCCAGAACTGTGACAGTGACACATAGGCTGAGGAGGTGTTCTGAAGCATTTGGGTGATAAGCACCTAGAGCTCCAGATAGACATTAGAGCTAGAATTACCTCCAGATAAAGTAGAGTGGAAGTAAAAGTGCAAGATGAGATAAGGAACACCATGTTAAAGGTTTCTAGAAGGGCTGTGACATGGACCTGCAGTTTCTCATCTTCAGATTGCAGGACACATCCTTACGAACTTTCTCCACTGGGAATGTCACATACTAGTTTGATGAACCAGGCTTGCTGGAACGTGGCTGTGTTGTAATTAATAAATACACTAATAGAGTCTTCATTGCATTATTAGGACATTTAGAATTTACTCTGGGAAACCTTTCAACTCCATTAAATCCACCTTTGTCACAAGATAAAGTGCCGCTCATAATAGGCTCATTAACATGCAGACTGCAGTTCAGCCCCATCCATTAACAGCTGGCACGCAGGAGTTTCCAAAAAGACCCCAAGAAACATTTTCCCTGACCAGGGGCTGGCTTCCTCAACATGTCTCTTAGTCCTGTGTGGGATGCTTCATGACAGGGAGCTTTTCTGCTGTCTCCCTGTGCCATTTAAATGTACTGCCAAGACCAGCTGTAAACAGTTTGGGATCTGGAAGAATCTGCCAGGAGCTCCCACCCTGCTACTGGGATCTTTATTTGACTCAAAAGCTGCCATGGGCAGAAGGTGCCAGCCCCATGCAACAGCCATGGGCGTTTTCCACCTCTCTCCCGCTTGGCTGACTCCCATTTAGAGCCCAAGTGTCAACTGCTCTGATTAAGTGCATTAGAGCCAGGCGTGATGATTAACAGTGAATGATAACAATGGCATTTCAGTGGCTGCTAATAGGCTTCCAAACTTAATCTCTCACGCTCTCACAGAGATAAAGAATAGATAATTCTTCCAGCAACAATGATTACACAACAAAGTTTGCATTTGCTCTGGCTGATGAGCTATGGCGCCTGGTTTCACCCAGTGGCACTTTTGAGGCCCCAGGGCTGGGGGTGGTGCCAGCTCAGGATTTTACGGATTTCACGGATTTCCGACGTCTCGCAGGTCTGTTTCCTGGAGCAGGGAATTAATGTCTTTGTTCTTTCCTTCTTTCTAAAGCCCAGATCTCCATCCAGAAAATGATAAGGAAATACAGACTAAGGGAAATTGAAGTTGTCCCTAAGCAATCTATCTGAGCTTACAACTTTTGGACAAAACTCACAACTCAGGGGTACAATTTATTGATTTGAATTCTGAAAATCGTCATTCTGGGTCTGGCACTTCCACAGCAGGGGAGAGAGCTATTAAACTGTCACTGGGCTGCGAGGCTTAGCAGAGAATCTTACTGGGCTCTAAGGATGACTTTCTTAACACTGAGAGCAGCTTTTGTGAATGAGATGAAAGCCTGTCCATGACTGAGGTAAATGAAAGTTTGGCATGAAGATTTGAGACTTCAGGGTGTTGCATTTTAGCCTGTTTTGTTTTAGGACTATGCCTGCCATGAGAAAACCCTCCTTCCCTCCAACCTGTCCATCATACCATGGTGCAGACAGCAGTAAACTCTGAAAAAGGCGCTGTGTCACTGCAAAGAATGTGTCCCACTGCTCTGTATTCCAGGAGTTACTGTTTGCTGCTTAAATTCTTACAAAAGAAAACCTTCCTTTTTTTTTTATTTATTTTTTTATTATTTTTGCCTGTGTTGCTCCTGAGCTGCCTGGCGGGAGCTCAGCTCTTTCAAAGATGTTTCTCAAATCCCTCTTAACCAGCCTTAAATTCAAGGTCTGGAACAAGAACTGTACAACCTAGTGGCACATTCAGTGAGAAAACTCTGGTTTTGGGGCAGGCAGGACAGCTAAACAGAGTATACATCCCACTGCTAGAGCATAATGTGATTTAGTGGACAAACAGCAAGACATTATGGTTAAGTTTTACAGCTGCTAAATGTGTTAGTCCTTAAACAAACATCTAATGGGACTTTAAGCCTTTTTATTTTGAAACATCAGGCTTCACAGGAGAGTAATTTTCTTGTAACATCTAGCATTGTGTCTTCAGGATGAGTGATATTATTTTTAAAAAGTCTAAGCAGAGTTCATCCCTGATGTATTCAGCCTCATTCAGTTTGTATTTTTGCATTTTCCCCTGCACTGAATTCCTCCTTCTTTACACTGTGCCTCTGGTATCCCAGCTGTTCACATCTCCTTTGCCCAGGCTGCATGAAATGAACCCAAGATGCACATTTCGGTGCAATTAACTCCACCTTTTTCAGAGAAAATATTATATCTGTGTCTTGAATTATGCTTTGTGTAGCAGCATGGCACAGTTCCTGTAATCATATCTTACCAGTTTGTTGAGCCCCTATTTTTATAGCACTCTATCCCTACAGATCTCCCACAGAGGAAACAAAAGATGCTCATTTAATCACAGCTGGGCTATCCCGAACCTCCCTTTGAAAATCAAAGCAGTTCAATTATTCTTTTTACTCTTCATTTTTACCCATTTCAATACTGCTGGTTTTATCTGGGGTACAATATGGTCACCCACACACAGGTCAGGGTTGGGAATTACTCTAGGTTTATTTCTTACAAAATATGGAAACTTTTCACTTGGTTTTGGCACGATGTTATTTCCTTTTGAAGAAATTTTTTTTCTTCCAGCTGCACCTAACATTTTCTTACCTTGCACATGTGATACCCTGAGTGGCTTTAACTCACTAAGATAGCAGAAACCAGCCCAGAAATTAGGATTGTATCCTGCCAGGCTAATGACTCATACAGCACACTGAAGGGTTTGGTGAGCAGCAAGAATGGGCTCAAAGGGCCAGGAGAAGGAAAGGTGAGCTCACAGGATCAGGGGAAGTGGAGAGATAAAGAAAGACAAGGGGGTGAGGAAGACAATCCCTTCCTTTAAGCAGAAGAGGCTGTGTGGGCTCAGCTGGCCCTGTCACAAGACTCTGTTTCACCCTTGGCAGCGCAAGTTTAGTACCTCCTTCTGGATATATGGTTCATTTGGAAAAGCTATTTATTTTCCAAGGGGAAAAGATTTTTTTTTTTTTAATTTCTGAGATGCTGTTAGAGACAAACGGCTGTCCTACCTGCCCACCCCGCTTCCCACTTCCCTTTGCAGAGTCACAAGCTGTTCTTGTTTACAGGTGGCATCTGAGGTCTTTGTGTAGAGTCAGTTTAGCACATATAACTAGTCAGACTTTTTTTCATTCTAATTGATCTGCAATTCTTTTTTGTATAACTGAGGAAGCAAAATGCTTCTACCTCAATAAAACTCTGCTTCCCATACTCAGTCCTCCAGGTTTAAATTTATTGTGTGTACTTTGTTCCTGCCCAGGCTTTTCCTCAGCACCCCATGTTGTCTATTACTGTGTATAAAAATGATCTGTGTTGACACAGGACTGAGTGGGCACTTTGTATTATCAGCTCCAGCATTTGCCTTTGTGCTTTATTTCATGCAACAAAAGCGTAATTCACAGCAAGGTGATTTCTTGAAAGGTTTTCCACTGACAATTTGTCTAAAAAGAGATGCTGCTAGAGATGACAGAGAAGCGTGTTTCTTCAGCCCATTCAGCAAAGTTACTGAGGAAATCACTCAAGGCTTCAATGCTACTGCTATGGCCTCATGGTGCATGTTGTACTTCCTGGGCTCCTGGCCTCAAGGTATTTCATGAAAGAAAATGAAATCTTGTGAATTTAATGAGTATTATTTTGGCCAGTTTTGGTCCACTTCACTGCACTTCATGTCATCCCATTCCATTTAATTGTTTTCACTTAATTTTAGATTTTTAAAAAAATGTTGATTGCCATTTATTTAATCATAATTCCTCTCCTGTGTGTTCTTTTCATTTAATTCCTTGATTTTGAGATTTTATTTTCTTTCATGAAGTGAAGAATCTTCGTTTTATGAAAGGAAATGAAATCTCGAAATCCAGGAACAAACTGAAATGAACAGACTGCACAGGACATATGGTGAAAGGAAATGCAATTTAAAAGGAAATGAAATCTCGCTAATTCAATGAGTACCAGATTTGGTCCATTTCACTGCACTTCGTTTCATCCAAGTCCATTTAATTGTTTTCACTTCATTTCAGAATTTTTTGGGATTTTTTTTCAATTGTGATTAATTTCAGCATAAAACATCTCCTCTGTGTGAATTTCACTTTGTTCCCTGATTTTGAGATTTCATTAAGTATAATTTGGGCAACTTATGATCCTTTAATTTCAACTCATGTCATCCCATTCCATTTAAATACTTTCACTTAATTTCAGAATTTTTTAAAAAATTGGAATTAATTTCTTCATAATTCCTCCTCTGCCTGTTCATTTAATTTCATTCCCTCTTTTTGAGATTTCTTTTTTTTTTTTCCATGAATCATAATTGGGATGGGGAATTACCCCTCTTTTCATGGCTCTGGAGGCCATGGCAGTAAGCTGCAATGTTTCACCTGAGCTCTCTGAGATCACCACCAGCCTCTGACCTGCCCTGCCTTTCCTGCAGCCCACCTGCCTGTGCTCACCAGGCTCACTGGTCCTCACCAGCCCACGTCGTGCCACCCCAAGCAGGGATGTGCTTGCTGTGCACTGTTCCATCTTCTGCAGCAGCAGAGTCTTTCCACTGCTGCTGGCTGAATGGTTTTAATTATCCTCCTTGGACTTTCCTGCACCATAATCATCAGTTAATTGCAAACAATCAGACAAATTGGTGATCTAGGGAAGGAGAGAAGAGTGACAGAGGGGAGCAGGGACTAAAGCAAGTGCCAGCTCCAGTGATGGGCACGGCTGATGGCAAACAGTTGTTTGGAGTAGAGGAGTCTCCATGGAACAGGGGCTGCAGAGAAAGCCAAAGCATCTCTTCTATCCTCTGTCCATGAAGCGTCTTCACTTTGCAACTCATTTCTGGCACATCACCTCCCTTGTAAGACAATACAGCTTGGGTTTGCTGGCAGCATTGTTAGATCCCACTAGTCTCTGGAAAAAACAACTCGCTGGAGGATGGCAAATAAGGAGATTTAAAAGTCACAGCACCAAGCCTGACAGAGTTTGAGAAGTGACTGGACAATGCTCCCAGCACACGGTGTGACTCTTGGGGCTGTCCTGTGCAGGGCCAGGATCCGGACTTCAATAATCCTTGTGGGTCCATTCCAACTCAGGACAGTCTATGACTGTATTATCAAGTAGCAGCAACACTGCTGTTTTTCCTGTAGTTACCCAGATGTTCCCCAGGATCTCAAAAGCGTCCTGCTGGGCTGGAGGTGAGCTCCAGGAAGGTGAAGGCCTTGAAGACGTGGCCCCAGAACATGGCACAACCCCAGCCACAGAACAATCTCTCCAGGAGGACGAGATAAGCACACGAAAGAGCTCCTGTGCCCAAAGCTGATATTTTACCCCCAGCGCACAAGGGACCACCGTGTTTTAGGTTATGCACAGCCCAACACATATTTTACCCCCAGTACACAAGGGCCACCGTGTTTTAGGTTATGCACAGTCCAACGCTACCATTAGCAACGAAAGGCAGCCGAGGGGATTCAATTTGCATCGCCTTCCTGTTGCCATACCCTTGGGCGGGGTTGTTTATTTATTTTTAAATTCGCGAGGGAGCCGATGGCTTCACCGGGGCCGTCACCGCGCCGTGAGGGCGGCCTGAGGGGCCGGCGCCATTCCCGCCCTTGGCG
>JAHLSL010000010.1:20304413-20386019 GCA_025920805.1 Petroica traversi
CCCGGCGCTCCCTCAGGGCCGGCCCCGCTCCCGCCCTGGCGCGGCTTTCCCGGCGGCTGAAATATTAATTAAGGCAAGGGGAAAGGTGGGAGAGGGGAAAAGAAAAAAAAAAAAAGAAGCCCTTTTACAATGCGCCACTATATTAAACTTACTGCGCTATAAATCGGCGCCGTAAAACTGTAACTCAGGGACTGGGTGTTAGACAAACTTGACGCGCTGCCGGGGGAACGGCAGAGATCTTAACAAACTGCATCGTATACAAGTTTCTGCAATGTTCATAAAACTTACTGTTTTGTACCCCTATTAGCTGGTTTTTACAACGTTTTCAGGGACCAAAAAATAAAAATGGCAAGCAATAGAAGCAAGCAAATCAATTCAGAAAAATAAAAGGTGATGTGAGCTTGCATCCAAGAAGTGAGTGACAGTTCATCCTGGTTTATTTGTTTGTTTGCCTCTCTGAGGTGGTTTGAGAAATCTGGGTTAATTTAAAAATATTTTCCTTCCAGTTTCTTTCATTGCTTTTCTTCCTGCAGGTCAGGATGGGCACTGCTAGATAATGAAGGCAGGATAAAATTGGTTATTCTTGAATATATTTACAGTCTGATCTCCAGATTTCTACAGCTCAAATGAAAATCTGCTGATTTGATTCCTACTGCTTTTTTATGATCACAGATGATCTCAAGGTCTATATTCTACCCATCTCTCACCCCTCCCCCTGTGAAAAAAAAAATTCTCCTGGTTTGTCCGTTTGTTTTGACCTTCAAAGCCTCATCTCCTGTCTTTCTCCTCTTCACTGGATGAACCCTGACAAGAACTTTTGCAACTGTAAATAATCATGTAATTTTAAAGCAATAACATGGGCTGCAGCTCTCCTTCCTTGGGAAAGGTGAACAAGGGTGTGCAGCTTGTTAGTCTCCTTTTCTGAGAGAGGGAAGGGAGAGCTGCACTTCATTTTGAAGTTTCATGTGACATCACAAATCAGATCCCTTGGCAAAGAGGGGAAGCAAACACCAAACATGCTGAAGTGAGGAGCTGCCTTGAGTGAAGAGAATCCTTTAATGTGAGCACGGTGTAGGTAATGCAGTATTTATTTACCGCAGAAAAACTGTAAAGAGCACAGCATTGATTTCTTGGTTTTTCTTTTTCAGGTTGGTTTCACGGGGCTTGGTCTGTTGGGAGGGTTTTCTGAGAAGCATCTGAACAGCTCATAGCTGGATGGCTTCAGTTCTGACCCCCTGACCTGAGTGAGGTTTGCCACTCGCAGTATTCCTGGAATGACACGGGGGCTCTGGCTGGAGTCAGGCCAGGACATTAGATGAAACTGCTTTTGTGGCACTTCTGCATTTGATACATAGAGGACAGGTTTCCTGCTGTATCTCTCTGCGGCACTTGGCTCTGTTGACCATGAAACTCTTCATGCCCCTGCTGAGGAGGGGGTTTGCAGTCTGGTAGAACATAGCCAGTTATTAGAGATGAAAACTTACACCACTATTACTAATGCCTGGATGTGGTGCTGTCCCACAAGGACCTATGCTTTTTCCCTTTTTGCTGACCCAACTGAACACAAAGTCATTGTGGTGTGGGAGATATTGCTGGAGCTCAGAATACTTAAATAGCTCAATCTGGTTATGCCATCCCTTCCTCTCGTGTTTTAAGATATTACATAGTCAAGTTCAAAGTCTCAGTCCTTGAGAGCCTTAGTAGTCTGGATCAAAGTGCCTAAAAAAGTAACCTTATTAGCACCATCTGAGTTATATGAGTCTTGCTATTTCCCATAGCAGAAGGTGAGAGAGGGAAAAGGTGGACCTTTGATACCCTTGTACATTAGATGTAAGCATTGCCCAGTGTCTCCCAGAAATGTGGGAAAAAAGAATCTTACCTGTGATGACTAGCACTTCTCTTACTGAGATTACCAGGGGATCCATGTACAGATCCCCTTGCGCTTCACATGAACAGGGAATGTTCACTGCCTCTGGAACATGTGTCCCTCCAGACAAGCACAGGGTAAGACAGTGTTTCACCAACAGAATAGCAGCTGCCTGCCAGGGGCTTCCACCTTCCCATCCTATACACTGGCCTCAGAATGATGCCCAGAGCTCCTGGTTATCTGTGCAGTGTATAATCTCTCTCCCTCAGTCTTTTCTTGCACACACATTCCCCCCATACATAATGCTTATCTTTAATTTTCTATACGCCCAAACCATACAATTTCTAAAGAGGGTTAAAAATATTAAATGAATTCAGAAGACAGAGGTGAAAAGAATCATTCTGAGATATTCACAGGGTTGGTAGTAGTAACAAGAAAGACAGTTTCTGTCTTTTTTTGATACTGAAGTTAATTTCAGGCATCCAGGGTTTAAAGACCTTGTGTTATTGATGGGGGTGTGTTAGCAAAATGAGGGACTCTGACATTAGACTGAAATTTAGCATGTACAGAAAGTTGTCAAGAGAAAAAAAAAGAACAAAGGAGACTGCTATTATCTTTTATTATTATCTTTTAATTCCCCCCATTTTCCTTCTGCATGCTCTCTCTCTGTCAGCCTTCTCTCTTTCAATAATTACAATAATCAACTTACAGTGATAACAGAAATAATCTCCTGCAAGATAACTAAACAAACCACATGTTATCTGTACTGAACTGTGCTTACTTACAGTAGGTACATCACTTATGGAAAAGCCAATAAAATTTTAATTAAAAAAGCATGTATGTTGTCAGTTAAGATGCAAAGAGGGTGTGCAAACACATTCAAAGTGGTCCATAAATTGCTTGGTATTTGACAGAACAGGTGGGAGGACAAACCCACCCCAAACAAAACAAAACTAAAACCCACAGGTCTGAGGAGCTCTATTTATGTTGCTCTATACAGAGCACTGATTGCTTGGGAATTCAAAAGCAGGGGGAGGGGAGAACCCTCCCTTGAGCAACGATCACATCCACCCACCTCCCCCAGTGCTGGGAGCGAGTGAGGAAAAGTTAATTAAAGATTTTGCATCTCCCCACTGCAGCGCTGTATTGATAGCTCTGGATCCTGAGATAAACTACAGCTCTCCCACACTGTATCGCTAAAACGCCTTCAACCTTGCCCCGGAGGCACCACCTGGGGGAATCAGATGTTTGGTTTCCCTGGAGTGCTTGAGGCTTGGCCTCTCTGCTAGCACTGAAACAAGGAGGACTGATGAATGCCAGCCCATAGGTAGGAGCATGTCAGAGGAGCAGGACTGCAGGTAATTACCCAGTTATGAGTCACCATGGCTTGAGAGGATTCCAGTCCACTGCTAGTTGTTTGCTCGAAGCACAGGAAGACTGTTTCTCATAAAGGCTACTTGGCATAGAATAATTTCTGCACAGGTTCTGTGAATGTGAAACAGTTCTCAGCTGACTAAGGCAGAGGGTTTGCTGGAGCCAATTATGCAAGAAGAAAGTCCTCAACACCACTCAATGCCCTGAGTTTGTCCTGCTCCCCTGAGTCGTTCTTGTGGATCTTGTGTGTATGCTGGCATGGCCTTTTCATGGCTTTTGTGCTCCTGTGGCAGGCTGGGAATGGTGGCTTCAGGAACTTGAAGACAGAAGTGTATGTCCTTCACCCAGATTTTTTCTCTGAGCTTTTGCTGCAGAGCATCACTGGGAGGAAATCTCAGCAGTGATATGATCAGCATGGATCAACAGTTGTGCTTTGGACTGTTCTCACTGGGTGAGTGAGCAACCACTCCTGGGATTGTATCTAGTGCAAAGAAGGTCTATTTGATAATAGCATGATATGTGAGGATGTCCCAAGACAGTGTCTGAAATTCCTTCCTCTTGGTTCAACCTTCAGCTTCAGCTGTAATGGGCAGATATTGCCTGCACAGGCTGCCCAGGAGAGCCCTTACGTGTAGAGAGAAGCAAGGCTGTGAGGTGGAAGGACCTATTTCCTCAGAGAGCACATTGCTGTGGTACACTCACTATTGCAGGACACTGAATTCTGAGGCCATTACAGAGAGGTAATGCTTACATTTAAAGAGATCGATGGGCTGTACCTAATTACAGAACCACAGCAGCCTGGCAAGGCAGGACAGTTAGAACCCACCTCCTTTTCGGGTAGAAATTAAGACAAAGGTATTAAAATGTATGACCAAGGTTAGAGAGGTAAGGTCGGTGAGAAGGCCAAGGTTAAAACATCAGACTTATGTATTCCCAGAGCCATGCTTAACATGTGTCTCAGCCAAAGAAATTGATGTTAATGACATACTAACCCCTTTCAGCTGAAGATCTCAAAATGTTTTATGTCCTGATTTGCTTTCTCTACACAGCTCTCTTGAAGGCAGTTGGTTTTCAAGAGGGGAAAAGTGCAGACTGCTCCATGCTGTACTGTGTCTGTATTGCCTCCAGGTCCCCTCAGGGTGGAGGTGGCTGGGGTTAGTCACCACACTCACTGGGGATGAGCTGGGTGATTGTGCTACAGGAAAGCAGATGCCAATAAGGGAAGGTGTAGGAAGGTGGCTGGATATGGGTTGAGATGATTCAGTATAAGCAGTGGTTTGTGTGACAGGATAGAGTTGCACCTGGCTTAAGGGGTATTAGGATGCAAGGGGTATCTGGAGATACTGCAGTGGGATCCTTACAGGGAAGGGACAGCAGGGAACGAGGCTGATTGGCCCTCTTTGGGGAGGACAGACAAACAGGTCAAGAAGTAAACCAAAGCTCTTCCTTGTTGGTTTCCTTCAGAAAGAACATTTCCTGTGCCAGCTCTGTGCCAGGCAGTGAAGGAGAGGCAGCTGCTGGCTGGGCAGGGTGAGGCCAACCCAAGGTCCCACAGAACAGCCCATGAAAGGTCTGTGGGCTGGTGTGCCACACCACATATGGCCAGGTGCTGAGCAGGCTGAGCCAAGCACCCTGGCACCAGCATGGGTAAGGGTTTTGGAGAGCTGACTAAAGCAAAGTGGGTCTGACTTTCTTGGATCTCAGGTTTAGGGATTTGAATACTGTGGAGAAGCTAGACCCTGGCAGAGACTGAGGGAGAGGATTAAAACTGACACGTGAACTGTAAGATCTGTGGCTCCACAGAGCCTGGAGGGGAAGCTGGGGCATTGTGACTAGTACCCTAATGAGCCACAACCATGGGCCAGAAGGTCTTTGTCTCATTAGTGCTTTCTCTGTCATGGAAGCAAGGCACCCTCTGGCAGCTAGAAAGTCATGGCCATTAGCCACAAGTAGACAATTGCTCAGAACAATCTCCCAAAATGTACATGGAGAGACGTGTACAAGACTGAAGCAACTGCTGACTGGCAAAGCAGTGAGGAGCATGGTACTGCCAGCTGCCACTGGGGATTGCCATGGGCTCACTCTGAGTCCCACACAGCTGGATTTGCTTTAGGCCTTCTCAGAAAAACTTTTGCATCCTGCTATAACCTTCATGCAAAGTCTTGCATGAGGACGCTATGAAATGGGGGCCGTTTCCCCTACAGCAAGCCAGTGACTGGCAGCTCTGGCTTTTTTTTTTTTTTTTCCTCTCCATTTTTGATTACAGAACTGCTCTGTTATTCTAGCAGGTCTGAAATTAGATACAGGTGCAAATTAACTAAGTCACAAGTGCATTGCATTTGGTAATTTTTCTGTCAAGAGTCATGCTGAAGGGTTGCAGAGAATAATAAGAGCAGCCGAGAGCCAAGTGGTTGGTCCAGGTGTGCCTGGCTGCTGAGTGTGCCTCCCTGGCAGCGGTGTGAGGCATGGGGTCTATTTTCACAACACAGGCTGCAAAATCACCCCCTTCCTGCTAGTTTTCTACCCCTGATTTTTGTTTGCCTCTCCTCTGGCTGCAACTGTCTTTGAGTGCTCAGCCCCCTGATTGCAGAGCTGCAGTTGTCATGGTTATGTCGTGGTCCTGGGATTTTGCAAAGACAGTACAGCAAGAGCCTGGATCCTCCTCCTCTTCTTTCTCCTCTACAGTGTATTTTCCAGATGAAGGGAGGAAGTCTGTCAGTCTGCCCAGCTGTGACAGGTAGGTGGGGGAATCCAGCTCCATCTGCCACCAAAGAGGTGCACAAGGATCTACTGCCCCCTCAACACCACGCCTGCCTCTCTGCAACTTGCAAGAGAGCAGTGGTTGTGGGGGCAGCTTCCAAGCAGCAGAGCCAATCCAACCAATTGTCATAAAGAAACCATCAGATGCTGTCTAAGGAGGTGTGAGTATCTCGTGTAGAGCACAGCATAACTAACTAAAGTGAGGTGGGTGGCAGAGGACAATAAGACAGCGTGAGAACGTGTGAAAGTGTTATTCTGCTGCGGCTGCTCAGAGATGCAGAGTGCTCATTTTGTGGAGGGGCCGTTTCTGGCTCCCTGTGACAACTTGCCAGTCATTTCAATTCCAAAGATGCTGAGATTTGAGCACAGGAACTGAGATGACTCTCAGTGCCAGCTGCACTCTGTGAAAACTTTCTGCTCTGATGTGCAATAAAGGTCCAAGAGAGATTATGAGGTGCCTGAGCCAGGGAACTGAGCTCCTTTCTACAAGTCCTCAGATGAAGCTGTGCACTTATCTGTCAAATCGAGGTTGTAGTGTGCTGGCAGGTCAGCATGTGGCTAAAGCTGGTCCGGCTGCTGTCTCACAGATAAGTGGAAGGCTTCATTCAGCAAGCAGTTAATCTGGAGGGCTTTCACTGGTACTAAATCCATGCTATTTATTTAAAGATTAAATGAATGGTTCTATGCAAATTTGCAAATTAGTTAATGACATAATTGCATCAAATGATAATATACTGCTGTACAAGCTGGGCATGAAACCATTTCAGGCCTGGATTTCTGCTTGTTGTGGCATTCAGACAACTTCTCGCCCAAGCAGGGCTGAGAGCTCTTTGCCTGTGCTGGGACATGCATGTGGCTGAGTTAAGACTTTACCTCCCTCTCACTTCCCTGAGGTCTGCTGCATTACAAGGAATATTGCTTATAGCCATGCAGGGCACACTGGAAATGCCTTCCCCATTTGGCTCCTTATTTTGAGATATGGGAAAATTGGCTTCAATTTTGGTCACTTTTTCTTCAAAAATCGTATGTTTTGTAACTGGAAAAATAGGTCAGCAGTTGCAGACCTAATTTCAGATATGTTTTCTTGGAAGTGTCCAAAGAAAGCGTGTGCTTTTAGAGCACAGTGATTGTGAACTGCTCACACTGTAGTAAGATCTTCCCTTTCTAGCTTATGTAGTCAAAGCTGCTTTCCAGGAATGTATCAGGACACAGCCATCCAACCAGCTGCTCTGGGTGAGACCCAAGAGCTGTTTTGCTCAGAATCCAGTATCTGGAAGCAGCAATGGCCTAGAGAAGAGCACCAGAAATAAACCACAAGACAATGAAGCTTCCTTGGTGTGCTCTCCTTGGCCACCTACAGACTGCAGTCATGGGACCTCCTGAGGCAGAGGTGGCGCTGAAAGGCAGTGACAAATTTGTTCTCATGTACATCCTATGCTATGCCCCATTTTTCTTTTGAAAAAACTTTCTTTTTCCCTTTGCCCTTCCTAAAACCTTCCTTATCCCAGTAGGTTTATGAAATATTCCTTCTTCTTTCTTAGCAGTATTAAATTGCTCTCTAAACATTTTAATTGGACATATGGGATATGGAAACTTTTCAGGATTAGAGAACATTATAGGCCGTAGCTAGGCACCACGGATGGGATCAACCCATAACTTTATGATGCAGAAGAAATCACAGTTCTCTTGTGTCTTTTAGAAATTGGAACAGTAGCAATCGTCCTTCACTGGCCCAAGGGTTGTGCTTCATAGACACAGGAAGTTTGGCAAACAGTCACTGAACTTGATTAGTGTCTTACAGCTCCATGTGGGCATCCCAGTTAGTGCTCAGCTTTCCTGAGTGGTAAAACTGCAGAGGTATCCAACCTCACCTCATTTTTGTTTGGAAAAGTGGTTGTGTATGTCAGGATGAAAGGGAGAAGGGGCAAGTGATAGAGAGAGTGGCAAATGTGTGGAGAAAGGAAATAATAGCTACAAGCTTTTGCATGGACACACCTTAAGCTTGCTAATGCCTCCTGGTTTGGTCCTTTTTCCACTGGTAGTTCTGCTTTCTAAATCAGTTTTACAGGGCCCCTCCCTCCCCCCAGAGTCCCCTGGTCCCTGTTAATTCGCAGAGAAACACCTCTGAACAAACTAAATTCATTCTCTAGCCAATGTCCCGGTTCCTGTCTTCAAAGCTGCAGCATTTCTAATCTATTTCACTTCTGTCACTGATTCCACTGGGGCTCTTGGCTAATCATCCAAACTGTTTTGTAACCTTGCCAGCTCTGTCCATGCTGATAGCCTTGCAGCCCTCACTGACTCATGTCCACTTCTCACAGCCCTGGTCTTCAAAACTGAAAGGTTAATCCTCCAAACTGTTCAGTACTCACACCTCCTCTTGAGAAACACCTTTTCAGGCCATTCTCCACTGTACTATCACCATCCTAGGAAGAATGTAGAGAGATGCCCTTTTAAGGTAATGGCATTAAACCTTAGGTCTAAATTAATTTTACATGACACAGATTTTGTTACTGTTCCAGCAGAATTTTCCTATTGATTTCTCTGGAGCATGTCAAGACATCCTCACTTTGACTTACAAAAAGGCTTCCAAAGGTAGAAGAATGGAAAGCTTTCTTGACCTTTCTGACCACTGCTCTCCTCTGAGCGTGCTCTCTCTAGGTAACTAGTCACTAGGACACACTCATCTGGCCAAAAGGTCACTTAAATTGTGTATATCACTTATACCATTCTAAATGATTGTGTTTCACTTGGGGACATGATCTGCTGGAGCAGGAGTTTGGGTCACTGGCCTTTGTTGCAAACTGACAGTCTCAATGGCCTTGTTCCCAGTAAAGAGTGTCTTGGTGCTAAAGTGAATAGATTATAACCCCATGACACTGCAATTACACAAATATTTAAACTACCTCTTATTCTAGAAAGAGAAACATTCACTACCTATCCATTCCCTTTTTATGACAATGGTTTCACAATTTTAATATAGCACCCATTAAATAAAACTGTTCCTTGGCTGTAGGCCAGTAATGAACTGGGTATGTGTACGGAAGACTATTATAATACCTAAACCGTGTGTGTCAAAGACCCCCACAGCACAGCATCTTTTATCTGTCAGAAGCAAAAAAATTGGACCTTTCAGAAAATATGTAAGAGCAGTGTAAGCAGAGAGTGATAATTCCCCCGTCTTCTCCAGCCTTCTGTGGCTCAGCCTTTCTAGTGACAGATGTGTTTTGTATATATTTGTTAGTTTTCTGTAAAATGAAATTAATAGTACTGTCATTTAAAAAAAAACCCTAAGACATTTCATAGAGGACTTTATTTCTGTTTTGAGGACTCTTCCTCAACTGTCCACAGTGTCTGATTGACCTCAGAGGTAGAGAACTGAGTTTTTCTATGCAGGGCAGAGAAGACAGTGCTGGGATTTGAACCTGCTGCTGTGGGTAGCCTTGATGCTCAGCTGAGTGGGTCATCTCCTTGACAGTGAATTCAAAAAGCTGACCTGGAAATTAGCTATTCATCTTTGCTGTTAAGAGAGTCATGTTCATCTATGCAATGCAAGGAAATCTGGCAGGATCTTTACAGGTCATGTACAAAGTAAAGCTAGGATTGACTTTTTCTGTTTCTGAAGGTGTTACAGGACAGAAACCAGAGGTCTGGAGGGGATAAAAGCTCTGAGTGTATTTAGCCTGTCCTCTGAAAAGACAAACCCAGCAAGTGCTCTTCTCAGACATACCCTCCCTTTCTGTTAGCTTGCTTTTGGGAATATAATGTGAGCATTAAATGGACTAAGAGAATGATCCACTGTCCTGAAAAGCTGAATCTCTGTGCATATGTGGCCTAAACATTTTGAGAATACACATTTTCCTTTGAAATGTGCATATGCCCCAGAGTACTGGGCCACAGGTCTGCACTGATAAGTTTCCATGTTTCCATTCCTACTGTTTGCCCATGGTCATGTTCTTTTGGATTTTCACAAGGACCAAAGCAAGCTGTCTTTAAAGCCTCTGTAGTCAGTGGTTCTCCCCAGCATAAAAAATTTAACTCTGTATAAAAGGAATGAAGGTTGCCTCTTCAAACAGGATAAAGCTGCTGCATCTTTAATCTCATGTCACACAAATGCCCAGATCAAAATAAAGATGTGTTTCCCCCTGTTACTTCTCTTTCAAATTGTAGCATGAGGGGCCAGCAACAAGGTTAGATCTTGGGGAACTCTAAAAGCCACCATTTCCTTGGAGAGGGACCTTGATTTTACAAACTCCAGGATTCACACAGCAGCTGTTTAATTTCTAAAGTGTTAACTGAAATTTACTACAAATGCAATTTTATGCCAACACATTTTTTGTTGTTGTTGTTACTAAGGCAGCTATTCCATAGTTACTATTTTGGTTCCCATGACGACTGCACTGCTATCCGAGTTGGAGATGATAAAATTGGTATGTTGACAGATTCTGATTGACTGTTGATACCAGTTGGCAGAAGAAACGAAGGCTTTCCGATAGGTTAATATGTATATTTTCAGGAAGAAAGAAAAAAGGCATAAATGATTTTTTGTTATAGTTATATTTTACTAGGAGAAAAAAATAAAGTTCACATTAAAAAACCCAGGCAGCCCAGAGACGGGGGCAGGGGAGAAGAAAAGGAAAGAGAGAGGGGAGGGTGAGATGATATCTGAATTCCAGAGACCTCTATAACTTGTTGCCTGTTGCCCACCAGAAAGGTGGAAGAACTGAATTGAGCTGAATTGTGCAGAAAACCCCAGAACACTGGAAGATGATCTCCCACCAGCTTCCTGGGAAAGTGCTGAACACCAGGCTTTTCTACACAGCCAGAATATCACAGGGATCTGAATATTGGCTGGTAGCCACAGGAGTGGCTGGTGTAAGGGACTGTGGAAATAGCAGGAGAAAGGAAACAAATCTTGGGTGGGAGGCTAGAAAGAAGCCACTATGGGATGGTGACACTTGCTGTGTGACATCTTCTTGGCCACAGTGGGCCAAGTTGGTCCTCGTTATGCTGGTCTCTTGAAGGGATGCAGCATTAGGCAAATGTTTTGAGGGAGTCTTTTGGGTTTGGAAGCTGTGGTGAAGAAATCCTGGCAGTTTTCCCATGTACACAATTGTTCCTGGAGCTCTCAGGAGGTTTGCAGAGGGCAGCTGCAGTCCTTGGGTAGATAGGAACAGTCCTACAGTGGAGACCACTCTCTAGCATTCTCAAAAAGCTCTGCAGGCACAGTTTTGTTGCACTTGGACATTGTTGTGACTGAAATTACTGTTCAGTAATTTGGGGACTGCCTAGATTGTGGCATTTTCCTCTTTTTTTCCCTCTTGAGTGCGATTATGGAAATGTACTTACTCCCAGCATCAGAGTGGCCAAGCAAGTGAGAGTGACCTGGGCTCTGAACTGAGCCAGAAAAAAGGAGGCAAAGCATGCTCTGTGGGATGTGACTTGCACAGGAAAATTGTCCCCCACTGTATGCTTACAGCAAGCTGGTCTTCATCAGGACCAGGATCTGCACCCAGAGAGCCTGCCTCCGAGCAATGGCACACACAGTGTACTAGCAAATATTTGGGTTATGAAAGAGCCCAGGTCTTCACAGCAACACCAGTGGTGGGGCTGCTGACAAGGTCAGTGTCATCATATTAATATTCAAATGGGAAAGGATGGCAGGATGGTGAGGGGAAGTGGAAGGTGGAAAAGGTTGTCGTCTGCTTGAAGAACATCTTTCCATGCAAACAGTGCCTGGTGCAGCCAAGTTTTTGGTTCTCGCCCAGCATTCCTGTGTTCCACCACATTAAAAAACAGTTGGGAAAAGGGCAGTCTCTTCATGCCTGTTCTTCTTGCTTTCTGTGTATGGTAACACAGGCTCCTGCTGGTCTGTCACTCAGAAAACTTGCTCAATGTTGATTCCAGTGTTTACCAGCATTTGTCAGAGTTTGGAAATGACTATTCCAACATGCATTCACTGCCTGGACTCTTTGTTCCTTACAATCCTTGATTATTGTTCTATTTTCTGGTTTTGGTAAATGCTACAGTGCTTTACTGCCTGCCGCTTCCAATCTCTTCCTAGCCTCCCTGCAATCTCCTTGGCAGTGACTGTAATTTACTGTGAATTAACCTAGTCACCAGGGAGCTCCTAATGGCCATTCTGCACGTTCAAAGATTATCTTAAGCAACTGATATTTAGTGCAGAAAGAGGGAAAACTTCTAAAAGATTTAGTAAATGAAAAGTCTATTACAGAGCTTGGGGCTCTTTTGTTTTTTCTTTTCTCCCTCAGTGTTTCTTGGCTTTTCCTGCTTCAGGTAGAGGCCAGCCTAGGTCCATAATGTGTGTGGAGAAAGGAGCATGAAGAAAAAAATGAAGGGAAAAAAATGTGCCGGAGCAGAGGAAAGATGCCAGTTCCTCTCTGGAACAGCAGCAGCAGCACAAAGGGGAGGTATCTGTTGCCTGCTGAGGCTCCCCTTGCACAAAGATGCCTTGTTGTTCTTTATCTTCCTCATGTTACTTAACAGCAGGGCTGGTTTGTACAAACCCAGATTAGAGCAGATAAGAAAATGAAGCTCTGAATTATTCAGCAGAGGAGGGAGGAGAGGATGTGGCTGGGGTTACTGGATAAAGCTGTGGCCTCCAACAGAGCTTTCTGCCCCTTGGGTTTTATGTCTAAATCTATTTGCTCTGCCTAAGCCTGGTTGTAGAAGAATTAAGATGATGTTTTCTTTTATTTACAAAGAGGCATCTTTCACAGGAGCTCCAGAAAATGGGAGTAAAAAGAAAGTAATGAAATCTGGGTCCATTCTCCTACCCCAGCAGGGTTGGTTGGAGCTGGGTCCCTCCTAGCAGACATGTGCCTGTACCAAAATCTCCCCAGGCTAGGTTGGCTGTGCCAGCATGTCCCTCTGATTTTTCCCCTTCAGAAGCTTGTGGCCCTGAGCCTGCTGTCAAAGCCTCCTTAAATTATTTTCCCTTGGACCTCCCAGGCCTGCCAACCTCTGTTTTGGGAGTTCAACTAATTCAGGAAAATCACTTGGTTTAGTTATGTTGGAGAATATTTGTTTAGTACCTCTCGGATTTGGGTAAGGCAGCAGTAAAGACAATGTTTGGACACTGCTTGCCCAAGAAGGGACTCTTTCATCACTTGTATGTCTCTGCTGGTGCTTTGCAAAGAGAGGTGCCAATGTAGAACAGACTGGGGGTTTCTCCACTTTGCTCTCTTTGCTGTCCTCCCAGCCATTGTGGGATAATTGCTGTTGTGGTGCTGAAGCCCAGCTGCAACAGCTCCACACAATACTGCACCAGCTCTGATGCTTTCTCTGAGGGCTGCTGCTCTACAAGTCTTCCCAAAGAGTTAGCACAACTTCTTCCATCTGCACAGCCATTCGACAACACACTTATTTTAGGTGTCCTGTTCCCCTAGAGAAGCCTTTCCTCTTCTTAGAACTAGGAACATCATTTATAAGCCACACACAGCCATGGCAGACAAAGCTTTAAATTATTTTCTTCACTGCTGCTGTTTTATGTGGGATAACTTGGACTGGCTGGATTGCTTCTACTATAACTATACTCAAGCAGAGAGGAACAGAGACATCCAGAGACAATTGAGACCTGCTGCTTCTGTGCTTGATGGTAGGGTGTAATTACATCATAAGTTTCCTTTACTCAGAAAGCTGACTAAAGAAATTTCTGCTCTCATAACACATCTTGCAACCCCCTCAGCTGATGACACTGATGATTATAGGGCTGTGTTTTGTGTTTTGATAAGATCCAAGTTATATTCTCCAGTCCTTTCCTGGAAGTCTTATTTTTAACCTGAATCTTTTTGTTTGTTGCTGAACGTGCCACATTGTGCAACTCCCACTTGTATGGCAAGGGAGTCTATTCTGTTCCCATTCAGAAGAAAGGACATTCTGTGCTTTGATGCTTCATCAGATGCTAGATGCTGGGCTGGCACCCCTAATCAGAAATGCTGCACCAGGGAAAGAAAGGGAGAATCCTGATAGCCCATTCCTCAGCTGTGCTTTCCTCTGATTGTGCACAAAGCTTATCAGTCATGTCAGGCTACCACCTTATGCGCCCTCCCCAGCTGCACAGTGACTGACGTAGCAGAGACCTGACCAAAAAACCCAACAGTCTTACTCCACTGTGCTTGTTTCCCTCCAGGATCAGCTGCCCTTCCCTTCTCCGCCCAGTGAGGCATTCCTAAACCCAGTTTGTTTTATATCCCTTTAGGATCAGAGAGAGTTACAGTGTCTGAAACCCTTGTTATTACAGAGACAGCCCCCACCAAAGCCTGATATTCCCCACACTTTCTCCAGTTCAAAGGTTACTGTACAGCCTCCAAACTCCTGTGCAAGGAAACTGCTCTCAGCACCATCATCCATCTCCTTTTTGACATTGAAAGTCAGGCCAGGGCTTAATGGGTTGAAACACAACTCCTGCTCTCCAGCATCAGCTCTTCAGGGCCTGTTAAAACCCTCAATCCACACATTGGAAAAGCATTGGCTTTCACTGCTTTTTTTTCTTCCTCATCAGACACAAATTAATGACCTTCAAGCAGTGCAGTGATACTCCTTGAGCCCGCTACTCAGCTGAGCCACTTTGCTCTCAGCTGCAAGAGTGCATTGGATACAAACATTTTCGAATTTCCTGGGGGGTATCATGTTTGCCAGGAGCAGGGCTGTGAGCTCTCTCTCCACACCCCTGCTGAATTACCCCGTTGATTAATAGTACAACTTGCAGTCCTCTTGCTCCTTGTAAACAGGAGCTCGAGCCCCTGCCATTTAACAGGGGCGTGGGATATGCGAAAAGCTGAAATGTCAGCACATCACAGCACCCATTAATCATAAAGCTGCTCTAAAAAAAAAAAAAAAAAAAGAAAGGATATGAAAAGGAAAGAAGAAAAAGGAATTATCAGAAATATCAAGGAACCAATTTAATTGAGGCAAAGACATGTTTGGCGGCTGCTTTTTAACTTTACCTACATCTCAATTACACAGGGTTGGAGTTCTCTTTGTTTCTGCTTTTGAGAAGTCGAAAACTCTGCAGGTTTGATCAATGGCAAGGGACAGAGAGGAAATGAGCAGGAGACGAAAGGGCTGAGTTTCCCTAGAAGCTGTCATGATAATTTATGGCCCTGGCTGATAAAACTTTTAACTAGTCAAATATGAGCTAGGAAATAGCAAAAGCAAAATGAGCCCTGGAGGAACAATGCCAACCATGAAAGTCTTCTGGGAAGCACCAGCTGGCATGAAGAGCTTGGGAAAACCACTCTTCACTCATGCTCATGTCTTGGCTTGCTGTGAACAGGTCTTGCTCTGGAAGAGCCAATGGCTGTGGGTTTTGGTTTTTTGGGTTTTTTTTGGCAGGTCTGATTCAATCTCTCTGCCTGAGATATGTTGGCCAAGGTGGCTGGAGGGTAGTGTGACCAGTGTCAGCAAGAGGAAGTTACAGGAAGAAGACAAGCACATGATGTCCCTTGAGGCTCTGCTTCTGACCTGTCCTACAAAGCAAGCAGCACCAACATGTGTCAGTAGCCCACTATGGGAAACTGAACTGCTGTGGGAAATGGCGCTGGTCTTTTGCCGTGTCTGTTCTTGCAGGAAATAGCCACTCTCTGTCATTTTAATTCATGCTCAATGAAAGAGTCAGCAAGACCTGGATGAACTGTACAACTAGTGATGCCTTTAATCCCTGGCAAATGCCACAGCATTTCTCCCTAGGATAGAGTACCAGCATCCTGAACACATTCTAACCCATTCAATTAATTTAGCTGTTTTCAAATTTTCTGGCTGGGAAATGTGCAGTGCTTTGATAGCTGCTCTACTGTGCCTGACCTCTATCTTTGAAGAGAATTGTGTGATGGTGAGGAGCAATGGATGTTTGCAGAATGAGAAGATCACCAATTTGACACCTACTTTTTGTGTGGGGAGCCTTGAGCCAGGTTGTCAATTTATTTTGAAGCAGAAATCCATGAGAGGAGTGAGTTAAGGGGGTCTCCTGGTCTGTTACCCACACCACTGACATTCATGTAGCCCTGTCACCCCAAATGCTATGTCACATAATGACAGTGTTAACTCCATGGTACAAAGCATTGGCTAGTGTGTTTGCACTTTACAAATCTTTTTATGGTATCTGAGACTTCAGACAAAGCTCTTTTTTGGCTGAAGGCTGCCTTCTACAAACCTAATGACCTTTCACCATTGCTAGGTTGGGAAAATCCCTTCTTCCTTCCTTTTTCTTTCAATATCTCAGAATCCTGTATCTGATTTTTTCATGATACCCTAAGGAGAGAGGCAGTCAGGTTTCAGAGTCCCAAGGGAACTAGAAGGGCAGAAAGTACCACAAGCAGAGCAAGGCACAAGGGTCAGAGAGGTGTCCCTCTTCCAGTCATCAAAGCATCTCTGTGGGGGCCTTGGGACATGCCAGCATTCAGCCACTGGCCTGGTGCAGGTCCCAGGGTTCTGCTCAGCGCAATTTATTCAAGTTAGAAAGTTTCTCTGGAGTTCAGTGAGGGTCCAAAGGATGGGACACTGCTACACTACTCTCCCCATACCCATTTCTTTAGAAGATGAATGCACAAAGTGACTTGGGAATCTTTGGGGATCTTGATCATAAAACCAAAGTGCCTCCTAGTTGTGCTGGCCTACTCATCAGCAGTGAGAGGAGAGGTTGCACAGACACCCTGACAGAAAAAGATGGGCTCTGTGGAGGCTGAGAGTTTCTAGAGAAATCTCTTGCTGAACAGCTGTTCTTCTCTGACTCTTGACTTCTGCACTGCCTTCCCTACCTCTTCCAAGCTCAGGAATCACAAGCTTGCCCCCATAGGCATAGCAGAGGTGGTCAGAGGGGAGTGCTGCCTGTGGCAGTGGCTACCTGTATGTAAGTTGTGCAGATACCAAACCCACAGTCCTCCCAGTCTAACAGTGGAGGTGATCAGCCTTGCTGCCTGTTGCATTTGTCAGGGGTTAAAAAAGTAAAACTATTCCATTGCTCACAGTCCATCTTCCGGCATGTTCTCTTCTCAATTGGAAAAACACTGGCTTCTGTAACCAAATTATCCAATATTTGAGCCAACATTTGATCCAACGCAGTTAATACATAAATCCCAGCGTGACTGGCAGCTACAGATGGGTGAACCAAGAAATTGCTTGACATATTTGCTTACACTGCATATGAAACTGCTTATCTTGTACAGGAAGGATAACTCTAAATTATCAGTAATCCATTGGATTGTGCTGGTAGTTGAAACAAATTTGAAAAGATTTGCCAAAACTCCAGGATATCCATGTGTAAAAATATATAGATTTATACATACACATACACAATGTATCACTGAAGGTGTCACTTGCATGGTGCCTATTTCTCTCACAAGCCTAGACTCACATTAATTCATCCATGTGTGAACAGTTTGAACACTCTCATCCCTGAGGGCTATCCATAGCCATAAACTGGTAGAGGGTTATTTCTCAAATGCACCTATCAAGGTCACATTTGCCATCCTGCCCTCTTGCTTCTCTCCCTTTTTGACCACAGAATTTATCCTTCTCTCCTTCTTTCTAGGTGCTTTGCTCAAAGACTTGGACCAGTGCTGTTCTGTGTTGTAGGGGAACACTTTGGACCTGATTCTCATTTACACTACAACAGGTTTTACAGCACTACGGTAGTGGAAAGAAACCATGAGATGAATATAGATCACTCCAATTTAAAGCTCCTTTATGTTATAAGGGAACACCATGAAAATGGAAATTGGGTCCCCTATTTTTAAAGCCTGTCGACAGGTGCCTATAAAATGAGGAAAGATACTTTCATTGCCAGGGCAATGGGAAGTTACATCCTTCTCTGCATTCCTCTTGGTTGTGCTGTGGGCCAAGTAAGGAGCAGATGCCCCAGAAGAGACCTCTGAGTGATGAATTGCAAGCCTGGATGCTGCCTACCTGTCAGAGGATGTGATCCATATGTAGGAGGCTGTTAGTGGGCTCACTTCCAATGGGCAAGGCAGCTGCAGTAGCCATAGTTTGCATCCAGTGTCCACTCTCTGTTTCCTGTGGGCAAGGCCAAGCCAGAGAAAATTCTGATTCACTGCTACAGCTTGTTACATCTTGGCTTTTCTGATCACCCCCATCACCACTTCCTGTCTCTTCTGACAAAAATATGGTGCCAGTGGCCATGACTTCCCAGAAGTGAGGCATCTCCGCCAAGCAATTCCCTCACTGGCAGCAATCCCCAGGAAATAGTGTATTAATGCTCTATGGTGTGGTGGTGAGGATGGTGGAGTTGGCTCTGCTCTGCAGGACAGACCCCCTCCACCTGGCCTTGCTGTCCTTCCTCTCCCTCTGAAACAGGACTTCTGCTGTCCCTGCTTGCTCAGCAGCATTTCCTGATTGTCCTCTGGATTTAATCAATCCAGGCACTGGAATGAACATGGGAAAGCTGTGTGGCAGCCTGGGCTTCCTGACTGCCTTGTTGCTCCCCACAGGAACTTGAATGTCACCCATGAGTACTGCTTCCATCTTGGGCGAATGAAGATTAATTTTGTTCTTCACGTCTCTGGTAGTGGAAAGTCTGGGATTGGAGGCTGATTTCCTGTAGCTCCCCTGTGGGAAGTTTAGGGCAAACTGCAGGCAAAAGGTCTGCATTCATCTTCATATAGTGCTGCTCCCAGCAGCTGGTGTGGGTCTGTGTACGTGGGGCTGACTGAGAGACTGGGGGCAATTCATGCAGTCCATAAACAGAGGAGGCTGACAGAAAGAATGTGATGTGTGGGCAGAAATGCAGGGGATGGAAAACTGCTAACCCAAACAAAGCCGATAGTCTGTTTCCTAGAGATGTGGTGGGTGCCATCATGGGCAAGGAGCAAGGAGAGCTAATTTAAACTGTGACATTGCTGTGTCTTCACTTGAGGGAAGGAAAAATGAGCTTTCCAGTGTGGAGAACTCCATGAAACCCCTCCAGTATGCAGGAAGGTGGTGAAGCAAGGCAAAGAACAGCTGGAAATATGAGAAGAGATCAACTATGTGCCAATGACATTATATTTCTAGATGGCTTGCTTTTACCTGCAATATTATACTCTGCCCTGGAGATCTGTCGACAAAAGGTGTAGGAGGAGTAAAAGGAACTGGCAGTCAGGCAGAAAAAGGGTGGAAAATACTGGATTTTTTTATCAAACACAGGAGATAAATAACAAAGACATGATAGACCAGAGTAAAACAATAGAGGGGTTAGGCAAAGTATACTGGAGGCTCCTAATTACTTTCTTTCTCAGAGATGATTTATTGTATTGAAAAGCTGCTCATAAAAAGCTAGGAAATTATTTTTGTGTAATACATAGCTCCAGATCTGTAGGAACTTCTTGCCATCAAAAATTAATGTGTCCAAAAACCAGAAAATAAAAAAAATATGCATGAATATAGATTATGGAAATATCCTTAATTCTCTGAATTTGCTCCTTCCCAGCTGGATGCAGGACTCTGTACACACTAGCTGTGCAAGCAGAAGGTGTCTCCCAGTCACGCTGATCTGTAGCCATAGGTCCAATCACTTTGGCAACTCCAAGCTCATCCCTCTACCATTAACGAGGTAGTTACTCATCACCTAGGACATAACTGGCAGGCAGCACAAAGCAGGATTTGGCCTGGTAATGTAACATTTATTCCACAAGCTTTCAGCTTCTGCAGCCCTTGTGGGGGCCACTGTAGGAAATGTGGTGCCCTTTCCGTTACGCTGAGGCTGTCAAGAATCCACTCAAGCGATGTAGCCAAGTATATTGGAAAACCTTTGGAGGAAATCAGCTTGCAGGTCATCTTTAAAAGCAGATGAGCCTCATTCCCCTTCTCCCTCTTCTCCTGTTGGAAATGGGAACTGTCAATGCCAGAGGCTGGGGCAAGGGTCCATTTCCTAGTCCAGCTGCTGACTCACAGACAAGTCTGTCCTCCTGCCTCGCCCTCGGATCACTGTCTGTGGAGCAGAGATATTTACTCAGCAGTGAACACACTTCCCCAAGTGAAACAGCCATCGAGCAGAGGTGCTCATGTCCCTGATTCTGGGAGAGCAGGCAGGGGCAGCTGGCCAGTAAACTTGCAGAGACCCTTTGAAATGGCCCAGCCCAGCACCCCCACAGGCTGCAGGCTGAAGTCTTCACAGCCATTGGCTGGAGATAAGGGGAGCCAAATTACTGTAACGGCCAGGGTAAGCATCAAGTGCAGGGCCTCAAAAACCTCTGCAGCTTGTTCTGGGAATAACTGCATGGGCAGAGCTGCCAGGTCCCCTGCAAAGCCATGGATGGTGCAGCAGTTCGAGCTGGGGTTCACATCCATGGCCAGGGTCTGACATTCCAGCCCTGAGCTAGGGAGGGACCTCCCTGGCTAAAGGTAGCTATGGCTCTCTCCTGCTCCAACAGCAGCCTGGCAATGTTGTTCAGACAGAGTTTCTCCTCGTGTCCCCCCCATCAGCACCGAGGGGGTGTGTGGGGCTGTTGGGGCACTGCTCTCATCCGAAGGATCAAGGCAAGCAGCCAGGAGGCTGAGAGTGTGCTGTGCCTGACCTGACCAGGGTTACTGCAGAGCGTGGGTGGCTGTTATTCCATCACCTGTGCAGCTCCAGCTTGGTGGCTCATTAGCAGCTAGGATATATTAGTAACTGTCAAAGAATTGGAGAGCTACCTTGTTGGGTGAATGGATGAAAACATTTTAACTCCCACAAAAGAGGGAGAGGCAGTGATTAGCTGGTGAGATGACAATATGAAATGTCAGAGGCACAGACAGTAAGCACAACTGTTCATTATTATATTAACAGCTTTAATTTTCTGCCTTTAAACACCAGTTTCCTGTCAGTGCAATTAGATTGTGTCTGTGTGTTTAATTTAGATCAATATACTGCTGCGCTTGGAGTTTTCCTCACACATCCTCTGCGAGGCAAGAAGCAGACTAGCCAGCAGGAGCATCTTTTCTTATGTCCTTGAGGTGAAAGACAGTTTGTGAAGAGGGTATTTAGGTGATGCATATCCCCACGGCAGGTGAGTGTAACCTACAGTGATTTATGAAATTTCCACAGATTGGAGCAGGGAAGAGATGACGGCATAGGAACACCTTGAAGAGGCAGGCAGTACAAACAGCACATGGTAATATTTTTAGTGAAATATCTTATACACCACAGAAAATAATGGGAGGAACAGGAGGAGGGGAACAGGCTCTCATGCCAGAAATTATTGAAGGCCTGATTCTGATTGTGGTTGCACCACTCTAAGTCTGAAGTTGCTCAGATAATGTTAATGCTGCCTTGATACGTGTAAAAGTGAGATCAGAATCAGGCTGGATGCTAAATTCCAGAAAACAGTGCATTTAGGAATGGGATTTCCCTGGTTTCTCCTTGCGGCCGGTGGCGCAGGCCGGACAGCTGACCAGAGGGACGGCCGGCGGCTCGGCGGCTTGTTCTGAGAGTTTCCTTTTCGTTAAGTCAGCTTCAGCTAGGGACTTCTTTTCCCCTCGCCGCGAGCCGGGCTTCCCTGGGATGGTGGCCGCTGTCCTAAAAACCGGAGAGCTGCTGAGAGAGAGAGTGTTCCTTTGCCCGGAGCCCCAAATCAGACACAAGACACGAGGGTCCGCTCTGCTTGGGCTCAGGGGCAAAAGACCCGGAATAGCCCAACATTCAGACTTTTATTCTGAGGGTTACAACTTATCTCATAACGGTACAGGGGAGGACATGGAGAAGGGTCGAAGGTCAGGATGCAGTCAGGAAGGAGTAAGGGAGGAAAGAGTGCGACACAAGATACTATTGTTAACTGAGGGGCAAGCGGGGGGAGTTTGACTCCCGTTGCAAGGCCAAACTTAACTCTACCTTCCGAGGGGCCTCACTTTCTAGGCCCCCAGAAATTCTTCAGGGGATATGTCATTCTCTGAGCTTGAACCACCACTACATCTCCTCTTTGAACAAGTCCCAATATTTCTACCTGCTAGGCAAGAGGGAGGGAAGCCCAAGAGAGCACAGGGTTTCCTGCTGATTTCAGCCTAGATTTTACCAATGTCAAGAAATTTTCGGTGTCAGTTGGATCTGGTGCCACATCCCTGTCTCTTTCTGCAGACACAGGGGTGCCCTTTGTGCTCACCAGGGCAGGATGATATGCAGCTTTTACTGACATTTGTACCTTTGTGAGTGACACTAAAACAGAGACTCCTGTGCACTTTCCCCCTCTTTCAGCTTTGGCCCAGGTTTTCTGTACATAATTGCTGTGTGCATTACATAGGGTATTTTTCTCCTGCATGGGCTAATGCAGTATGACTCAAGGAGCTGTATTTTGAGTAGCTAGTCACGTTCTTTTACTTTATTGCTCTTATAGCACTGATCTCTGCAAGATCTTCCCTCATTCCACTGATGCTCCTGGATCATCATTTCTCTGTCAGCTCAAATATTTTACTTTGGTTTCTCATCCACTTTAGTTTGGCCTCCAGATGCTCTGTTGCTCCATCCTTGTCTCCTGGACAGGGAGGAAGCTTACTGCTGTAGGGATACTGACCTCCAAGCTCTCTGTTTCCATCCCAGCCTGCTGTCCCCATCCTTGAGAATGGATAAACCTCAGAGGATGGCTTACTTTCCCCTCCTTCCTGGAAGAGGCTTCCAGGCATGAGAGGAGACGGTGTCCTGTCAGTCATGCATCTGCAAGAAGTCCAGCATGGGAATAACTGTACAAGGGATAGACCTGAGGGGGTGAGAACAGGTGATCCACTACCTTGACAGAAAACATGGGCAGCCCTGCTGCAGCACCATACCCAGCACACACCACACCCTCAGGGGATGCCAGAAAGACTTTGCCTGCCATGGAGACGTGAAAAAATGGCAGTGCTGGGTCCAGCACCCACTCAGCAACTCCAGGCAAATGTGGCAAGGAGCACAAGCAGGAGCCCCAGCACTTTAGCCTGGGTACCAAAACCTGGGTGTTGGGCTTAAGATGAAAGCCTGGGGTCCCTGGAAATGCATCATGCATTACAGAACACAGGACCTGTCATGTTAGATTAAACAAATGGTTCATCTGTCTCAGAGCTAGAATGCCCAGCAGTGGTCAGTAGCACAAATTCAGCCTGCAGAAATGGTTGAAACAAAGCACTGGGCCAGGATCCAGAGCTGGGCAGAGCTCTGATTTTCAGTTTCTGAATGTTTGGTTGATATTCTGATGCCATACATATAATCTAAAATGTTCTTTTTTATTCCCATCTCTAGGATCTACCAATCCTCCTCCTCCGTTTTGCTGAGACATCAGCACTTATAAGAAAATGATGACACCTGAAGGCTGCATCAGAAGAAAGAGCCAAGTGGCTGATAACCCTTTCTGTCTAGGGAGTGGTATTTGGTCCTAGCTTTTAACTGATACATGGCAGAACTGACTTTCCTTACTATCCAGTTTAGGGTAATTTTGAGACTGGGTTTAGTCTCTGACCTCTTCTTCCTATAACACACAAGATTACAGGTAAAACATTTTCCTGGATGTCTAGGCATCCCTCCTGTCCTGTCCTGAACCTCTGGCTGTACAGTAATTCTTGCAAAGAGCTGCTCTCAGCATTTCTTCCATGGTGGGCTCCTCCCTTCTCTTCCAAAGTTAACAAAGTACTTGAGCCTGCACATGTGTTAATTTCCCATCCGGAGCATAACCCTTTCTACTTTCCAGGATGGAACATAAACATTACAAATGAAATCTCCAATGGGTAAAGAATGAACAATCACTTTCTTATTTTTTTTTAAGGCACTTTAGGGCTTTTATCAGCAAAGCATTGTGTCCATTAAGAAACAAATTAAGTAATTCTGCAGGCAAGCTAAGTACTGTTCCCATGCCAGAATTAATACTGACTCTTTCCACCAGGAATGTTTAAGGGTCCCTCCCCCATGCCCTGGGATTACAGCTGCTTTTAGTTCATAGATGGAGGATTAATCAGTGAAGCTCCTATGCAGAGCTCCTGAAATAGAAATCACAAATCAGGGAGACTGGGAAGGAGTCTGGGAACTGACAAATGTGAAATTATGTTGCATTTTTTTGGCATCTGTGCAGGGAAGATGACTGTGGTGACTTAGAGGTGCTTACCTGATATGGGATGCCTCTGGTTGCTTTGGAAGGAGACCTGGAGTTTGGGGGATGGAAAAGCAGGGTGGGAGGGTGGAAGGATGGCTGCAAACTTCAGTATCCAAACAAGGAGTTGTGAGACTTGACAGAACCATGTGGAGGAGGAGATAGTGAGATGGCATTGTTCTCTGCCATCAGACTCTTCTAGATTCCTTTTCCTCAAACCTACAGATGTGGACTCTCAGTCAATCCATCGAAGTGCAAGACCAGAGTATGAGGTGGTCTGTCTTCAGGTGTTGGTATCACCTGTCTATGCTTGAACACATTTAAATTTGTTAGAAGAGTTTCAGTATTTCATCCCCAGTTCATCCCCTTGTGATGTTGCAGCTGTTTGCATGTGATACAGGTGTGCAGAGAAGGAAAAATTAATGCAGTTAATTTTCATGTAAACAGTACCATTATAAGTCCCTTTATACCAGTTAAAGTGTGACTGTAGAGGAGGAGGGAATACTACTTTAATTACATTGGCTTTGAAGCTAATATCATTAAGTCAGTATGCAAAATTACCCACAGACTATTCCTAAGGGTCTAAATTGAAACAATTCCTATTGAAGAGAAATTCTAATAGAGAAAACTATTGACAGAATGGTGTAAAAGGATAAGCCTTCTCTCAGCTTCACACCAAGTATGTTTTGCCCAACTAAAACTGCTGTATGTGGCTATGTTGTGGAGCTGAACTCTGATAGTTTAGCTGAAGGGAGCACAGCTTGACAGAGCCTATCTTGGACCTTTATTTTGATTCCCCTGGGGTATTGCTTAGAGAATGATGAGCTGAAAACCTGACTCCTAATAGAAAAGACACACTACTACAAAGATGCCTGAGGTTGCTAATTGGGACTCATGAAACTTCAAGAAAGTCAAAAAATTGCTGCTCTTGATCTTTACCTGACCCTGTGTTGGGCCCCAGCATTTGTTCCATTATAGCATCATAGGAATTTTGCATTTCCTGTTGCATTTCCCCACAAACTTTATAGAATCATAGTATGCTTCTGGTTGGAAGGGACCTTAAAGATCGTCTGCTTCCAATCGTCCTGCCATGGGCAAGGACACCTCCCACAAGATCAAGTTACTCAAAGCCCCATCCAACCTGGCCTTGAACACTGCCTGGGATGAAACATCCACAACTTGTCCCAGTGCCTCACCAACTTACAAACTTGTCTCAGAAAATCAGATAATGAAAATTCTCCAGAATTGTTCTCAGACCTCAGGGGTTTTATCAGTGCAAATAAGAAAAAAGAAAACTGGTGGGAATTGCCCATTCTAAACATTCTAAACTGCTTATGTCAATAGATGCATTAATATAACCCCTTGTCTGGGGCAAAAACATATGTTTGAAACATCTCTCTTCCATTTAGACACAGAACCAAAATACCTCAATGTGTGTGCTGATGGCCAGGCACAATTCCACCCTGGGTTTAAGTGCAGATGCCCTACCTAGCCTTAACTGCCAAGGGACTGGAGGTATCCTGATCTCCTCTGTCAGCTGCATGGCCTACATGTACCCATGCTGGGTCAACACAGGAGACTGCACCAGTCCTTACCACCCCCCTTTCCCTGCAAATGACAGTGAAATCTAGCTAGCAATGTCCAGTTTTGCATGGGGGAAGATGGCCTGCTTCTTTCTTCTGCCCAGGACCTTCCCTTTTAACAGCAGGTGCTGAGTCACAGGCACATCTGACTCCCAATACAGACTCTCTAGCACAAAACTCATGGCACAAACATAAAAGTTTTATTATTTTCTGTGGGCTGACCCTCTTTAAGGCAGCTGAGGGATTTTTTCAAATTGTGCACATTCAGGCCAGTAACTTCGGTACATCACTTCAGGAAGACCTGAGTGCACCGTGCCCCAGAGCTGCCTTGCTTTTGGCCATGTTTTCCTTGCTGTGAGGGATGTTCTTCTGCAAGAGGAACTTCAAAAAACGCTTTCCCCTGTCTCTGAAGCAGTCAGATATAGGGACAGGAGGGGAGGGCTTTCTTTCAAAACTGTATGTGAAGATACTAAGCAGAGGGCTGGTCTCCTGCTGCCAGACCCACATGACTGTACTCTTAGCCTTTTTTTCAATCTGTTAGACAGCTGCCATCGAACTCAGACCCCAAATATTTATCTTACTTCTGAGGTGTCATCCTCAAAACAGTCTGTCATACTGACAAGGGCGCTAGGGAAAACAGCCCCACACTGACATCAGACACCAAACTCCCCCATCCCAGCAAGCCAGCACCAGTGTTGGACCTTTGAAGGTTTGTTGCTTTTCTTCTTTGCAGCTTGGGACTTGGAGAAAGGTGTGAGAAGTGAAAGGGGGGCAGGGGAGTGGTGCTAGAGCTCAGCTCAGCTGGCTGTTCTGTGAAGCTGCTTTTATTTAGGAGCCCTGAAGTACAGTTTTCACTACTTCCTTCCCTCTCTGTGTGGGAATGTCAGCCTGCATTTGTAAATGAAGGAACAGTACTGAAGGAACAGTAAATATTTTTATTTGCATTTTGTGCTGAGAATATGAAAAAAATCTACATTGTTGTTCACTTCTTAAGAGGGTCTTGGGCAAGGGCCACTGGAAATGAAACAGAAAACATGAATTTCCATATGGGAAACTGAGCTCAAACATCAGATTTTACAGACAGGTGGCTTATATGGTATGGAAGAGAGGTACAGGGAGAAAGGAGGTGAAGGTTGCTCCCACAGATCACTAAGATCCCCATTATTTCCAGCTGAGCATCTGACAGTGTGCAGAGAAGGAAATGACACCCAGAGAGGAGAAAGGAGCACCTCTGGAACACACAGCCTATTGGAGAGCATGGGCACTGTCCAATGGCTGGCACTGCCCAGAGGTGAATAGCTATGAGCTTATTGCCTTCGTACAGCAGGGACACCAAGCTGGACACTGCCCAGCTCTTTCCAGAACATTCTCCAAACTTTATCACAGAATTACAGCCTCCTAACTAGCCTAAGCATTTTGACTGACTTTCAGGTGAAGGATTAGTAATGCTTCCCATTTCTGACTCTGCTTCCTGATGAGTTTGTATTGCTTTGTCTTCTTCCTCCATCCTTTCTACACATCTCTTTTCACAGTGTTGGGGGGAGCTACTGTGGGTGGAGAGCTTTTTAAAGCTCCTGGGTGTTGCTATTCCTATGTACCAGAGGACAGAGGAAAATCTCCAGAGAGAATTATTTCTGAGGCCAAAAGAAAGAGCATGTCCTTGTTGGCTCCTCACCCTCAGCAATGAAGCATACCTGGGAGCATGAGACAGGTTTATTACCCACTATATGCACCATCTGGGAGATTTGTTCATGCCAACACAAAAAGTGGGGTCAGGCCCAAGAGAATGGGAGCTGTGATCTATGGATGTATGCCCACCTTCTGGGATCAAAGGTGCCTTGTCCTCAGCAACTCTGAGCAAAGACTTCAAAGGCAGAGACAGGTGAGGCACTAAAGCAGCCACCCTCCAGAGCAACAGGCTTCAGTTTGGCTGACCCTGCAGGGAGTTTAAGGAGTCTCCTATCCAAATGTGCCAGGACAGAGGACCTGGGTAGGTGAGACCCTTGATTGAAGTGGACTGGTTGTTGTAAAAAGACTATTTTAATTTTTATAATGTTATAAATGTAATGCAATGCTATTTAAAAATGTGGTTGAAATTACACAGAGTTCAAAGCAAACGTTTCCAGGAACAGATCTTGCAGTACAAATGCTGATCCTCAAGGTCCGAAGTGAGTATAGCATGGGCTGTGCTTGACAGCTTCCCGGGAGGGAAGGTTATGCTTTGTAAGCAATATCCATGATTTTTAAAGGAGCATTTGTTTGAAGACCAGCTGCATTGTTAATTAAAGTTGGAAACATAGCAGTTGCAGTCTTGTGAAAGCACTGCAGGCAAATAGAGTGTTAAGCGAGGTTTGTAGACCCAAGTTCTGGCTTGGGGGTCCAGTAGTGGCCCCTGGATGTTTGAGGAGCCCAGGCACCCAGCAACTTACAGAGCCTTGGCTAGATAAAAGGACCTCATCAGCTCATTTTGCTGCTCCTTTTTTCACATTTCAAGAGCAGCACCAAAAAATATGTTAAATATTACAATCCCCAGGTACTAAAACTTACTGTATCTCACTAATGGTGTTTTACCATAATGAAAATTGGTCATTTGTTCCTCTTGGTTTTCTTTTGTTTTGCAGTCTTGCTCTAGTTTATGATGTTTTTCTGCTTCTGGCTACTTAATTTATGCAATTCTGTCTTAAGAAAGACTTTGTCAAAAGTTCTGTAGGAATCCAGTAGCCTGTAGCAACCAATTCTTCATTGCCTTTTTATCCAAAGTCCAATCAAACAATGAAACATGATTTTCCTGCATTGAAAATTTGCTTGTTAGACCTTAACGTATCTCAATCAGTGGCACTGTAATTATGTTCTAAATTTTCATTACAAAACTTGTTTATCAGAATAAGATGTATTGATTTGCATGGGATGAGTAACCCTAGTGTTTCTGAAAATGGTATATTTGGTGTTTGCTGTCTTTCAGCTAACTAATTTATTGAGAGATTGTGTATTTTCCTTCAAAATTTCTTTCTTAGGTGCCTTCAGAAATTTTTAACCTGGGCCATCAGAGTGTGATGATTTACAGCTCTTTAATGCAGTGCATTTATTCTAACATTTTTTCTTTTGACACATCAGTTCCTGACAGTGCCTCATCTTTACGTGCAGGTTGTTAGACTCACATATAATTAAGCTTGTCCAGCACTTCCCATCATAAGACCTTACTTTTCAGTACGTAAGACCATTTCAGGGCAGAGATTTTTCATGGTTACTCAGTCTTCCTTTTTGGGATACATATATTTGTTACATCCAAAATGATGTAACAGTTTTCAAGAATGAAGCCAGGAAAAAAATTATGCCTTTGTGCACATTAAAAAATAAAGGTGACCTTTTTCTTTAAATGTTCTGTATCCAGCATGCTGTGGAAATAAGACTTGAAATTGAACGCTTGTGTAGCCTCTGAGTCAGGAATGCACCCTTTGTCTCTCTATGAACCTGCCCCAAATGTGGTCTCCAAAAACTGCCATTTGCACATGCCTACTGGGAATTACTTGGATTGTAGAAGCAGCATTCCCCCAAGAGTCCGTCTGTCCTGGGTATGTTAGATGCCTCAGGCTATGCAGAATTTGCTGTACAAGGTCTATGGCCACACAGAGAAAAACTTTAGAGGCTGCTGGGGCAGCAGATTTTCATAGGAGCCTGGCAAGGTTTGGAACTTCACATGAGAGGTGGTAAGAGCAGGAGGGAGAGAGGGAAAACAGGCTGGGATTTGGAAAAGGGTGAAGGACAGACACAACAAGCAAAGGGACTGGGCCTGGGAAATGGTCTGGGTGAGGGAAGTGGGATTGGGGAGTCAAACTGGGACTGAGATTTTGGAGGCTTAGACCTTGTCTAGGTGACTGTGTGATCCCCCCCTCCTGGCCACCAGTGTGGCATCCGACTTGCACAGCTTTGCAGGCTCTATTTCTGTTTACAGCCAGGGGCACTCCTAGGGAACATTTCGACTGACCTATATTAAGTGCCTGCTTAGGATGAATCATGCCCCAGGACTGCTGTGTTTTCTCTGCCTTGACGACAAAAGGCTCATCAGATGATGAACTCAGACAGACACCTCTGCTCTGATCAGATGGGGCCTGGGCTCGCAGCCTGCAGGAGGGACATCAGCTGCTGATGGTTGTGGGTGATTTAAACCTTCCGAGGCTGATGGGAACTGGGGATTTGCCTGTATTGCAGAGCCCTGGCCCCAGGCTGGCACACAAACCCTCTGCAGGGCTTCTCTCCATGTCACAATCCAACCCTTGCAGCCCCTGGATGCAGTGCTGACTCCTTGGTCCTTCCCCTGGGGTTGATGGGGACTGGATGGGTAAGGGTTGTATGACAGGCCATTCCTCAGTGGCCAAGGTTGTGTGGGTGGGGAGATAATGGTGGGATCCTGCAGTGACAGCAACAGCCCTTGGATATGAGTTGAAGGGGATGGAGAGGAGCTGAGACAAATGTGACAGGATGTCTTGGAGGCACTGATGGGAAAGGGCAGCAAGACTTGATGTTGAGCCTGTGGAGGGGATCTGGTCTGGAACACCAGCAAGGGAGGGGAGTATGGCTGGGAGCACAGGGACCGAGAAAGCAGAAAGGGGCACAGGAGATGAGGAACCCGACCATGAAGGCAGCAGAGCGAACACCAAGGAGAAAGGAAATACTGAAATGCTGTTTATTAAGTTTGTGCTGCCTACCTTGTGCAGTGAACGAAACAGGGCCCTGCAGGGAAAACACTGTGTAGCCACATAGTTAATGCAAAAGGGAGTAAACTAATGGTTGCCTGAAGATCCCTGCCTTTTCCTAATTTTTCAGTGTTTGACTTTGTACTGTCATTTTAATAAGTTTTGTTATGTGTCAGATGTACCTACTCTGCTATGATGTTTCTGGAATGAGTGATGTGCATCCTCATTTTCACCCTGTTGCATGTCACAATGTTTCTCTGTTTAATGCTTGGTCCAAAAAGCAACTTACCCCTCCAGCCTTTTCCTGCTTTCCTACCAGCAGGTATGAGCTGGAAGGAAAATACAGACCTTCAATAGTGCTGCCTAAAGGCAGGAACATTGCCCACTGAATTTCACAGTCATTTAATGCCTTATCTTGGATGCAAATGCTCACGTGGTTTACAGAGCACACACCAGCGCAATAAAAAACAGGCAAGGAAATCAAAGACATATTTCTGCTCTGTTTTTGTATTACCAGTTGTGTTTAATGCAGTGCACTTAAAGTGCCTCTAGAATAGATTAGAGTGGTTTTGATGGTAAATTTAACTGCCAAACTATTGCCTGCCTCACTGGGATTCCTTCCCATCTTCAAATCCATATACTCCATGTCTCACTTCACCACTAATGGGAGAAGGGTGACATGTGGTGCCAGCCTGGCAAGAGCAAAGCCTGGGGAGTTTGGAATCGTTCCTGGGTTGTTCAATATCACCCAGGAGACGCGGCTCATGCCTGTGCAACAAACATCTCCAGGTTAACGCAGAAAGACTGACACTGACCTATTATTTTCTTCCTTGGCAGATCTCTCTGAATCACACGGCACAGGAGTTCATCTGGTGATTTGAGAATTAGCTGCTGTGGTACCAAGCATGGCTGACCAGAAACGGAGATAAGAGGCTGTCGATATCTGTTTTCCCTTCATGCTCACAGGAAGCCTGTGATGAATGTTTTAGAGTCAGTAACTGTGGCCCAGGGGCCACCATTTCGAGGGAAGCTCCAAGGCTAGAGCTTAACCCTCAGTCCAGCTTTTGATGGAATAAGATTGCCCTATAAATACCACAGACCAATAAAAATATCACACAGCAATTTATTAAAATTTTCCCATTAAAGAAATGTTCTAAAAAACAAGGAAAAATCCCCTCCTGGAACTTCCAACACAAATGTTACTCTGTTAGCGCACAAAAATTCAGAATAAACCTGACTAGAAATGAAAGTTAAAGCCAGACGTCTGTTTCCATTGTCCATCAGAGAGAAATGCCAAGGAACAAGGAAACAGCCGAATGTGAAAAGCAAATTGGATTTTGAAAAGCCTTGCAAGAATAAGCTTTTGAGGGATCCTCTATAAATCTGAGTACGCAATGTTTAGCATGCCAGCATCCATTCAGGTTAATTAGGCTGGAGTCCTGTGCCATGAGCTGCGTGAATAACCTAAAATCACAACAAGTGAGTGAGTGTCAACCACAATGTCACAGGAGAAAAATACAAATGTGGGTGCAATGGGGCTGGTAGGATTTGCACCTTCACAGAAAATAAGGATGACACCTGCATGCAATGGTCACTTGATTGTGGAGGAAGTGTTTCTAACACACACAGTGCTTCTAGGAGTCCCAGAGACCAACCTTTCAGGCTGTACTGGTCACTTTTTGTTTGTATTATTAACAGGTGCATTAGGAATTGCAAAGGAGAACTGTTCTTCCTGGTTAAAACATATCTGTGAGTGGCATGGATGGCCTGTCTATGGCAATGCAGAAAGGAGGGTGTAATGCAGTGAGTGCCAGAGAGGGTTGAATAGTGGCAGGACTGGATACCCGTTCTTGAGGACTCTGCCAGGCTGCACAGAGGTCTGAAGTGGCAGACTGGGTCTACCACAGAAGGGGGAAGTCACATAACCCAAGGATCTTCAGAAGCAATTGTATTTTGGCTAGCAATGAGGAAAGGAATAACATTTAAATAAGGTGCTGCCTTCTTACAGTAAATAGAGTTTTAATCATCCTGAAAGTAAGCTGGACAAAAGGACTGGATAGCTAAAGGAAATGGTCTGAACTGAGTCAAGCTCAGCAATGATTAAAAGCTGCTACCGCTTACAGCTGTTCAGAGGATATTTGAGATGAGCCGGTAGACATCACACCACAGGCATCCACATCTTTGCAGCACCACCTAATTGGCTCCCATGTTGGCAGTCTCAGCAGCGATGCCGTGCTTTAAAGGGGTTGTGGGGAGTAAATCCACTGCTCTGGGTGGGGAACAACCTGGGGTGCTCTAGAAAGAAGGGGATGGAGACATAGGTAAGCTTGTCATGCCAGTGGCTTTATTTTTATTGCTTTGAGGAGAAATAAAAGCTCCCAGCAACACCAGCCATCAGCCCAGTACTGCTCTGAGAACTGAGATCTTTCCAATAAAGCAAGCCAACAGCAAGGCAAGAATTTGTAGCCCTGCTCCTCTAATTGCAAGGCTCTTCCCCAGCCCCATTAATTTCCTGTGAAACTGAGAAGTTTAGTCAGCATTAAATCTGGGAATGTTGCCTTCCACTGGGGCTCTCTGTTACACAGCAGACAGGCTTACATTTTTGCTGTGACAAATATTTTATTGACATTGATACAATATATACATTGCAAAAGAACATTCAGGATAAAGTATTTCTCTATTTCAGTGGGGAGACACATTTCGTATACAGATGGCTGGAGTAAATCTGGCCTCACAATTAAAATCTGTTTAGAGTTTGTAGCAAAGTGACTGATGGATTGGGCTCAGTGCTCCATCAATCCCCCCTCCCCATGCCTCTCCGTAGAACAACATTGACGGCAGGTCATAAATAGCCATTTGTACAAAGTGCAGGAACTCTTTAAGTATCATTTTATAGCTGGTATATATATTCAAAGTGGCTGGAAAAATGCAAAGTGCTTGGGGTCTTTAAGTAACAAAGGCAACAGACCGTGGATGGACAGCAATACCTTTCTATTGCTACCAAGGGTGCCTATTTGAACCTTGCATTTGTACCCCATATAGGAATGGGGATGTTGTTAATATTCTGGTAAATCCTTTATTTGCTGCATGCACAAATTTCAGGCCCTTTTCTAAAGAGAGAGAGGCACTAAACTGAGTTTTCTTGGCCACATCAATGCCTGTCTAATTATATGCTTTTTTAATCTCCCCAACATTCCAGATTAGTGCAGATTTTCACTTTGCTTTTTTTGTCCTATATTCTTGCACAGTTTTAGTGAATGCCACTAAACAGCCACAAGTTTTTCATCTCAAGGCTGGAGGAAAATTAGGCTCTATTGGGAGGTGCTATTAACTATAAATGATAGTGAATTTCAGTGGTGCTTAACACTGTGATGGAAGGGGCCAGTTGATAATCAAACAAGGTTGAAACTAAAAACTGTAAAGAAATATAAAATACGAAGGTAAAAGCTCTCTGCAGTAACAATAGCCACATGCCATGGACAGGGGGTAGCAGAGGCATGGAGCAGAATCATGATGCAGCCCCTTGACTCACCAAGCAGAGGAGCATCCTGAGCAGCCATGAGCAGGGAGAGATGACCTGGGCACTTCCCTTGCTATGTGTCCTCACAGGCTGTGTGTCCTCAGAGCTCCCTCTCTAATGAACCTGTTCCTAAAGGCAACCTTAGTCAAGAAGGCATCTTGGCAGTGCCCCTGTAGAGTAGCAACTTGAGGCCTGTGAGCACGGGCTACTGCCTGGCCAGAGGTGGGTGTGTCTCCCCTGGTGGGACAAAGCCAGGCTCCTGGGCTGCACATCTTCTGTCCTGCTGTAAGAGACCACGGAGACTGTCCTCATGAGCCAGACAAACCTGCAACAGAGGAGGTCGAGCCCTGTGGAAGCCTCTCCTTTCAGGGTTCACTATGCAGAAGCAAAGCTCACATTGCTAGGAAATGTCCTTGCACTCACCTGAGATGTAAAGCCAAGAGTAAAATTCCTGGTGATCAGAGCCTGAACAGCAAGATAAGGAGCTTTTTAAAAGTACCTGAGAAGGAAGAGGGCTGTGGGTACCAGCAGATCCTGTTGCCAGCATGATAGAGGAAAGGAGAGCTTCAGAAGGAGATTGTGGTTCAGATCTCATGGCTTTGGTGAGGCAGTGGTGTTCTGTAGAACATCCTCTAACTCATATACTCTTCCGTGCTTTCGTATGGAAACTTATGGGTTCAGCTCCAAAGCTCAGTGCTTCCAGGCACATTGTCCCTGCATTTGCCCTGAAAGCCAACTGATGGATTGGGCTCAGTGCTTTACAGCTTCCCCATTGGGTAACTACTGTGGGGTCTGAGGTGAGAGGAAACTCCAGGGAAGTTATAAAGATTTCTGTGTTTTATTAGCAGTGATAGTCCAATCACATGTAGTTAATAGACAGAAATTGCAAAACACTGCTGTAAATTACTCAGGGAGGGGCACATCCTTTTCCTGGAGGAAAAGAAAATTTATTAATTTTCTGTAACAATGAGTAAGATTTTCTTTGAGGCAGAGAGAGCAATTTTCCTCCCAGACCTGTTATGGCCTGACAACAGCAGCAAACCTTAGCTGAGGAATAAACAAGGAATTATTTATTTGTTCTTGGCTCAATTAATTCCTGGCTTGGAATCTCAGTGCAGACATCAGGCTATTTTCACATGTCCATTGTAGTAAAATGGTGTCAGGCTGAGCCATTCCTGGTAGTACCTCGTGCCCGGGAATTAGGAGGGAACCTCTATATTTGGAAATAGACAGAATCCTGTTATGGCACTGCAAAATACATTCCCCTTACAACAGGAAGCAGTAGACTCCAACAGTCAAAAGCCTAGGAAACCTGATGCCAGGAAAACCCATCTGCTTTCCTAGGATGCCAGTCCAAGGCATAATCATGGTTGATGTTAAAAACATATCTGCAGAAAAACATGGAAACTGCATTTTAGGTCCTGTCACTTAATAGTTTTAGCCAAGTTCAGCTGCTCAGAAACACCCTGAAATCTGTCTCCAACAAATGCATCTCTTTTTAATTTGAATATTTTTATTTTAAAAGGATCACTCTGTTTGTTGTTAGATGAACAATTGAAACACAGGTGTGGCTGACCTCCTCCTTTCCCGTTTTGTTACAGGGAAGGCTGTATAGATTAAAAATGTGTGTGCAAATGTTGCTGGCAAATACCTTTCTTGCATGGAGGAGGATGGGGAGCTCCAGTGATGGCTTTCAATTACAGATGCTTTTGCACCAAGAATCTGGATTTACTGCTTTTCCTTGATGTGAGAATGAAAATCAGCTTGCTGTGCTGGTTTTTCATCCTACCAGAGTCAGCTGTAAAGTAAAAAGAAGAAGTAGGGATAAAGAAGGCAGGTCATGAAGGGGCCGTATATGAGGAAGGACTTGTACGAGGACAGATTGGGAAGCTTTCTAAGCCAAAGTACAGAAGTACAGGATGATGCACATTCACCTGCTGCTTTGGCTGAAAGGCAGAAAGTAGTTAGTCAGATGCTGGTCATCTTTAATGCTGCTCCCAAACCAAACAGGAAGGAAAAGGCTGTGTGACACTGACCTGGGTCCTCCCAGCTATTGTAGAGATCTGTCTTAATGGGACCTGGTAGCCAAATGGTCTCAAAGAAACTAGCGGTTTTGGCTGTTCATCCTAAACAGCCTCTCTGGTTCAACTTTGCTAAAAAACCCCACATTAAAGATGCTGGAAACTCTCTGAATCTGTGCATCCTGGATGGATCACCTGTCCATTGCTATCACTGAGGTAGCCAAACCTTAGAAACACTGGCAAATTTTGACCAAAAAGGCTTTGGACCGTATTTACTACCAGGTATGTTTCATTTTTTACAGCTGATAGACACTGAAGGGGCCAGGGTAAGGCTCACAATGGAATGTTGCTGCTGCTTCTGTTCATTTCAGGCTATTGGCATGAACAGAAGCAGCCATTTCATGCTGATGCCACAAGATTTTCAGCCATCTGTAACATTTAAGCCTTTCTCAATCCACTATGAAAAATAGCTCAGGGAAGACAGGTAGGGGAACAAATCCTTCGGCTCATCATAACAGCTAGGAAATGGTGATAAGGCTTGGAAGGAGGGATTGCAAATACTCTTCTCTCCTGTAATGCTTCACTTCTACCAGCTCAGTGGGGCAGAAATCCAACTGAAAACCCCTCTAACATCCACAGTTGTTAGTAAAAAGGTAATCTTTCCAGCTTGCCAATTCCCAAGAGCCAGAGCTCCTAGGGATGAAAGACTCTTTATTCCGTCTACTCAGGTAGAGGAGGAAATGACTCTGACTATTTCCATTTTTATGGATTTCCTACTCATAGTGCTCTTTGTGACAGAGCAATAAACCACTATTACCTGGGATTTCAGATTTGTAAGATAAAAAAATATTGATTTTCAGTTGCAGAAAACGTTTTGTGTTTGGGGGCAACAATTAACTGCCCACTCACCGTGTCTCCCTGGATGCAGGTAACAGGATAGAGCTGCTTCTAACTTGGAGCACATCGTGTTTACTCATGTCTTGCTCCTCACCTGGGAGTACCAAACCCTTGATTTCATCGATCTCAGACCTTGCTTGGCTAAGCACTTTCAGCTTTCATCCTCTGAGTTTCTGCTGTAGAAGATATAAATCAAGGCATTCAGAGAGCCAACAGAGGTGGAAAGCTTGACAATGACGGCTGTTAAAGACTATAAGGTGAAAGTTGATGGTCAGGGAATTGTTAAAGCAGAAATGACTGGTAAATCCTTTCTGTATGAATGCTAATTGAGGTGAATAATTAGCTGGATTAGCTTTCAGGCAGCAAAGGCAGGTTATTCTGTGGGAACCTGAGCTGGTATGCCTAATCATGACTGGGGTTTGGGAGATGGGTGTCCAGAAGCCCTTAGGACATCCTCATCAGTACATGAGAAAGTAATTTGATGGGTTGATTCTGTCATTAGGGATCCTAGAAAACTGGGGATTTAACTCTCTGATGGCACTACTACTCTGGATTTTCCTTAGGTTGTGCATGTGTTCTTTCTCTAAGGAAGATTTTTGCCCTTGAGCAGCTTATGTCAAGGGCCAACACCTTCAGCTTTATGATCACCAGGATTGCAGAGAAAACCTGGCTTCTTTTGGAGGTGCAGATTCACCACCAGAAGGAGGAGGATGGCCTGGTGCCAGGCAAGCACTGGCCAGCAGCAATGGTTTCCTCCTTTTAGCACAAGATCCCAGAAGGTGTGACGTGAGGAGGTTTTGTCTGGCCTCCAGGGCTGAAATTCTGGCCAGTCTCTCAACACTTGATATTACACATGGTCAGAAAACATCACTGAAAATGCAGGAAATCTTTCCTTTTATTACCCTGATGTTTTCAGTAGCCCTGGACAGATAAGGTTTACAGTAGAATATCCATCTACATAGATTTTTTTTTCATGGTTATTTATCATATTTGTCCTTTTTTTGCAGCACAGCCATCAGTTATAAGCAATGTAAAGGAGCAGGTAGTGAAGTGCCAAGTGCTATGCTCTTGTCTTGCCAGCATCAGGACTGCTAATGGGACCATCTGGCTCCAGGGCCCTGTTTATTGCACTAGACACAAAGGGACACCTCAGGATGAAGGTTAAAATCCCCAGTAATGGACAACAGTGAAACAGCAGGGCCAAGACAGGGTGGTGGCATTTCCCAAGCTCTCCAGGCTCAGGAGTGTGATATTACAGAAGATATTACTGATCTGCTCCCCGCTTCTGCCCTTCAAAGAATCCAACACAGCATCTCTAAAGGTTGGTATCAACAACAATTCTGGTAGTTTATTATTCAGACACTGCACATTGCCCTTAGAAATCCCAAGGCAAGGTATCCCAAAACAAGCTGGGTTTTTTCTTCTTCTACTGCTCATCTAATAGCTCTTCTATCCCAGTTTTAAAAGGGTCACATGACCTTTCTGCTGCTTCTCCACCACTGTCCAATGCTTCACCAAGGAGCTCTCTTCCATTCATCCCACACTGGAATGCTCAGCAGACAAGCTTCATGGCTCCCATGTCTCAGCTCCATGGCTCATCAGGTAACAGGCAAACATCTCTGCTGCTCTCATAACTGTCTGTTTCCTCCAGGAAACTAACAGCATTTCTAGGAGTCTCCTTTTTATGTGGGAAGATGAGGAGAAAAGAAGGAAAGAAGGAGCATCTCCGTCTGTGTGTGAAAGAGAAAGGCTAGTGGTAGTGTTCAGTGCTATAATACCAGACACAAAACAAAGAAATTCTATCCATATTTAGTTTGTTCTTTATTTTTCCCAGAGTTCTTTCCAGGTTTCTTGGGGAACTGCCTGTAGATATGCCATGATACTGGTGACTTCTGGATTTTGGTGCCATTAACATCTGTTGTTCTTAGAGCTTGTCCTTTCCTGTGTGTCCACACCTAGACTTTCCTACTCATCCTTCAGTCAGACCAGTCTTACTGTCACAGTTCTCTACATTGCAACCACCACAGTTTTCCTTCCAGCATCATGTCCTGTTATTCATGTCCCGGGGCAACCTCAGTCAGTGGTACTGTACTTTATACTGCTCCAGTCTGTGATCTGCAGGCTTTCCTGCAGATTCCTCCTTGCTACTGACTGTCCTGATTCTCTGCTCTTCAGCCCTTTCTAAAGCAGAGATTTCCACCACGATGGTTAATCCGGTATCCATTAGCAGTGGTCAAGATGAGGCCTGGCTCTGGATAGGACCCACATATGCAGAGGCGAAAGGCATTAACCTCTCCTGGCTGCAAGTTGATTCTCATTTTAGGCTTCGTTGGAGTTGCTACAATGTCAGTAGGTGAACTGTCAGATTGCTTCCCAACTTCCCCTTTATCCCCAGCTGTAATTTGCTGTTTATTTGGAAGGACAGAAGGAACCTAAAAAAAAGATTGATATAAGAAGAGGCAAAACCCCAAAACACTATACAGCCTGCCTGAAAATAAAACTGTGGGTAATTAAACTGGACTCTGGGAGAAATGCTGGGATACATGATGAAAAAAGCAAAAACAACTGAAAAGAAAGGCAGAAGACTTCAGGAAAAATTTAGATAACACGGAAAAAAAAAACCCCATACAAACCGAGATGAACCCTGGAACCTGGAAAGGAAGGGAGAATTCAGACTCTTTGATTCTGAAGATGCTTCTGAAGACAAGGCTTATATTTGCTGTGCTTGTAAGGTCACTTCCCAGCTTTCTTTCTAAGTGTTCCGTTTTCTCCATTGATGTTTCTTTGTCGAACATCAGTTGTGAATCCAAGAGGAACATTTGATCATAGTTGTGGTGTTGGTAGTGCAAGTGTAAGAATCAGAGTATCTCCAGGAAATTTGGGAGAATTGCTCTGGCTTTCCATCCTTACGAGTAAGAGCAAAATCTTGCAGATGGAGACTTTATACCACAAATGGTTCCATCTGTGAGCCAGATGCTAGGCAGGTGTGACATACCTCTGAACAGTGGCAGACAGCCAGTCTTCAGAGGCAGAGGGTTCATCTACCAACACGGAAAGAGAGAAGACTAGAGTTCATTTTATAGAGCTAAGAAATTTCTGGGAATGGGGATGAGCTGGGGTAAGCCCCAAAACAGAGTCTGAAGCAGAGGAGGAAGAGAAAAAAGTCAACCAAGAAAAAAAGGATGGGTGGAAGAGTACTGAGAGAAACTTAGCCTAGAAAAACAACATTTTAATGATATATTATTTACCCTTAATCTGCATCTCAAAAATGTATTAGAAAGCACCTTGTTGTGACATCTCTCTTGCAGTATCACAAGCACACACTTTTGTTTCCAAACTGGGCTGAGTCATACGTAGATCTAGACTTGCACCAAGCTGAAGGATATTCAGCTGACAGTGTCTGATTCAGCTTCAGATGGAGGTAAGGGAGGAAGACATTCACCACTGTACCTATTGCTCCTTGAGGAGTGAATGAAGTCCTGGAGGCTTGGCTGCTAAAAGACCTGAGTCCTTTTTTGTGTAGAGAAAACCTTGTTGGACAGCACTGGTGGGAGGAAACCACTCTTAACTAGAAACAGGCTTTCCTTCAGGGTAGTAAAGTGAGCTGTTTGTTAGCTGGAACTTCTGTTCTCCTCCTGAGAGTCTCCTCTCCTCCATGCAATGCTGGTATGGGAGGAAGCTGTTTTGTCATTTAAAAGAAAGAAACAGATGGAATATGTGGCAGTGTTAAAAAGCTCCAGCTTGTTGCCACGGTAACTGAGGGGGATATATTTTATAATTATTATTTAAAATTCTTCATTGTCTTCATTAAAGGTAACAACGATAGCGGAGAATAAACAAAGTGATGCCCTGCTGTGCAAATCAGTCCCTCAATAAATAAAATTAAAGGAGTGCTTTGCATTGCAAATGCTGATGCATTCACCAGAAGGGTGGAAGGACTGCAGGTTATCTGAGGATGATGAATTATGCATGATGCCACATTAAGGACACAGCAGGGTCATTTGGTACCTCTACCCTTTAACTTCTTCTGTGTGGGTTTGGACAAGTGTTCTGGAGCACTGGACAAAGACTCGGCCAGCTTGCAGTACAGAACTGTCTGATCAGCTTCAGGAATCCCCCCAGACATTTATCATATTGCCCCAGCAAGCAGATGCAGGTGCTGTAAGTTCCTTGTGAGCCCTTAAGCACTGGCTCTGTAGGATGGAGGATGTCTGACACCCTGAATTGATTGTCTCAGGAGTTATGTCTCAGTGAATGATGAGTGTTTCCACCCAAGACATCTAACAAACTTCACCAACTTATTACCTACATTCAGGTAGCACTCTGCCCCACACTGCGGTCTGGTCACAGCCCTGCTGTGAACCACAGCTGTTCTTTTCAGTTCTTAGCTGCACATCAGTTAAGAGTATGAAGGAAAGAGGTACTCCAGGCCATCTAAGACAACGGGAAAAATCCAGGATAGTCTGCAACTCATCTGACTCCGTAGTTGGTTCAGGCACAGAAGTAGCAAGACAGTAATCAGATAGGCTCAACTGTGGTTTTTATGGGACATCTCATGTTAAAGAAAACATCTCATGTTGCTTTGATCTTACTTGTTGACCCAGAGAGAGTAAGGCATCAACAGATTAAAGAGGTTGTTAGAGCGCAAAGTGTTTAGGTGGCTGATTAAAGGACACACCTGTGACAGGCCAACTTTGAAAGAAAATGTTTTTCTCTTGATGAGCCCAAGGTCGGTGAAGAAAACGTGTGAACACAGCTCTAATTTGATCGAGAGATTACATTTCATGATAACAAGTTCATACACAGCAAAATCCCTGTTATTACTTCTTCTGACTGTGTTTGTTATTGCTGATGGAACAGATTAAAAATACATCCAAGCCCGCAGAGATTCTCCCTGGGGATGAGATTGCACAGAGGTCCCCCAGCTTTCCTGCCTTTGCCCCCAGTTCTCTCCCAGAGTTTCTGTGTGCCCAAGCATCCGAGCGTGAGAGAGACAGCTCAGATGTGGAATCCGGGGCATAGGCAGCTGCTCACTCTTCCTTCAGACAGCAGAAATGATCGCCGTCTAAATTTAACACTGCTTCTGCTCCCTGTGTTTGCAGTGAAGTCTGAGTCTTCTGGGGCTGTGGAGTTGCCACCAGCAGGGGCAAGACAGCAGCCCTAGCTCTCCCCAGTCTGGGTGTGCCAGGCAGCTCAAGGCAGAAATTCCCTTAGTTAAATAAATGAACAAGGGAGGCCATGACCTTCTGTGTTTGCATCCCCACTGGGATGAGAGTGAGTAAACATCAGTGAATTATCATCTTTTCCCCTCTGCAGATATCTGTATACTGGCAGGACCAGGTCAATTATTAAGGCAGAAACAGTCTTTGGAAGATGATAGCAATTTCTGAAATGATAGAAACAAGAATGAATCTCATTGTTTTGACTGGCTTTACTAGTAAGTGACCTGGCTCTTCCAAGTACAGGAATGAGACAGAGATGTCCAAGGGTCCTCTCCTGTCGCTGTCTGGATCCTACTGTATTCACCCCTATAAGTGGCCACTACCTGTTAAGAAGACAGAAAGCAGCTCTAAGCAGCTGTCCTTCCTCCTGAGACAGAAATGAGGAGGGATCTGTCTGCTCAGTTTCTCATGACTACAAATGCATCAGCCAGCCAGACCATATAATTCTGGGAGTCTTCCTGTCTCAAGGGGAATAGTATTATCCACTTTGATAGCTGTTCACATGTCATTTAACCCTGACTCTTTTAGTAAGTCTAAGTATAGTATTAAGTATAAGAGAAAGTAGGAAATATTATACAATAATCATTAGGAATGGAATATGATAGGAGTATAGGTAGTAGTTTTGCACATATGAGTACCCATTACCAAGACAGCTTTCGTCAGCTCAGCATTAGGCAGCCTAAGTGGAAGTTAAATGTCCAGGAAATATTGGAGGTGCAAGACAAATGATTTGAGGCTTTCCACAAGCAAAAGGTCAGAAGGAATGGCCTCATTGCCAAGAAGCAATTTTTCACTGAAGTTATAATGTAGCTGAGGACATAGTTTAGATAAAGATAAGATGGTCTGATTGTAGTTCTATCACATTGATCCTGATTTATTTGTGGTATCACAAGATTGTAAGATTGATAAACATATTTCTTTACACTTATTGCAGGAAATCCTGGTTTCACAGAGGAGTTTCTTTCAACCCTTTGCTGCTGATATCTGTGGGGTCATGCAATGTAGCTGGGTCTAGCCCTTCTGAATGAATTGTGAGTGATTCACACACAATCTGATGCTTCTTTCTTCTCTAATCTAAAAATTCATTTGATTTCCACCTTATACCTTTTTTGAGAACTGGCTCAAGGAGGGGATTCAAGTTGTATCTGTGATTATCAGGTCACTGGTGCTGAGGGCTCTTCACACAGTTCCTGATGTGCCCATTACAGATGTTACAGCTACTGGGGGCAGGAGGTCTAGCCATCAGGAAATGGTATCTCATCCTCCCAGCACCTTCAGGATTTTGGAAATACCCCTGTTTCACTGGAGAAGAAGAACAAAAAGGGAAACTTCCATTCTATCAAGTTTTTTTGGTGAGAGGCGACAGACTGGGAGTGGACACTTGAAATAGTTCATGTACAAGAGACTACAGCACTGACCAAGGGTGAGTAAAACTCAGGTCCAGGTTTTCAAAGGCAGTTGGAAAAACCATGTTTTTGACAGCTGGGCCCTTCCCATTGAGCATTATCTTGTGCTGAGCATTCTGAGCACTGCAGGTATTCACTTGTACTGTTCTCTCACAGAAGCCTTCCTCTTGGAAATGTTCAGTTTAGAAGTCTCACCCAGGAGCCAAGAGACTGCTTCTGAGCCTGAGATGTTCTTCTGGAGATATTCAGTTTTTCAGAATTAATTATCTGTTACAAAAATTTTTTGGAGTTGCACTATTCATCCCTCCAAAGTAAGGCTGATTTGAACTTCAATTGGTCTAACTCCCGCACGGTGGAAAAGATCATATCTTTTTCTTTCTCTGAAGTTAGTTTTAATGTTTATCTAATGCATGCATTTTTTATATGTCTAAGACATATGAAACACACATTATACAAAAATAAAGTGTATATCTAAAAAAAATTTAATTTATATACATGCACTCTATAAATATATATATAAAAACACACGAGTCCACACTGAGGTTTCCAATCCCTGAGATCAGCATATGGCCCTCTGTTTCAGCATTCCCCTGGAGCAGTGGAATAAACTCTAGGGACAGAGATAGATTAGTGTTGGTGTAAATGTTTTTCCTGGTCTTCATTTCCTGGAAGGCCCATTCTGTGCTACCATCTGCCCTGTGAGCTTGAGATTTTCCATGTGGATTCATTCCCCAGGTTCTTCCAGAATGGTGCTTATAGGGAAGTGCAAATGAGTGAGCTGAGAGAAGAGAATGCATTTTTGATCTATTTTTTCCCCTGGCCAATTTCAATGAAAGAGCAGTTTTTGGAGGGTGGAGGATCTGACCTGTCTAATTTTATCTGTAGGGATGCAGATCTATCTTTTCAAAGCTGTTTTCAAAGTGACTCTGATAACAGGACTGCCTACAGATAGGGCTGCAATGATTATTCAGAACATTAATCAGGGAAAAAAAATTATGCCAGTTACTGATTAACTAATTACTGCAATCAAATATTCACTTCTCTCTTTGGAACGTTGGGCACGGCACTAGGAAAAGGCGACAACAACAACAAAACCCCTCAATACAAAAAGTAGTTTCTTTATTCTTTTGTGAGCTGGGGAGAGTTCCAGCTGCAGGAGACTGGGGGGCGGGGGTTCCAGAACACCCCAGAGGGGCCCAGATGGGGTCCCTCTTTCCCTGTTTTCACTCCAGTGCATCTTTGCCTGCTCCAGCTTGTGATTTAATGAAACACCAGGAAGGAGCAGCCAGCGTTTCATTAAGGGAGAAGCATTTGAAAGTGACCTCTGATAATGGCCATGAATTAAGATTCAGCAACACTGCTCAGCTCCCTGCTTCTGCCCCCTGGAAACCACAGCAGAGGGAGCATCCCTGCAGGAAAGCACTGCACTTGCAGGGACGAAACTTTCCAGGAAATTTCTTTTGTCCAGATTTCCCGCTGGTTTCGGTGGAGGATAATGTGGAATAAAGCAAGAATTGAGGGTAAAGGACAACTGACTGGGGTCTGTGTCACACCCTGAAGGCAATGCCCACACCCCAGCTTGCTTCAGAGGAGGTTTGAAAAATACACTTGAAGGTAATATGTGAAAGAGGGGCAGGCTGTGGTTTCCTTAGAACAGGCAGTACCTGGTCTTGGTCTGTTTGCATCATGTGCTTGGTAAGGTCAATGCATTTTGGGATCAAGTGGGCTTGTAGTGCTGCTTCCTCTTCAGGAGCGAAACTTCCATCAGTCCTCCAGCAACAGCTCTTTCTATTAAACAGAGGTTAATAGTGAAGTATTTTGTCTCTTCAAAAGCCTTCATATCTTGCTGAATACCAGTCCAACAGCTGCTCTGCAGGCTGTGTATCCGTTCCACATACATCACTGCAATAGTTTTCAGTCTGAGCTCTGCAGATTCCTGGAAGTCCACCGACTGCTCCCATAGGATTTTCAGATGATAACAAAGAAACATGAATGCAGTCTTCCATTTGTTCTACAGGAAATAAATAACACTTACACTGGATTTTTTTTTAAGGAGCTCATAAACGGAAAGGAATAGTTTAATTCATTGATGTGGATGTTTCATCTCATGTTCAAGGCTTTTTTTCTAATTGAAGATGTTAGACATACTGACTGGAAACATTAACGGAAGATGGGTCAGAAAGGATTTTCTAGTGAAAGGAAAATGTTCTACCTGAGAATTAGAGTTTTTTTCTTTGGTAACTACATTTTCATTGGTTTCCATGTTATGTCTCCTACATCGCTATCACAGACTTGGAAGGGGAACCTGAAGCTCCAGCTCTTCATACTTCATCTCTACAGCTGCATTTTCACTCTTTCTGGTGTTGGTGGGGGCATCCGACCTCTGCTGCTTCAGGCACAATTTGGAGACTCAGCACATGCATTTGTATCACTGTCAGTGAACCACAGAAAGTGGAGTTGTTCAGATACCAATGATAGTAGAACATGGTCTGCAAAAATTTGCTATGGGTCTTATCATACAAATAAGGGGGGGAAAAGTCTAAACTTGACAGTGATGAACTAGAATGAAAGGCTGAAGTACAAATCCGTAGCAAAGTCAGTACAAGATTTACATGCATTTGACACCGCAATAAATGACAACCCACAAGTGGTCAGCACTTGTCAGTCCAGGAAGATAAAGCAAAATCTCAAAGTTGGATAATGTGCTTTAGATTTTTTTTTCATTAGTGGTGATGTAGAGATCTTGACATTCTCTTCAGAAGTATTTGAATTTCAGAGTGGCTGAAGTTTGTCTCTTATCCAGAAGTTGAGGGGGAAAGAAAAGAAATTAAAAGAAATAGAAAAGCCTTAGATGTTAATTGCTATTTATTCAAAATGTAATAGCTGCAGAGCCAGAAATTCATACCAGATTCAGAAATGAGATCATGCTTCATAATAATTGCTATTTCATACTGCTAGATCCTTAATGTTTTTTATTTTAAAAAGAATCAAGAATTCCTTTCTAGTGTTACTGATACCCTCTCAGCCACCTACTCATTTACATCCCACAAGCATACACACACAATTTGCCCTTAAATGTTACTGGACATTTAAAAGCTCTTCCCTCTGTAGTTTTCTAACATTACTTATTTAAAGAGTTTTAAATTTTTTGTATTAAAGGAGATTTTGTCTGGCACTCATCAGTAAGTCTTTCCTTTTCTAACATGTATGCAGTGCAGAGCACAGAACTGCAGAGGACACATCCATGGTGTGCATTTCTTAGGGGCAGATCTGGGAAGCTGAGCTGGCTACCAAATTGAGGCAAGGGATTAGTCCCTCTATTTGGCACTCATGAGGATATACCTAGTGTCCAGTGCCCAGTGCCCAGTACTAGATTGCTCTGCAAAAGAAGGAGCTTGGCAAACTGGAGGGAATCCCGTGCAGGGTTACCAGGGTGCAGAGAGAGAGGCTGAGGGAAATTCAGTTTAGTCTTAAGCAGAGAAGACAAACTGGAGATCTAACTGCTGTTTTCTATTGCCTGAAAGGGTTGATAGTGGAAATGCTCTTCCCAGAGGTCAAAAGGCACAAGGCAATCATCACACATGAATTGCAGCACATGGAATTCCAGTTGAACATAAGGAAGAAATTTTTCACCAGGAGGGTGATCATGAGAGATGTGCCCAGGGAGGTTGTGGGAACCCCATCCTTGAAGAAGTTCAAAATTCATCTGCACAAGGCCTTGTACAACCCAACTCAGCTCTGAAGTTAGCAGGAGTTGGAAGGTCACTTCCAATTGTGATTATTCAGCAACTCTTTATTTTGCTCCTGCATCCTCCCAAGGTTGCCACTACACAGTGCTGCACTTTTGGTTACATGGAAACTACTGAAAAAATGCCTTTCTGAAATGGCATACTGACTTCCTCTTGGGAGGCAGGACCTGAAAGTGAGTTGTATAAAACCATCTTAAGAACACCTTACAAAACAGCTGTTTTCTCAGTGCATATGGCTGATTTTGCAGAAAATTGAAGAAGTTTTATATTATCCAGAGAACTTGGGAAGGGAATGTGGTTCCTTTGTCCAAGTCTCTGGAAGCTAACACAATCCCCAATAAGCCCATCAGTCCCAGAGTGAGATTTATCTGGATCTGCCCTTTGCAACTGGGATAACTTTTTTTCCCAAATACACTCTCAGAAGTACTCTCAGAAGCAGGGATGCACGATGTTGGTAGCTTCTCCCTTCTCCCTCCAGTTGCTTGCAGCTAGCTTTAGACTACTAAGAAGGAAACTCGACCAAGTTTGTTTTCAGAGAGGGGACAGGGCTTCAGACGCTCTGCAGGTGCCCAATTCCCTGATATATAGATATAGATATATAGATATTATGTGTCACCTTTTGTTCACAGATATTACCTGCCCAGTAGGAGCATGGCTTGCTGATTCTGGCTTATAATCACAACTGTTCATCAGACAAAGGGAAAAAGGTTTGAAAACCAGACTGTTAAAATCCTCTCCTTTCTCCAAGCACAAAGAAAAAATGTTCCCACTCCAAGATATCCAGCACATATCCCAGGTGCTGGCTCCATTATTCTCCAACAGGAACACACAGCCCCTCTGCCTGTCTTTCCCTCTCTCTGGCCAGTCCAATCCACCAGCAACCTGTCCGTCCTTTCCCACTGTCCTCAATTTCCCTTGACCCAGCCTGGACACCAGTATTTGCCATACCTGCACTGGTCTGTGCTGGGAATTCCTGAGTGGAGCTTGACACCTGAAAATGCCTGGGCAAGAGGAGGACAGAGAAGTTGTCTGTGTAATGCAGAGGTTTTTGGAAGGGGAGCTATGTTCAGTGTACCCTCTCCCCTCAAGAAGGGTAACTTGCTGAGCCACCAGACAAACGGGAAAGCAGACTGTGTAGCAAAAAGTGTGAACTGGTTTTATTCAATTTTAAACAGAGCATTACTGTATTCTAAATCCATAATCTCTGCATGATCCTGCCTGTGCAGTCAAAGGGAGTAAGAATAGGAAATATAGCCACAGCTACAGCTTAAGCAGAATATATCCTTCCAACAGAGCTCCACAGGCTTACAGCTGTGGCTGCCACCGACAGGACTCCCTCGTGCCCTCAGTCTAGCAGCACACTCGCCATCCCACTGAGGAAGAGGGAGGATCTTGGACTGTCAGAGCCACATTTTGCTTCTGCCCTTTATGCACTGCTTCCTTTTGAAAGGCACTGTGGAAACATCAGGGATTATTAGAGGGGATGAAACTGCATGAGGGAGCATTAAATATTTATTCCCTTGTATTCTTCATTTGGATTATTTGAAAATTCTTTCCTTAATTGTCTTATTCTGCTCCTAGAAGTGGGCTGTGCTGCTGGCTGTGGCTCCCACTCTTTACTGTTGTTCTTCCCGATCTCTCCTGCAGGGCAAGGCCCTGGTCAGAAGTGGGGCAGATTGCGAAGGAGACCCTGTTGATACAAGTAAGAAGACACGGTCCTTTTGCTGCTGCTACAAATTCAGACTATAAAAACAAACACATAGAGCATGGAAAAAAAGGGTCAGAATGTACAATCAAAGCGATCAGGGCAGTTGCTGACAGCCACAGGAGCAGCATAATTAGAGGCTCTTTTTGCATTTTTTTCCCTTCCCTTAAGGTACTTTTTGATTGCCCACTATTTGGAGTGTTTGCCTGTGTTGGTCAGAGACTGAGAAGGATGTGCAGGGACAATCAGAAGGACAACAGCAAAGAGAGCAGGAGCAGGAAGCAATGGTCAGGATCAGGTAACCAGCAAACTTGACAGAGCCAATGAGAAATAAGGCCGTGTTCCAGCTGCCAAGATGAGTAAGGTAGCTGAGGGAGTGGTGTTGCTGGTCCTACAAAAGGCTGAGGAAGCTGCCGGGTTCAATACTGCTCATTACAATGGCTTCAAAGTCCTGGAGCTTCCATTTCATGGCCCAAAGCTCCTTTTGGCCAGAAACAAGCACAAATGTGTAAGTGTTCTATGGGTCAAATACCTGCATACAGTTTCTTCCTTGATTCCCGACCCAGGATTACCAAGCATGGTGATAAAAGCCCCTGAGAGTGCCTCCAGTTGTGCTGGAATGTGAAAGAGCACCAGAGTCTTCAAGCCCAGTGCTGTGCATGGACCCAGGGGGATGAAATAGAAGGGAGTAAGGAAGAAATAAAATGGGAATTAACTCAGGTGAAAGGGAACATCTGAAGGAAGGAGGTGAAAGGACATGAAGAAATATCATGAGGTGAACGGGAAGGCTCTGCACTCTCACCCCAGCTGAGAAAGGCTGGCAAAGTCCTGTGGCCAGGAACTGAGGGGGACAGTGAGTGGAAAGCATGGAAAGAGCCGGAGATACAGAAGCTTACTGTGGTAATAAAGAGGAAAATGACAGATGAAAAATAAAGCCCTAGAGAGGGATGAAACAAGTTCTTTAACTAATCAGCTTGTCCAGATGAGCAGGAGGGTTAATCCAGCTATGGTGGAGTGAAAAGGCTAAAACTGTGGGGCAGGGCCAGTCTGGCTGGAGAAGCACTGTCTAATTCCCCTCCAAGGGAGAAGATAGTAGGGAAGGCAGGGCCAGGGCAGGGCTGTTAATGGCTCAAAGACCCAGAAGCTGGGGGGTTTTCTGCTCTCTGCGAAGCAGGTGGTTGCACAGGTATTACGTGGCTGTGGCCCTTCCTGCCTGAGCAGCAGGCAATGCAGAACTTTCCTTCACAGCTGGGAGAAGGTGTTCCTCTTCAGGGCCCTGTTGCAGCTGCCTTTCTGTGTTAATTCCTGAGCAAAACAGAAGTTGCATCTTGTAAAATCCACCTCATGTTTTACAGGGTAAATGATGTATTTGCCCAGGGAATCTAGGCAGTGCAGATGACAGAGTCCTTGATTCTCTCTCTGTGGTGGCTGGAGGTATCTGCCCATGGGCAGCTGTGCTACTGTCCCAGCTGCTCCTACAGAAATGTCCCATGTTCAGGTAACTCCAGGACATCTCAGTTTGGGGTGGCTTCTCATTTCAAGCTATTTGTGCCCCTAGGACATGTAACCTGGCAGATGGGGGGGGGGAAAGGAGGGATAGGTTACAATGGTTCACAGTGGATATAATAATAATTGTTCTCACAAATGAAAATGGGTTTGGTTTGGTTATTTTCTTTTACAGAGTTCCCCTTCATTTCCCTTTTTGTTCAAAGACATAGCTTCAAGCTGCACCAGGGGAGGTTCAGACTGGATGTCAGGAGGAATTTCTTCACAGAAAAGGTTGTTAAGAATTGGAATGGATTGCCCAGAGACATGGTGGACTCACCATCTCTGGGATGTTTAAGGAAAGTCTCATGGAATTCAGTGCCATGGTCTAGTTGACAAGGTGGTATTTGATCATAGGTTGCACTCAATGATCTCTGAGGTATTTTCCAGTCTAAATGATTCTGTGATTCTATTATTCTGTGGAGCTAAAGGAGACCCATATCAGTCATCCCAATAACACTTCAGATTGACTTCAGATTGGCATGGGGACTTGGCTGCTTCTATCAAGCAGGGCAAAACCCAAAGGTAAGGGCACAGGAAAGAGCAATCTCCCAAGACAGAAAGGAGAAGGGAAAAGGCACTGCCTTTGGAAGGCCGGTTGCCAGAGAAGAAATCTGACAGTCAGTCAGTCAGTCTGCTATTTCTCTGGCTCTGCAACTACCAAAGGAAGAAATTCTCCAGCAGAAAATAGGGGAAGGAATGGTTATCATTTTGTAGTTCTTTTGTTTTTCTTTTTTCTCTGATACATATTATCAGCTGTGTTGAAAAGGCAAAATTTACAATCCCGACCCAGGATATGGGCTGCATCCAGGTCCATAACTATTCCTAATGCTGAATAGTAAGATGTAGGAGACATAATTATTTTGTATTATGGTATTTTTTTGCGTTAGCTGCAGAAAGAACTGAAAGGCTGAATTCTGCATTCCCCCCCTCAGAATATATCCATCAATTGCCAGCAAGACTGCTGCCCATTTGCACCACAGTGTGCAGGAGGGGCTCTTTGGTACACAGCATTATGGCTGGAATGAGATGGGCAGAATGACACAGAGATGGAGAGGAAATGTGGTCCACAGCGGCTTGAAACAAAGTGCTGGATCTTAGTGACCAGAGGCAGCACCTCCTGCGTGCACAGGAGTCAGGGCTCTGTGGGTGACTTTTAACACACAAGCCACTCACCAGTAGATAATGCACAGTTTTCTAATAATGGAGCCAGAAGCCATACACGGGAAATGTTTCTGAGCACAATGGCATGCTTCTGTAGTTGCAGCCCAGGAGGCATGGAGCAGTGAATTAGGATGAGAATCTCAGCAAGAAATTCTCTCTCTTGGAGGCAGGCTGCAAGAGAGACAGCTCCTCTCATTGCTGTTATTACAGCCTCTGGAAGGTTATCAGACCTTCTCCATCCTGTTGTCCTGCCAGAGGGGATGGGTACCTGACTGCTGAGAAGTTCACCACACTCAGCTGGCAGAGGTCTCATGTATTAAGTCATCATCCCCAGACCATCCCTGGCACTGAGCATATGAGGGATATGGGCAAAGTGGGAAATCTCTGTGATTTCACCATCCCTGCAGGTGGATAATCCCTAGGGGATTACCTAAATTTGCCATTGTTGGTGATCCCCAGGATTTCTCTTCTCTGCTCCAGGACCTACAACCAGTGATAAATTGGTTAGAGAATTACTGTGGCTTAGCCTCTTCCTTCACTGTCTGACTTGTCAGAGCTCATCTGCAAACCTGGGTCAATACATTATCTGTCCTTCCTTCAAAGTCTCTGCAGAGATAATGCAAGCAATGTCATCCTTTTCTTACAAAGGGAAAAACAAAGGGCTGTATTTTTGTCTGATGTCAGCTGGTAAGTTTTTGACAGGGCTGGGAAACAAATTTTGCGGCCCAGATACAACTTCACCATCCCCATGAGATGGTCCGTGCACTTCAATTAGAGGTGGCAGACGGCAGGTAAGAGAAATGAAAGCCACAGGGATTTAAAGGAAAAAAACTCCCTGTCTTTATGTTTGGTCTTCAAGACTTTTGTGACAGTAAAGAACAACTGGCCTGGACCATCAGGGCTGTGCTGCATGTGGATCTCTGTCAGTTTTGTAGGCATGAAGAGGTCTAGAAGAGTACAGGCATGGGATGGCAAGAGACGGGGCACAGGCTGGCACTGGAAGCTGCATGGCAATAAACCACTCAGCAGCAGCCAGTTAAGAAATGCAGCTGGACAGGTGTTCTGGAGCTGCCCCAAACCAGTAATCCTAGGTAACTGAGAGAACAAGGAACAAGTATCTATTAATACATAATACATCTGGATGTAGTATGGGCTGGCAGACCAAAGAAAAAAGAGCAAAATATAGAAAAAAAAAAAATAGACCCCAACAAAACCTAGAGTGAGGAAGAAGGAGCCATCAACATTAACATCAGAAGAGCTCCAGATGCTGAAGACACACCATGACAAACCCCATTGCCTCTCACCATAGAGGAACCACCACCATCAAGACCCAGAAGAACCGTGGAAAGGGGAGCATAGGAGCAGGAAAAGGGGTGCCAACTGAGAAGTTTCAGCATTATTACTACTGTTGATGGCTTTTTTCTGTACAGAAGTAAGCTTCCTTTTTGTGTTACAGTCAGATCTGGAGTGTTATTCTTGGATTACACGGTTAAGACTTCGATTATACTAGCAACGGATTCTTGGGTTTAAATACATATATAAAAATATATGTACATATGCGAGCATTTCCGTTGTGCCTATAAACAAGAACTTGCATGTAATATTTGATTTAAACTTCTTGCAGATGGAAGATTATTCTGGAATTTAAATTTAGTCTTCTTGCTACAGTCTAACTAATACATTCAGCCCACAGGAAATCCAAAGAGGTATTACATCACTAAGAGAAGAAAACTGGAAACTGGAAAGAATTTAAAAGGTAAACTTTAGCTGATCCTTTTCTTTTTTTTAAGAGAATTGAACAGAAAATGTGTTTCAGGGTGACCTCTGCATTTTCTCTGAAAAAACATGGCTAGACCTCGGTGAACAAGAGCAAGAATCATCTGCATAAGAGCTTAAATGGAATAGTCCTCAGCCTTGTGCAAATTGAAACATATGTCATTTAGCCAAAATAAATTCCCTAATACTCCTTAGTTATTTTGACATTTAAATCCTCTATCACATGCTTCTGAGAGTTTTTCTGTCTGGTGCTGGGAGGAGCCCAAGTACATTTGAGCAGGATATACCAGGTCTGCAGTGGGTTTTCCAAGATAAAAGTGACTTATAAAGTTTTTGCCCTGTTGCATTTCAGTGACTAAGTAAGGGTCTATTTTTAGATAAAGGAGGCATAACTACAAACACATACAAACATCAGTGCTTCATTTAAGATTGTTCATCCAGATTACCTCATGAGCAGGGCATCCTTTTTGCCTTGTAGGAGGCTACTCCCTAACTCTAATAGCTCTCATCACAAATCTCCATGGTTCGTGAAGTCTGGTTGGATTTCTTTGCTGTGCAAACTCCCTACAGTGAAAGAGTTGATGCATTTTTATTTTTCCAAATACCCTCTCTCCCTCTTGAACTGACTGCCGAAGGAGGCAAGTGGCTGTGGGGTCATTAGATCTGTTTGCTATCTATCCTCTACTCTGGTCCTCCTTGCTCTCGCCCTGGCTGTGCCACTGATGCTGGGATGCCACCCAGGGCACGGTGCAGCACTGCCTGAGTGTGAGCAGGTGCCTGGGGATTGCTGTGCGTGCTGGGCTCCTGCTCTACTGCTCCCCTCTCCCTCCTGGAAGCAGCAAGCCAGATGGCCGAGCCTCTCCCGCCTCGTGAGCAGCCACCCGAGCATTCACACTGGGCACCCTGTCATTGTAGCTGTGTGTGGGAGTGGGGGAAAGGCAGGAAACATCATGTTGGAGCTTATCAGGGAGACTCGGTCTGATAGCAGTGCAAACAGACAGCATTTGTACACAGAAGGAGCACGCACGTGCTACGCCCTCTGCATTAACCATGAGCTGGGGAGCAGGGGATCCCAGTGGCTGCTGGAGAACGGCTTTGGCTCTTCCCTTTGAAGTGTAAGATGGGAGGCTGTGGTGCTTGGTGGCCAACAGAGCCAGGCAGGAGTTGAGAGAGTCAGATTCTACCCTTACCTCTGCTGCTGGCTTGCTGAGTGACTTTGCACACACCTGGTCAAGACCATCCATTAGTCATCTGGCTGTGTAATTTTTAGGGTCTGGCTACATGGAACACCGATGCTTGCTGGGTGTCCTTCCTTTCATACTGAACAGCCACGCACAAGAACCCAAGCTTTTTAAAAAAGCCTTTCTCCGTGTGCCACAATGTACCACTTGTCAGCCAACTTGAGAGGGAATGAGCTCTTGTCAGCACGCAGTGCCTTCCTGGCAGCTTGAGTGCATGTGCACATGTGCCCAGGAAGAGCTGCTAGGCAGTAGCTTACACTTCTCAAAAGAGAAGCCATGCGCTATCTCAGAAAGGTCTCCTTAAATCTCTAGGTAAATAAAGACTCTAACGTCTGTTATCTGACTTCACAGCCTTTCAGTTTCATTAAGTTAATAGCCTCCATCAAGAGGCCAGCCCGGATGCCTGCAGTTGATTTAAAATGTGAGAATTCATCAATCTTAAATTGCACTTCAAGCAAAGTCAGTGTACTACACCCTGGGGACACATGGAAACCCTAAGGCTCAGTGCAGGGCTTTGATACCAGCACAACAGGGACCAGATAACCAGGGTCCTTTGTGCAACTCTTATCTGGGCTTTTTCAACAGAGAACTTCCCTTGCTATGCTGGTTGGCCATATTTCCCTGGTAGACAGTGAATGTTTTGTCTTTGCAGACAACATGCTAAGCCGACTACTTAGGGAAGTGTGAGCAGAGGTGGGCATGTCTGGAAGATGGGTCAGATAAACATTTTCTGTGTCAGCTTTTTAGTTTAGGTCTGTCCAAATAAGCTTAGACTCTGACAAAGATAATGTTCTCTACTCTCACCACATAAGGAAGGCTAAGGCATCTTTGTATTCCGTACAGGCTTTGAGAAATTATTCTTGCAGAGATGGCAGCGTGACTCCTTGTCATAGGATTTCTATGGAGATGCCATTGCTGGGTCCTTGGACAAGGGACAACAAGGATCCTAGAGGAACTTAGGGAAAACTATTACTTCTAGTTTAGCTAGACATACCAACAACACAAGTACCCTTTGTGCCCTTGAGTTAGGCTAATGTACTTTTAGATCTGCACCAGCAGGTGAGGCCTCAGCTGGCTTGTGGTGACCCATAGACACGGACATCTTGTCAATCAGGACATCATGAAAACAATTGGCGTTACAAAACTCTTTCTTACCTCATGGCGAGGACTTTTAGAAGAGGAGCCAAGTTTGTGTATGGATACATAGAGTAAAACATTAATTATAGCTCACTTATTTCAGTTCAGTGAAGACGATATGTTTCTGCTGGCAAACCTTGTCCTAACTTGACTGAGACTTAACGTTTTTCACCCCTTCACTTCTGTAGGTGTGCATGTCCTTCTGACCAAGTGGATGATTGAGACCTAGAGGAGAGATCACCTAGCAGAGGTCCCTCCTGTTGACACTGAGGCTCTTTGATACTTGTACATGAAGCTCATACTGTCACTATCAGTACTAGGGCTATAAAAGTAATCATTGTCTTGTCCTTTCAGGATATTTCAGATCCTTTCAGGATATCTCTCTTTTGTAGAAATTCTCTGCCTTCAGTGTCACTTCACTACATGGATTCAGAGGCTCAGTCTGGGCTTCTGGGTGCTCTTCAGAAAAAGAATCCAACTGCAGACAAGAGTAGAAGCTCTGGAGCGACTTCAGTCCTGGGTCCCTTGGGCTATTGGCATCGCATCTTTCAACAGGAGCAGTGAAACAAAACCTGAATTGGAAGAAGAGAGAGAGAGAGAAAGGGAGGGAAGGGGTGAGAGGCAGCCAATTCCATATCAATCCATGTGCAAAGCTCATTATATGAGCTCCAGACAGTTTCTGAAAATGTCCAGACAGAGGAGAAAGAAAGAGTGGTATGTGCCTGTGTTTTTACCCCAGCTCTCCCTAATTTGTCATTTGGAATGATATATTTTTTTATTCTTGAATGCTTTTCCTCCTTGTGGAGTCCTTGGTATTGCCTGCATTTCATAACAAGGTCCTCATCACATCAAGAATTCATAATCATCTAAAAATATTCAATAGGAATATAAAATATTTACATGTGAAAGACTGTAAGACAGAATGAATCACTTGTGTTACTCTTCTGGAAATTGTTCACTTAGAGAGGGCATGAATTTTGCCGGGGCACAAGATAGTGTGATTGTGGATGAGCACTGAGGGTTTGGCATGGATGAGACCCCAGGGTGGTCCTGGTAGCTGCAGTCCTTGGCTGCTCTGTGGTGCATGAGGGTGGCTGGGAGCCAGGCCCAGCATCTCTTCCAGGATCGGGCGGGCTCCAGGTGTCTTTGCACAGCGAGCCAGACCTTGTTCTGCTGAGCACAAAGTAACGATACAAAACAGAAGGAGGCCAGGTGGTCAGGCTTGATTCAGAGATCTGACACAAGCCGCATTTGCCACCCAGATTCCCACCTTCTTTAAAGTGCCTTGCTGGTTCTTTCTCAGTATAGGTGCACTTCCAATATCCTTTATTTCTTTGCTGAATATGGCCAGTGCACGTACCTTTCTCCTGCGGAGTGAAATCCCAATAGAGCCTGTCCCTAATCTTAGTCTCTTTTCTAAGCTCTGCTTATGCTCTGACTCACTTGATCCAGCCCTTCTCCTGTACAGACTCCTCAAGACTGTTGCATCCTCTTGAAATTACCCTCTTTTTCAGTTACCAATCTGGATGCTGCACTATTATCATGGCATGAGCTGGGAGGAATAAAATGACTTTGGCAAGTGACCTGAGGGCATGTCCACACTGCACAGAGCACTGCTGTGCTGAAGCACTGAGTGAGCCCACCAGCAGGGAGCTGCATGGAAATATGAGGTCAGGTCATGGAAGTGGCATAGCAATGCCAGCAGACTGCTCCCAGCAGGACCAGCTCCCTGGAGCCAGCACCACACAGTGAAGCTCCAGTGCCTTTGCAACCAAAGCGAAATCATGACGTGCAAGCATGGAAATTTCCGCATGAGATGCACTGCATGATGGACGTATGCTCTGTAGTGTGAGAGCAGAATATGCCCTCTGATTTTCGGCACGCAGTCTAGGGTCCATCCATGTGCACTATCACAGCAATAAACAAATAAATCAGTTGTAATTCCCTGACTGAACACACTTGGTTGCTGCCTGACACTGGCCAGCTAAGATCCTTTTATAAACCAAATGTATAGAATTAAATGTCAGGAACCCAAATGCTACTCAAACTGGATCATGTCTGGGACATTTTATATACTGGTAATGCTCTTTTGAAGCTGAGGGTGTTCAGGGTGCCTCTCTGGAGGAAGCTATCTAGAACAGGTCTGTTCCAGTACAAGAACTGGTAGCATGAAAGGAGTCTGATAAGAAAGGGTGTAAGGTAGTTGCTACTGACTCTTGGAATTATTTGTAAATACATTATTTCAAAACAGAAAGAAATGCATCTCTATAAACTGGTCATCTCCAGTGTAGTTTCTGCTCCCACTCTCATTCATGTACTAACTAGTGTGAGTGTGGTAAGGCAGCAGAACAGGTTGCCCAGGGAAGCTGTGGATGCCCCAAACCTGGAAGTGTTCAAGGCCAGGTTGGATGGGGCTCTGAGCAATCTGTTCTAGTGGAAGGTTGCCCATGACAGGGAGGTTGGAGCTCAATGTTCTTTAAGGTCCCTTCCAACCCAAGCCATTCTGTGAGTCTGTGATTCGACAAACAGAAACAGCTGTCACAGTTCTTCTCATGAAGCTAAGCAGGCTCTCTCTGTGTTGGTTTGACTTTGAGAGAGAGAAGGTCATATTCGGGAAGAAATACCCTCATGTTATGATATGGAGGCAATAAATCCTGTCAATATGCAAGGAGAGAAGGGGCTAAGAGGAGATCAGAATCCCCAGGAATCCAAGCTATATGGGATATGAAGGACTCCTCTCCTCCTACTCCACTGGTATGGAACCAGTGTCCTGTCATAAACAAAGATTCACCCATAGTTGAATTTTACTCAACCAGTCACCAGGGAGGTTTTAAGGGTTTTGTCTAGAAGGTAGGAGAGACATTTCACCCACTGTAAGCTTGGGCAAGTCACTTAATCTCCCTGTGCCCCAATTCTCTCTGTTTAAACAAATACAAAGCTTCTATGATAAGTTTTAAGGATGCTCTGCAGGTAAAAATGTGGTGGTCATTTAGACAATATCTATAGCTCATATAGCATCAGAGCAAGGAGAAAACATTGTTTTTCACTGGGTTTCTAGAAGGGAAATCATTGTTCCACAGAAATTGCTATCTAATATTTTCTCAGCATCTTTCCTGCAGATTTCAAGCTTTCTTGTTGTCCTTTCCCTAATGAAGTCTGAGAGCCTGGAAGATGCACATGCATATCTTCACACGCACACACACAGGGTTTTTTTCCTACAGTGTCAGTAAAGAAGAGACTGCAGCAAAATGGAAAAAACCTAGGGATTTATATTTAAGAGCAGGAGGAGAATAGGGGCGGGGGAAATCACTCAAGAATATATTATAACGAACAATCCTGTGTTGACAGAGGGATGAACTAGGTGACCTAATAAAAACTGTTGTTACAGATTTTTTCACTTCTGTCACTTAATAGACGACTTCAGTCTCCACAGCTGTCAATCCAACAGCTTTCACTGGCAGAAGTAGTCACTCAGAAATAATCCTGGTGAAAGGAGAGAACCCCAGTTAACTACTTGCCTGGGGCAGATAGAACGCAGCCAGGAGGCTTGCTTGGCAAGTAATTATAAATGCACTTTTGCTGCCCAGGTGCAGGAAACATAGCTTAAGCTTTTGCTCATTAACATCATTAAAATTTCCATTTCAGCTCTTGCTCTGACATTGACAGTGTTTGCAAAATTGTGACCAGGTCAAGTCAAAATTGGCAGTGAGGCTGATGCTGGACGCCATGAGTTCAATTGCTTAAAAGAGCCAAAAAACCACTGCTAGAAATGTTAAATGATTCAACTGTACCTCCATGCACTTTAGATGACAGAAAGGTTGGCCTTGATGACAGAAAGAAATAGAGGAAAAGAAGGTTTAAGAACACAAGAAATGCCACGTCTGATCTGGGCAATTATTCATTTTTTTTGGTATTTTGTCTTTGATATTGATGGGTACCAGGAGTTATAAAGGAAGGCTCACAGAATCTCCTGCTGAACAGTTAAGGATAACCATTGCTTAGGGAAACAGCTTTCCTAGCACCCTCATTAGTGTTTGGCTGACATGCTGTAGTGCAAAGCTGTGAAGCTTTTATATTCATCATTTGTATCTTAACTTCTTCCATTGTAAATTGGGAAAATTTCAATATCCACAAATATCTCTGTCTTATTTGAATCCTTCCACACCCTGCACCTCAGAGATATCTTGTAAGAGAGATTTCCACAGGTGAATGAGGATGCCTGAGGAAAAGTATTCCCTTTGATGGAATACTTTCCCTATCTCTCAGTTTAATGAGATGTGCCTTTGGTGCTAGAGTGTGAAAGACAAGGTAAATAGGAACATTGAATTTTCTTTTCTACATAATTTATTCTAACTATTTTGTGTGCCTATTTTATTCGTATGATTTCTAAAATAAATACACCTGCCATTTAATTTGCTTCCTACATAGAAGTCATGCTATTCCTTAAAACAATTGAGTTGACTATTTCTGGAGCCTGTTGATTTCTGCTATAATTTTCTTTGAATACACAACTGAACACAGCATTCTGGACATAATGCTCTTTCATACTGATCTCACACCATTTTTAGTAAGAAACTCCACCCTATTCCCTATGCATGGCCCAACAAATGGAGAACACTGACCCTGGAGGAGCACAGTGCTACAAGGATGTAGACTGCAGCCTTGGAAGACTTCAGATCTTTCTGATTTTGAACCTAGGAACAGATATGGATATTTCAAATGAGTCCTTTCAATGTGCATTTGTTACCAGGAAACTTTGCACTATTATGTGGTTACTCATACCTTTCTCTAGGTTTGACAAAGAATATTTACCATTTGCAAGTATCTCCACCTTACTGACTATTTGCCACTACCACATTGTCCATTAACCTACAAACCAGCAGAGGTTTTTCTAGGAGATAGATGAATGCTGCTGTTAGTATTTTTCTGCATTGGGAATGGCAGACATGATGCTAAATTACGTAGTTGTTTTTTTGGATGCTTAGCCAGCTTGTCTGTTTGCCACGGCATGATGTTCTCATTAATAGAGTACCTGATTGCCTACTCTCTTGTTTGGATCCTGTCGAGAATGCTTTGAAAATCCAAGTGAAAACAGGCAGACAATTTTCATTTGTCCCATGTTTGCTGACACGCTCAAAGAGTGCTAATAGATTGAAGTGGTTTTGCAAATGCCCTTCCAGAGTCCCTGTTATATTTGCAACTTTCAGATATTTTGTCATTCCAGTCTTGTTTTCATCACAGGTAACTAACACTTCCTGCTCTCCTTTCCCAAACACCTATTGCAGATGTCTCCTGCAACATCTGCCACCCCTGATTCTCCCTAGAGCTGATATCAGCCAGGCTGCATACCTTCTGCAGCAACTTAGCATCTTCTTTCTTAAATTCATTCAGACCATCAGATGTACTGCATGACTTTTGTCAAATTGCTTAACTATTCTGTCTTGCTGTTTCCCCTTCTTCCCGTTTGTATAACAAGGCACAAGCATTTATCTCCCTCACAGTGGGTTGGAGAAAGTTGTTTCATCCATTTTTGTAAAGTTCTTTGAGTTCTTCAGAAGGAAATTGCTACAATGGTGCAAAGTACTATTATTCAAGGACTTAAATAGTATTCCTAAAAAAATGTATTTATGTATATATATTGGAAAAATTCAGTCCACTTTTAAAAATGCCAGTGAGTTCTATATGAAATGATTCTGTGATCAGCTCTGTTTCCAATGCATTCACATGATACTATGCTTAGGAAAAAATTGCCTCTATTTGGATGGATGCTTTAGATTAATTGTTTTATCCTATCCTTTCCCTGCAAACATCCCTTACATATTAATATGTAATAACAAAAGGATTATGATCTCAGGCCAGCAGCAACCTCTGGTTACAATTTTTTTTCATATAATCTTTTCCTGCTGTTTGGGGGGTTTTTTTGTTTGTTTTGTTTTTTGTTGTTGGGTTATTTTTTAAATTCCATTTTTAACGCCTTTTCTTTTCTGTTATTTTCTGCTTGCTGGGTAGATTATGCATTTTCCCCCCCTGAATTACCAGTGAAGATGAAACAAGAATATGATTTTTGCATTTGCTTATGCCTACACTCTCACAGCAGCATCCATGACAGTGTTCAGAGAACAGGGTTTACTCTGCCACTGTACACACTGGCTCCTGAAAGTTACCCTAGACCTAATCAACATCCTTCACACAGAACCTCCTCACATTGTTCTTCTGTTGCTAATGGCATGTTCCAATAATCCCTCCTTTGTATTTACACATTGCCAAACAACTGCGTTTTGACCCCAGAAGAACTTCCTTTTCTGTTGCCATCTCTACCTCTCCGAAATTGCTGCGGCAATTTTTTCCTGAGTCACCTTCTAGCTGTGTAGCAGAGACACTGATGACAATCAGGTCAGATCCCTGAAAACATACACCTCATTGAGCTGATGAATAGGCCTGTTGCCATTCTCTGGGTCTCAGACAGGTGTCCAGCCAGTATAGATGGTCTTCCATCCAGCTACACCCATCTCTGGGGCTCCTTCCAGGAGCCATTTCCCAGCTGATGGCTCTTAAAAATGAAAATTGGAAAATGAAAACTAGAAAATGACTGGCTTGTTTGCCCTGAAGTCCACCCACTCTGTCTGGGCTATTGCCCCCAGCAATCACAATTAACTGTGATTAACAAATTGTATTGGCACTGTTTCATTGCACTGCACTGCCCAAGACCAGACTGCAGTTTAGGAAGTTTATTCCACTCTCTAGGCTTAGCCTGGCCCTTGCTCCACAATAGCTTAGCACTTTGATTTCCCTCCAGTGCTCTCTGTAGCAACTCTCCAGACCGTGTTTTTTTCCTGTTGCTTGAGTGGGGAAATTCCAGTTATTGCATCAAGGGCTTATTGACAGGCTCAGGTGCTCTGGGCTGGCTGCAGGGAGACCCCTGCTCCCGAGGTGCCTCTGCCACATGCTCTCCCAGCCAAGCCACACAGTCCTCAGGGACTGGCCAGCATTAGCTCAGCAGTTGCCTTTTATAGCTTTTTGTGGTAACTCAGTAAATGACATCCTCATCCAAGCTCCCTGTAGAAATGTTTTCTGATCCATCCATCCATCCCTCTCACAAGTGGGATAGATGGAAGCAGGAAAAGCCAGGTGCCTGTGCCACCACGAGGCAATTTGTGAACTGTATTTTGTCTGTTTACTTGAAAGCACAAAATTTGTCACTTGTGTGAGTAATTTACTGCTAATTATGAGCTCACAATCTGCAGATAGAAAAATCAGAGCCAATGAGCATTTTCAGAGGAAAAGAAAAATTACTCCAAGTACTATGTAATTATGCACTTAGCTGGGACTTGCTCCTGAGACTTTGTAGAACATTGGTTTTCAACTTGAACGGGTTTACATGAAATCACATTCACATGTATGTGGGAAGGGATTGTAGCATATGCCAGAGAGAGCAAAAAACCAGAAGACTTGTGGGAGAAAACCCAAAAGGATAGAACCCAAGGTGGTAAGCAGCTAAAATTTCCTTCTCAAAGCCCAGCAGAGTGGTAATTCTTGGCTGAGACTGAGCACCACTGTGCACCACTGCTGTAGATCCTGCAACCCATTCACCTTTTGCTATTCCAGCCCTTAATTTCTCATGCACAAGCCCTTCCCCTCCATGTCACAGCCTGCTTCTTCCCATCCCAAGCTCATGAATGCACTCTGCTAAACTCAGCCCCATATGTTGTACCTAGCCAGGGAGCATAAACAATGGAAAGTAAAACCTCATTTTCATTCCTGACTTATGCAGCATTGAGCTGGGGTCACCAGAGCTGCCAGACCAGCGGGCTAATCTCCTGCAGCACACAACTGTGCAGCCAGCAGCTGGGCTTTGCTAATGCCTACACTACAGCTTCATTTTGTGTCTTCTTTGCAAGAAAGAGAGGATTCAAAATATTTCAGTGTATTAAGTCACACATCTACTGAGTTAATAGTCTAAGGGTGAAGAAGTGGGAGCCAGAGAGGCAAGAGATGTTGCCAGCTGAGATTTGAAATGGGATGAAGAGTCAGTGAGGCAGGGAGCTTCAGGAAGGAAAATGTTAAATACTTAATTGACTTTGTATGTGTGATTCCCTAATGATAAACCAGAGATAGGTAAAGCAGAGAAATTACAGATGGGAAAGACTTACCAGGTCCTCTACCTCATAAAACAGTTCAGATAAAATAACATTATTTCCTGCTCACATGTACCCCTACTCTCGTTCATTATTGCTCATTCTCCATTTTGCATACATATAAGAATACCCTAGATTTCACTTGCATCGCAAACCTAAAGGAAATGTTTTCAGAAGTTTAATTATTTATCATTTTCCTTTAAATGAAGAGAATGTTGTGCAGAACTAATTAGCATCCTCGGAGATTGGTGTTCTATGCTTATTCCTACTTACAGAGCAGGAGCAACATGTATTTGTGCCTCCTTGGCTGTCTGTCCCCTCTGCTGCAAAACAGCTTTCCCTGGATGTGGAGTGGGGACTGAGCTGAGCAGGAGCCCTGAGGCTGCCTGTTAAGATCCCTGGCTTGGCAGGCATCTCAGTGCCAAACAGGGCTTCTGTTTTTGCTACGCAGACATTAATCTACCTGGAAATGGGCAGACAACCCAGACAAAAATCATTAGGCACAGGCCTCCAAGAGCCATAAAATAATCAGGATTAAAGCTTCCTGCTGAGTCAGTCACAGGAATGGTTTCTGGGCACCAGAGCTCTGTTGTTACGCAGGGATCATCATCCCTAGACCCACACAGAGCTCTTGCCAATGGCTCCAGCCACTCGGAGAAATCTGGTTAACTTCTGCAGTGGTTTTATTTGGGAGCCCATGGGAAGGGCTGTGCTAATTCTCCTGGGCATCTTTCATGAGCCAGAGTCTGTCTGGGAGGCTCTGGGTCTGCACAGCAGAGCACATATGTTTGGGCACTTAGCAGAACCTACAGGGATATTTTTGTTTTTCCCAGGACAATAATCAGCCTCTGGATAAAGCATCATCTGTCAGGTTTCGCTGCAGAAATATGAATGACTTAAACAGTTTTTCTCCTTCCCGCTCATCAGAAGGGCAGTTTGGAACAATGCCAGCTTCACTGGGGACAAGCTAACACGATAAACTAATTTTTCATTAACAATGGTCTGAAATTTTTAATGAATCTGTTTCATACATGTGCACTCCAGTTTTGCTTTCTACTTTGTACCCATGCAGGATGAGTGGAGTGAGCTGCCAGGCCTACCTGGGGAAGAAGAAATTTCAAGCAATTATTGCCGGAGAATGATGAGATATTAAATTTAGATTCATAGAAAAAAGTACTTGAGGAACTAGTCTGAGATCAGAAGTCCACTGGGAGATGACTTCCCCATCCAAACCTGTATCCATTTTATGCAGCATCTCCTTTCAAAAACTGGCCATGCAAGGGGAACCATGGACCAGATTTACTCCAGTAACTTCAAACTGCAAGTGCATTTGCAAAAAGAACAATCTGCCCATTAATGGCCTGAAAGAAAGGACAAATTAATTGAATGAATGATTGATTACAAATTATTCTCCCAGTCCTTCAAATCTCCAAATGCAGTGTGAGACCTTTCTAACCCAATCTCCTCATCAAATCTTCTCCCCTTTAAAAAGCTGTTGTATTATTTGCCTAAATTATTCATGTGCTGAAATAAATGTTGGTTGGTTATGGAGTTGTCCCATCTCCCTTTCCTTCTGCTGAAAATATTACTTAACTTTAAGGTGACAGTTATATTATTTAACCCTTGCTTTTCATTATTAATGAATTTTAACATGAAATATGTAGGCTTTTCCCCTATTCTGCCATACAGAACACTGGCCATAATTATGCCAGACAGAATCTTTTTCTTACTTTTTTTGAAGAAGTACCTATTAGAAACTGTCCTCCATGGTGCTGATGGAGGAAGTTTAAATGCATGAGTTATTCTGCCTCCTTATTTTTAGCCTTCTTGTTGGCCATTTTCAATAACAGACCTTTCCAGTGCCTTATGGCCTGTTGGCTTGGGTCCTACTGCTCTTTCTGGGGTGATGGATCTCTGCCCCTGCAAGCAGTTCTGGTAAAATCAACAGACACAATAGTGAAGGCAAGTTTGGCCAGACCCTTTCCCAAGTTCCCTCATGCATTTTCCTCACTTGAGGCAAGGCTATGGTCTGTGTTTTACATGTCTGAAACAGAGCATGGGAAAAGTGGGCCTGGGAAAGGCCCACTTGCAGTTCTGGCATCAGCACCTTGGATTTCTTGTGACCACAACCCCTCTTCTCATGAGAACACCCTCCTTTTCCCAGCTGTCAGTCCACACAGGGCCTGGAACTTCCCCCACTAATTGTCCCTCTCACCCTTGGTGCCTGTGTGCTGCCATTGTCTTTCCCCCTGCTTTCTAGTGTGATTATTCTCACTCCTGTTTCCACACACAGATGGAACTCAATGGATCCCTAATAGCGTCATTTACTTAATTAACATGCAATTAGCTTAATGAATATTTTAACCTCATTATGTAGTTACTCATTTTTATCTGTTGTGGGTAAGTCTAGTGCCCCGCTCTGGACTGTTATAAGGACAAGCCAAATTAGTCCACTTCTCCAATTATGTTCAAGGGGCCTCTTTTTACGGTCCTTTCTCCCTCCCTTTACATGTCACATCTATGATGGAAGGGCTGGTGTTTATGGAAGCAGAACATGTCTTTTTCTTCATCTTCCCCTGAAGAAATTTCCTTAGAGATGAGACAGAAGCAGACGGTGGTGATATTGAATCCTTGTGGGTGGGTGCATGATTTTTCTGCTGACTTGGTCATGACCAGCGCATGGGAAAGTGTCTGATGTTGGCAAGGAAACCACAGTCCTTTGGGCTCAGACAAGGGAGGAGACAGACACTTGCCCAGAAGTTCTGTAGCAGGAATGGAGCAAGGAAGGCCGTCTGCCTTACCTCAAGTGATCTTGTTGGCACATTTCACCCTCTTCTTCCAGGCAGGTGTCTTGGCAAAGCTTGACGGGAGCCTGCCTTAATGTGAAGTTCCTGTCACTTCCTTCTCCAGGCAATCAGTTTGTAACTGCAGCTAGGGGTGAGGGGAAACAAGAGTGGGTGGGGAAAAAAATTTGCTTGAATTAAGAGTGACCTTTTGGGTTGACTGCAAAGCAATATTTAAAAGAGACTTGCTCAGTCTTACTAGATGGGCAGAGCAAAATCCTAATAGATGATGTCATCATGTTTTAACTGGGACATGTGTGAGGGAAGATCTCACTCCCACCATTTTCTGGGAAGAAAACAAAACACATCTCTGTGTTCACTTGTTTACTGCTGTCATCTTAGCAGCTCTTTCATTGACTCTTCCTTCTTGTTATCACCTAGGGAAGGCAGCCATGCTTCCTACCCCATGGAGGCCTGGGGAAGCAGGTTGGGAAGTTATTTGGTCTCAGTGGGAGTCCATATAGAAAGAGAGGAATGGACTTTAAAGATCTTAACAAAAAGAAAATATCTCTGGGAAAATGCCATTGGAAAGCTAAGAAAGCACTGAGCACTATTTCCTTCAGGCTATGCTGTTTGTTGTTTTGAGTCAGCAAGGTTAACCAGAGAAATAGAGCAGAAAGCTGAGATTATAGGGAACGGCTACAGTTGGGTTTTCAAAGCCTTCCCACATACTTTAAAGAAAAACAAGCAGCTTTATTTATTCAAAGCATACTCCTCCCTCCTTAACCCAAAACTGGCTGTGCAGAAAAGACGTTAAATACTAAGGGGGTGTTAGCAAAGAACAAGAACAGAAATAGCGAGGGGTGTCTTAATGAGCTCTTCCACAACACCAAGAGTCCTGCCCATCAGGGCTATGGTGTGTTTTTCTTGAGGGCTGCACCTTTTGACAGGGTCCACCTCCCCACCAAGAGAGGCCCTGAGCCATTGCTCAGCTCTTTCCCTCTCTGACTCGGCACGTCGTGTTCGAATTCTGTCGAGGTTTCACCAGGCTCCTGTCCTCACAGAGCAGCAGCCGTGTTCAATGAGGTAATGAGCTGAGAAGATTTGTGGGTGTGCATATTGCAGCAGGGTCAGCCCACACAATCCATGTAAAGAGCACTAAGTCTGCATTATTTGTCTTAATCTGGCACACTTACAGAAGCAGCTGTTGCTGGGCCTGAATATTTTATCGACAGGACAAACACGGCTAGAACAGGCATCTATCCCAAAGTCAAGTGGACAGACTCCTATTGCTCAGTGCTGTGATTGCTGAAGCCTAAGAATCAGGTTAACATTCGTTTGTCCTCATCCTTTGGCTTGACTGAAGCAGCCTCGTGTTGCAGGGTTGATTCAGTCCCCACTTCACCCTGTGGCTACTTTGAATAGTAGCCTGTTCTTCCCCAGAATTAGGGAGGGGAAGGCACCTTGTGCTCTCTCTCAAGGTGAGGGAAAAGTATCCTTCCAGAGACTGAAGAGGTAAGTGATAAGATCCATGTGTTGCAAAACTTGAAGACCATAACCTCTGCTTGTCATTGATTCCTACATGGGGCTTCCCAGAATATCCCTGCTAATGTGGTGTACCTGAGACAAAACAGTCAAGTCACTGACTCCAGTGGACTTGAGACACTTTAGTTCCAGGGAAATATTTTTAACTTAAGACATAAGACAAGACACCCTGCTATAGTCAGGAAAAGGACTAAGTTGCTGCTGCTGAAGACAGGGATGTATCCAGCTGGCAATATTTGTGCATGTGCCAAAGGGAGCAAAAACCTCCACTCCTCTAGGTCAAGAGAGTAAAAGCTTTCATTTTTGGTGTGAAGATCCCACCATGTAAACTGTTTAATGATCTTTGGGTGTGACTCCAGAACCAGCTAGGTGCTGGAAGCCTTTGTGTATGTAGCTCACACCAATTTGACCCAACGGAGCTGCTGCCTCTTTAAGTGATTTTAGGCTGTGTTTGTAGAAAGTTCACAGGGATTCCATATTCACAGCTCCACTATACATCAGTTGGCAGGCTCATCCTCACTGCTGGCCCTGGCTGGGGAATAATGGCAGAGCCCTGTGTGAGAAGCTGTTCTTCTCCTACCCACTTGACAGAGACATGATGAGATGATTTTATTCACAAGGGCTGTCAATCCAACACCTTTCAGCAGCAGGAATTCTGTTTAGAAAAAAACAATAGACCCAAAGTTGATAATCAGATGCAAATTATGTACCAGTATGTAGAAGACAAAGATAAGATTTGCATAAGATGTTTATGTGACAGAGCTAAGTATCCCTAATTTTTTCCCAGAAGGTTATAAATAACAGAAAACAATAATTCCTCACCCAGCTCATCTCCCCTCATTTACCACAGCCCTCAGCCTGCAGACCTGTGTTTGAAGGCAGACACCTTTATCAGAGAGGTGCTCCTTTCCTTCCCACCTGCTGAAGGCAGCAGCCTGCTGCAGGGAAGCTCAGGTCAGGCTTGGTGGCAGAGATCATTTGCTTCTTTTCTCAGGAATCTCTTTTCTAGAAGGGGAAGCCATTAGTTAAGAAGGTGAAATGAATTTGCTACTGCTCTTCTGTATTTACAGAGCTTGTTCAACAACTGCTCTCTGTGGAGCTTAAAATAGTCTTTTGAGGATAGGAAACATCTCAGCTTCAATCCAACATCTACATCTTCTGTAAAAAAAAGCAATCCAGGGTGGCAGCGCTGGCATAGTTTCTCTTTTGCAAACAGGCAAGATCTCAGCTGTGGATCTCTGGATATGTTTTTTTTGGCCAGTCTCCACTTCAAAACACTTTCCTTCTGCTTCCACTGTCTTATTGGCATTTGGGCCAGCATTGCTCAGGGGCTGGGGTGTCTCCCAGAGCCAATGGGGCTATTCACCAGTGCTAAGAGGCAACCTAGAGGTTTGAGTGTCTTAGCCAAATCCTGATGCTCTTCAGTGTGGCTGCTGCACATCCTTGGCTGCAGGTCATCCCAAGGAGGCTTCTATGGCTCCTTCTCTGCATCTCAGCACCAGCTGAGGACTTTTGGTGCCCACGCAGAGGATGCCAATATCACCCTTGCTTGGAGTCTGTGGAGACCCCTCCTGCATGGTGCCAGCCAGCCATGCTGTGCCCATCAGGGCTGGCCACATCTTGGACACTGCGAAAAATAGAGTGGAAGGGGAAAGGGTGTTCTTTGGGTGTAGGGGCTGCGAAATTCTTTTCAAACCCTGAAGCAGTGTCACACAAATGAAAGGGAAGAACTGGGGTTCTCCAGAGATGCCTGTACACACTCGAGTCTGACTCATCTGTGGCTGCCCAGGGGCCCTTCTGTCAGATGGAAAAGAGCTGAGCTGTGGCAGTTGCAGCAGCGGCTGCTGCAGCAGCAGTGCCCTATTCTCGTAATTCATCGCCATCTGCTTCTCCCAGTCAGAATCTACAGCTATTTCCCCCCCCACCAGACGGTTAAAAACATGCCTTGATTTTTGTCTTCTATGCAGTATTTTATTTATGTAGTTCTGGACCAATCTCAGTTGCAGCTCACCAAGGGAATTGTAGAGCAATCCCACCTTCTCCAAGCTCTAGCTCCACGTATTAGCTATTTTCTTCCAACAGTTACAGATATGTGTATACGTCGCCCCTCTCTTCCCCTCCCTTTCTTTTTTTTCCATTCTCTCTCTCCCTCTGAATGTGTGTATATATGTGAACCAGGGAAAGAAACAAAAAAGCTGATGCTTGGAACAGATTACTTTGCATTACACAGCTGACCGGCTTTCCTAGAGAAGGCTGGGTACTGGGAATTCAGCATTTCCCCTTTGATTAAATGTCTCTGTGTCTGGGAGATTAGAATTTGGCATTTTGAGTCACTCTGACAAGTCTAAAAGTAACAAAAATGCACCTGTAACATAAAATCGGGCTGTAAGAAAACATATTCTTTCCTTCCTTGCCTTCACAAATGTTCCTCTTTCATTTACATGGCTGTTTGCCTATTTAAGATAGACAGGGATTGTGACATCTTTCATCACAAAGCATTTGAAAAAGTACTTTACGAGAGGTAATACAGCGGTTGCCCAGGTTGGACAGTGTGCCCAAGACTACAAAACTTCCATTAACTGATACTGTCTTCCAACACCTCCACTGACAATGATTTTGTATTCTTTCTGCCATACAAAGTATTTTTAGATCAGTATTAACCTCTCTGTGCTCATGTGGGCAGATGCATTTGTGTGTGTATATTATTACCCTTGGTATTAACAGCTGCAAAATGTACCTGCTCAATTTGCTTTATAAACAAGCAGAATGTACTGGACATCAGTGAGCTCTGTGCTGAACATAGGACAGGCTCTGTAGCTATGAGGAACAAGGAATCCCAGCCATGAGGAATGTGTCTTCATGCATTCATGTTATTGCTTCTAAAATGTAAGAATGATGTTACAATCTGTTTCTGTTTTAAAGGCATTTTTCAGTTCCTCTACAGTTTTGTCTTATGAAATCCTTTTGGCTTGAAAAAGACCAGGCTGGCTCTGAAAGCAAATGAGAATATCTGTGCAACATCTGAAGGAGAGCTTATCAAACAATACTGGAACAGTAGTTTATTAAAGATTTAACCCCTTTGACATTTTCCTTTTTGTTTACTGTTTGTTCACATCCTGCTAGCTCACAGATACACTGTTTATTGTCCTTCAGATTTTCCGTATCATTAATTCTGGCTGGAGGCTCCACCAACAACAAGATTTGAAGAAGCTAGATTATAATTGAGGGAAATTATTAATGATTTGTTGCCCTCTTACTTTCTTATTGATTACACTGGAAATCATCAGCTTGATAGTATTCCCACAGAGCTCAAATGGAGAGGAGTCATATGTGTGGCTGTCATGATCCCCTGGAGTTCAGCTGTGTGTGCCAAGGGCACTCAACTCCTCTCCTGCTTGGGGTGAGCAAGCCAGCCCCATTCCCAAGACTCCCCTTTCCAACCTTGCACAGTGAGATCATATCATGTGCACTGACTGCAGTTTATAGGGTAGAAGAATTTGTTTTCTACAAGATAGCCCAATTATCCTCATCATTCCATTGAAGGGAGAGGCTCCATGTGCAACTATAAGACAACGATTCCAGACTCAGCTTTGGAGATACGAGGCTCTCTGCCTTATTACAGGCAGGGCTGGTTTCAAGCATGGGCAAAGCTGTTGCCTGCCAAAGGCAGGAGCCTGCCAGGTCTGCCAGCAGCCTGGTTTGCTTGGCTAGAAGAGGTGGGAATGGCTGTAGCTGCAGGAGGCATGACTCCACGGTCCAGCCTTTCTCCTCCTGCATGCTATAAAGAGGATAGAAAAGAAGCAGCATATCCAAGGACCCACTCACTCTGCCGCTGCCTCACAGCTGACTTGCTTGCCCAAGGGTGAAGTGAAAATCTTTAGGCTGCAAAATTAAATTTTACCTACCCTGCTGATAAGCCTTGAGCCATCTCTGATTAAAGAGGCATCTTCACCTTCTTCTATTTTGACTACAAAGAGAGGCTTATTGAATGGTTGATTCTGATTCCTGTTAGGAAAAAAAACTAAAGGAGAAAGACAACAAAATTCCTCTAGCTTCAAGATTTTAGAGTTAAGCCTTATTGACAATTCAATATTTTCTGAAAGTGTTACTTGAGGAGGAATATTTGAATCTAAAATAATTTCTATTACCTCCACTGCAATATGTTTGCCACTTTTTTGTGAGCTTCTCTGAGTCCAACATAAACACATTATCCTGCAAAATCTTAAATAAAGGTAGGTTAGACATTGCTTCCGCAAGAGGCAATTTGCTAAATCAGGGATGATAAATGTAGAACTGCAGTTTGAAAATGAAATGTGATCCTCTAGCAAGACAAACAAGGGGGGGGAAACGTGCTCATATGAGAAATTTTTATTGGTAATTTCTTGATTAACCAATGCTCATTTTCCAGAGAGAAAGGTGTCTATTTGTTCCTGTAAAATATTTTTTCTCAGGCATCTTTTATCAATATGTCTGCTGTTTCCAGGCACTCAGAGGTACATGGGGAATACAGAAGAGTGTTTAACATGAGACACCTCACACAGGATGTTTGGAGCAGGGATGAGCTCATCCCCTGTCAGCTGCAGTGACCCACCTCTGTGTTACCCCCAAGACCAGGTGTGCCCAGGGCAGCTGGACTGGAGCTTCAGGCACAAGGAAACACTTTTCACCCTATTCTTCCCTGACTGCCCCTTCATATCAGCCCTTCCAACTCCACTGGCTTCGTTGCAAGGGCAGGACTGTAAAGGAATTAAGGGAGAGGGTGAGGCAAGTGAGGGAGTGCAGAAAGGGAGAAAAATAAGCCTAGTTGGGCAGAGCTGCAAGGTCCTGGGAACTGCCCAGCCTCCTCCCAACAAGCCTCCCCTTGCCATACTCATGGCCCAGGACCACATTTAACCCCTACCAGGGGCCACAGTCCCTGCCCCAGCAAGCAGTACCTTCTTCATTCCATCTTTCTCCAAGTTTCTGTTGTCTTGCTCCAAGCATCTTTCCAGCAGTCCTTTTTCTCCTCCCATGCTTCAAGCTGCCCAGTGTCCCTCTTTCATCCCTCCCCCCAGGCCATTTTCCAGCCCCTCCTTTCCCTGTCAACCCCAGTAATTCCTGAATCAGTGCTGCCTGACTCCCCACTAGCTCCTCCTCTCACCTGGATCTTGCTGGGTCCCCCAGTCCTCTCTGAAGGGGGATGGAGAGGTGGTACCTGTCTTCCTCATTCTTGATGCCAAAGACCAGGAAAAATCAGAGCAGGAAAATCAGAAACATCTATTCCTCAGTGCCAGCATCAAATGCCATGGAAGCTTCCAGCAAGTCAGATATTATGGTCTACCTGCAAATCTCAGGGCTTTTGGAGAGCTGTAAACCAGATTCCAAATGGGTTTTGTTCCTTCAGAATACTGGTTTGTGCATCCTGATGGAATATGGCACTGCTCTGTGTGAAATAGAAATGAATGGTTTATTACTGGCTTATCAGAAATCAGTACTGGAGGTTGTTCCTCACAATGCACTTTGATTAGAACATGAGATCAGACCAGCAGTGTTTCCTTCTGTAATCTGAATGATTGGGTCCATCTAAAAATTATGCTATTTCCCACTAATTTTACTGATTGGCATAGCTAATGGGGAAGTCTTGCTGCTGCTCAAAACCCTTGTCTGATTTGCCTGGGAAAATTCAGGTGCAGGGGTTGGTTTAGCAAGAAGCACCTCACCCTTCAGCACAGGGCAGCCACCTGGGGAGCTGCATGGACAAACTTCTTTGGAAACCCACAGGGTGAGTGTGCAACACTTCAGACATGAAGTGAAGTGCCTTGAAACACTGCAGTGACTGCTAGAGTCCCTAGAGGGAGGTTGCAACAGAGGGAATTATGTTTTCAAGCTTCAGGAAACTGTCAACTAAACAATAGGAAAGTCAAGCCCTATCTAGGCTCCAGTGGACCTTTTTTTGGCTTTACCTCAGGCTGACACTCTGTATTGTAGTCCTCCCCATCTGTGAGGTACCAAGCAATGGTGTGTGGGAAAGATGTTTGTTCCCAGCATCTTCAAGGCTCAATACAAGATCACCTGTGTGCCCAGCACATCCCTCTGGAAGCAGCAATAGCAACAGCCATCGAAGTCCCTGGCTTTAGTATCAAGCTAGCATGATTAGCTCTTTTTCTCTTTCTTCTGAAGACTAGATGTAACTGAGAAATCAATCAAACTTCAACCTCTGCCAGCCTATGAAGGGTGGAGAAGGTGGAGGTTTCCAGCAGGTTGTATGATCTGTCATTTCTCTGGTCTGAAAGGCAGGAAGAGGAGAAATGTCTTTGTTCCACATTGCTGCTAACTTTCTTGGCATAATGAGCTAGCCAGCTAATAAGCAAGTAATTATACACTGGAATACACAGTTCAGTGGCAATGCTGTCTGTCTGCATGCTGAGAAATGAGGCAAGAAAGCTCTCTGCTCCAGCTCTGCTCATCTCTCTGCCTCGCTCTCTGAGTCTGGGTGAGTCACACCTCAACTCTGTGTTTCAGCCCCCTCCTCACACATGGCAGTGCTCCTTCCTGCTCGCTTTTATCAGGGGTGCAACTCCTGACTGAGACAGCCGTGCCAGCAGCACCCTTTCGTGTTGGTGCAGGTTCACTTGTGCTGCTTGGGAACAGTGAGGAGATGGGTGATCCTGGCAAGAGCAACTCTGCTGGCAAAGTGCCTCTCCAGGAGTGGTGTTTCACTGCTGCACAGAACTCACACACCTGTATTGTGTCCCCAGGTAGCCCCAGCCCCAGCTTCTTTAAAATGATCAGAGCACGTCCAGTGAAATACATGTTGGTAAATGTGGTTGGTTTTTCTATAATTTCCTCCCAATAGGGTTTTTCCTGTTAATTTCTTGTATGTAGCATCTAGTGTTACTTAGTTTTACAGTAATGGTTCTTTTAACTCTGAATTGCTGTACAATTGCATTATAAATAGCCATGTTAAGTTGAAACAGAGTATTTCACCATGGATTTTCTAAAATGGATCAATTTACAGAGGAAAAACAAGGATACTGCTGTGCCTTAAGGATGTAAGAATATTTAAGCATAGAGGCAATGTGGAACTGTGTTTCGGACTTACCCTAAAAGTAAAGAGAGAGCAGCAATCCTTGGTGCATCTGTGTGTGTGTGTGTGCTGTGTTTTAACATCCTTTCAGCAGGCACAGTTCTGAACATTTTCTCATCTTTCAACATTTCTTTTGCAATATCTGGATTTGTGCGATGAATTTCTAAGATATTTTGACCTGAACAGGCAGTTTGTTAAAAAAGTAGCTGTAGTGTATCACAGGACAGAAGGGAAAAGGACGTGTGTGTGTGTGTGTGTGTGTGTGTGTGTGTGTGTGTTGTGTGTGCACATTCAGGTCAACACAAAAATAAAAATCATTGGATCCTTGAGTCAGGTACTGCAGCAGTTGCAAACAACACCCAAAAATGTAGAGGCAATAGCAACTTGTAAGGGTAGCTCATAGACTGAATTTAATATCCAACAAGGAAACTACTTCTCCACAGGTTAACTCTAGAGGCTTTATTCTCAAACTCACTAAAAGCAGCTGAGCCTTGTGTGCTACTTTTGCACCATGGGCTAGATTTGGGCCATGAGAAGGGAGTGGCTTTTAGATTAAGTCAGAGGGGTCAAGTACACTTGACTTTTTTTTGTGTTCCACATTTCTAAAAGCACTTGGACTTAAGGCATCCAAGCTTCCTTAATGTCATACAGGATCAAAACACTGAGATGAAATATTGTTTTTATACAAGTGGTGTATGTGCAGAGACTGCTGAGGAACACAAACCAGGGCTGAGAGACCCTGTCCTCAGATGAGCTCAGAGCATCCTTCCTCATGGAAGTAAGATTTGCAGCACTCTATCCCTCCAGACCTCATCAGCTTACAGACCCAAAGTAGGGAAGTTCAGTGGCACTGAGACAAGCATTGCCCAGTAAGGCAGCTCTTTGCATTCTCACCTTAAGCCTGGAAACCCTCTGATGTATTCACCTGGCACCCTGAGCTATAGGTACCAGCAGAGCAAGGAATGACAAGCCATATAAGTAATTTTGAATTAAAATGCAAGTGTCCACATCCATCTTTGAGTGCCTCTGGAAGAGATAAGTACACTGGGGTCACTGTATCTCCAATAAGACCTCTGGCCTTAGGAATTCCAAAACTCAGATCAAAGCTCTGTTTATTTATAACACTCTTGGAAGGAGTCTGGGTAGAGGGAAGATGGTTCAGGCTTGGAGAGTGGATTTGTGGTAGTGAAGGAAAATAGCAATCAGATGGAGGGCTGCCATAAAAATAGTAGGAAGAATCCTCCACCAGGCACAGGGCTGACTTTGGTATCTCCAGTCAAAACAGTCAGTGCTGGCCAAGTGAGCTGGGGGCTGAACACCCATTCTCCTGGGTGGAACACAGCCCATCCCTGCAAAGGTCTCACTGCCCAAGCTGCTTGGACTGTGCACATTGGCTTCGACAGCTATAGATTTCAGGGGTTTTTTTCATTGTTGTGTTACAGTGAGAGGCTGGTGGAGACCTGCACCTCTGAACAGCAGTGTATGGTCCCCCGGGAAGCAGTGGGGCTCCTTCAGGCACTGAATGGGATGTTCTTCTCTGCAGCCTGCCCGGTACTCTGTTGGATCTTTCTGCAACCAACTCTGCCAGCTCTTGTGGTCAGGAATGGATAGTGAGGGGAGATTCTGGCAGATATACAGTTTTCTCTGCATATAACTTTGAATATCCAAAGCACAAATGCTCAGTTTCCTGATTTGAGGGTGACTCTCTCTAAGGACAAAAAGGGACTGAGGAATTTCTTGTGTGTTATTTTAAGTCGCTGAATTCCTGCCAGGATCAGCTTCCCAAAAAGTTGGCCACTGGGCAACTGAAGTGAGACCACCAGCTGGAACATCTTCTCACCAACTAGAGGTGTCAGGGCATGTGAGCCACAGCCTCACCTGAGTGCTTCCATGGAAGTGCCACTGCAGGATGGCTTCCTCCTCTCATCAGGAGGATGTGCTGTGGTGTCTGTGGCTAAAGGCTGCCTCCACCAAGGCCTGAACAGGAAGGTCCCATCCAAGAGTTGTATGAGACGATAAACCATCCCCACACTGTGAGTTGTGCTTAAAACCCCACAAGGAAAATTCAAGTAGCACGTTCTCCTGGGAGTGCTGGTTCAAACACAGCCCTCTGGCTGAAGGCTTAGCACCTTTATTGTCACCTGCACCACCACCTGCACCGCAGGGCAGGGATCACACATTTAAGATCAGCTGCCTGGCACTGACAAAATTGGCAATCGATGCACCTTTTTCTTGTAGTGGCAGAGGGCATGAACAGGGGAGAATCATGCCCAAACCCTTTGTATCTGCTCTTTGTGAAAAAGTATCCCCCTCCAGCACAGTCTGGGCTAGGAGAGGGCACTGAGGCAATAAAAGGAAGTGGAAGAAAGGGAGAACAAGTTCCTTTGACCAGCATCAGCTTGACATTTTCTCAACTCACTTTTTACACATGAAAGGGAGGGTGGGAAAGAAGAAGAAAGCATGAATGTAGAAGGAGAAGCAGGCAGAGGAGAAAAAAGATCAAAGAAAAGGTGAAACAAGAAAAAGATGTTCCCAGTGATACCGAGACACTTGTCTGCACCCCTATACCAGCCAAATCTGTCTTAAAGCCTAAGAGCATAGAAAAAAAAAATAACCCAGCAGGATCTCTGGCAAACTAGATATGTAGGCTAAGAAACACAGAGATTGGTAGAAAATGTTGAGTTAAAAGCCTGTGGGTTTAGTGCACAAGTGGGGAGGGGGGAAGCGGGGAGGGCACAGGGTGAGCACTTGAGCTATGGAAAGAAGAGTGGCCACACATTGAGATCACAGGGGCAAGGGATTGCAATGGATTTCAAACAAGCCTTAACCAAGAAATAGAAGTTTGTCAAAGTATAGTTGGGTAAAGGCAGGAGGCAGGAATAGCAGAATCCGATACAGTAGCAAGCAGCTGCCAGAAATCCCAGCATGTGCCTGTGACTAACAGCATCTGGGAAGTGCAGGGAGGAAGGGGGGTAAAACTCACGTAGGATGAATACCTTGGGTGAAGAATAGATACGGACTCCCTCTCCATCACTCCTTTCAGTACCAAACACTATCTGTGAGGACAAGAGATAATCTAAAACGCAGAGAATACACAAGAGGCTCAGAGGCTACCACTAGTGGTGTAAAATGCATCTGGGAGAAAAGTGAGCACAGCATAGGTGTATTCCCTGGAGTGGAGATGAGGAGAACTGAGGACAGCCAAGCAGAACCCTTGGGATTTATAGCCTTATCTTGGAATGCTTCACACTGAATGCAAGAGATACCCAGGAGGATCTAGGACTGCAGGAGCACCAGCCTGGTGTTATAAATGATGGGAAACACTGCTCTAGATCAGGGGAATTTTTTATTTTTTATTTTTTTTTTTGCACAGGGACTCTGTTTCCAGCACTTCAGAATGGCAAACTAGGATTTTTTAATGTTTCTTTTTTTTTTTACAGTTTTCCTGGGAAGACAAATTAAACAGAAAGAAAACATTTAGCAGATAGTTCAGCTGCATCCTGTCATTGTAGCTTTGCCCAGCTTCTCATCTTCCAGTAGTCTGTGTGTTGCAGAATACCTGGTGCTGTTGTACCTAGTTTGTTTGTAGCAGTTCAGCGGGGTTCCCCTTCCTCACACGCATTGGCTTCCCTTGCCTTTCCCAGTTCCCCATCTTTGGCTCATTTGTTGCCCGATTTCACTGCCTTGGATCAGACACTTGCCATGGTTCACACTGCTGCAGAACCTGCTCCAGCTTATAAGCAGCACAGGAGCAACCCTGTATGCTCACCTCCTTGATGCAGACCCATGATGAAGTTAGTATTCCGTTGTTTTCCCATGTCCTTGCTAACATCTCTGCTGCAGTGCTCCAGAGTCCTCCAGCTTTCCCCGCTCTCATCTCTCCCACAGCATTCGGAGTCACCCTGGCTTTGCCCATTGCCCTTAAGGTGCTCCATTATGTTCCTTTTCTATTCCTACTCTCTAATTCTACTCCCTTTCAGTAGGCATAGTGAGGGAAATGTAGCAATAAAGCTCCCATATATGTGTGGAAGGAGGGAGGGGAGAAAGAAATCAAACTTCATAGATCCTGGAGACATTCTTGGATGGGTTGCTGAGAAGAAAATGAACAGGAAAGAGGTGATAGAAATGTCAGGCCACGAGCTGAGGAGATCACCGGGGCCCAGAGATAGTTGCATCATCCCGGGGAAGAATGAAATGACAGACTGCACCAGGCTATGGCACAAAAACATTGACACAGAGATAATTAATGTTCAAGCAACTGGACCTTGGCCTCACACAGTTCTTCAATCGCTCCTTGCCTGGTGTCGTGCTTTATATGATTTGCTCCCTTTGAACACAGCAGCTGTCCCAGAGACTGTCTACCTCTTAACAGAGCTGTGAAATATAGGTGATGGAGTATGTATAAATATTTCAGAGACAGGGCTCATTTGACAAGTGGGGTCTTGAGAAGTGACCGGAGACAGTGGCTCCCAGACGGAAAGATGGGACAAATATGTTCTGCGGAAACAGTTGGGGGGGGAGGAAGGGCATCCTTCATCTTTGCTTTCTGACAAGTAGAATCACTACAGGGTATGATTTCCCTATAACAAGTAGCTTGCCTAGCAAATGTGCATGGGAGTTGCTGCCTTGCAGTCACCCATTGGAAACTCCATAATTAGGAATGCTATGATTTATTAGGCCTCAAGCAATAATTATTAATTACCTTATTTAGCAAATGCAGTTATGTTCTTAGGTTTTGGCAGTATTTTTTCCTACTCAGAATACACTTTGGCAGTTTACTTTGAAATTCATCTTTCATAAGCGTTTGTGCCAGTGAAACATGAGCATGTGCATTGAATACTAACACAAAAAAGGGTGTGAAGAATACATTTTTCGGAGCTTTTTCTTTTTTTACTCATTAGTCAGATATGTAATTCATACTCATTCAAACACTGAGGCACTATTCCATAATTTAATGAGAATCCCTGAAAAAAAATAATGGAAAGTCTACAAAATGCCACATAAATATACTTATTTCAAAATTATGCATAGAAAAGAACAAGACTAATGTCTCCATGGTTTTGTTTTATCACCTCGAAGCTTCCTGGATGGCAAACATCTCTCCATCTCATTTTCCTTGGGTCTTCTCCAGCCTGCTTTGTGGAGATGCAGAAAATTTTACTTTGTCTCATTATCACCAGCTCCTGCTTCTGCCCTGGCAAAGGAGTTGATCCACCTGTTCTCCTGGTGCTGGCTGCCTCCTTCTACCTAAGCACCCTTTATTAATGTTGCAACACCCACTGCGGGAAGGATTAAATCCTTCTCAGATAAGGGCTTATTGTATTGAAGAATAAATTTGCTCACATCAGGTGCTTTCACAGGTGCCCTGCTCTATGCCACCAGCTATGGAAATGGCATCTTAGAGTGTCAAATCTTCCCTTAGTTACAGCAAAAAGAAATACAAAGGAATAAAATTCCTAAACCACCACAAAAATAAACAAGGCAGTTTTATACCGGTGGTATCCTGACAAGTGATAGAGTCCAGTGGGAAATTGCCTGCCATGCATGGATTGCATGCATGCCACATGCATGGATGCTGGGCTCTGGGGGATGCTGTCCTGTCTGTATTGCTGCGCTCTTCCTGGTGCATGCTACTGCTTTTCTGTCTTGCTGGGCACTGTTTACAAGAGGAATAACTACTTACTAATTAGGGGCTCTATCTATTAATTGCTTGTTTGTTAGAGCATGACTGAGCAGCCAGCCACTCTTCGGGCCATACCTTTTGATTATTTTTTTTTTAATTACATTTTTATCCAGGGAGTGACTTGTTCACATGACAGCTCCGTGCCTGCCGGGTCCCGCAGCCCTCGGCAGCTGCCGCGGGGAGTGAGCTCGGATGCGGGGCCGCGGGGCACGGCCGGGATCCCCCGGGGACAGAGCTCCAAGCCCACGCGTGACCGAGGCGGGGGGAGCGCCCCGAGGAAGAGCCGGAGAGGACTCGCTGTCGCTAAGGGACATCAGCCCGTCCCCGGGAGCCCCGGCAAGGCCAGCACTGGGGAAGATGCGAGCCAGAGCCCGGCTCCCGGGAGCAGAAGGCGCCGCTAAGAGGGGTTTCCACGGCGCTGGCTCCGCTTTACGGTCTGGCTCATGGCTATGGACCCGGGCCAGGCACGGGTGGGCTCGCCAGCTCGGGGGCTCGCAGGTCTGGGCTTCCCAGAAGCAGCGTTTTATCTCCCTAGCAAGGCAGATGGGGATAGAGATGGCAAAGCAGGGCCCCGCGTACCCCTCGCTGCCGGCGGTGATGCTCGGGTTCGCGCAGCATCCTCTTCCTCCTCCCGGCCTCTCGGCCTGGCCCTGCGCGGCGGGGCAGGGGCAGCGGGGCATGCACAGCCTCCC
>JAHLSL010000010.1:20396019-20633592 GCA_025920805.1 Petroica traversi
ACTTCCACACTTACAATGTCTCTGTTGCCTAGTTATTCCACTCTGCTTGTGGGGAAATGAGATGGAGATTTAGTGATTTGCCCACAGCAGAATGGAGAATCAAACATGAGCAAAGTTTTGCCATCCTTTTCTCTCTGGTAAAGTGCAGCTGGTATTAAGTGCAATCCCTGTGGCTGAAGGATCCAAGGTAAATACATCCTCAATAAGAAGCCATAAGCCATTGAAAATAGGCTCTGGTCCAGTTATTGCCGAATCAAGCTTTTTTAGTAAGAAAACAAAAACATATTTTGTCTACCACTACTAATTTAGCTCATCTTTGACGCAGGTTAGGATTTATTTTAGGACACCTTTGGAGATCTTCTAGAAGTCGAGCCTTACTGTACAGCACTGGGAAAGGCAGAAATCTTTTATTTGTGGGTGCATACATGGCTTTGCTGAGCTTGGATCTGCAAAAGGATTAGTTTTGGAAATAGTTGACTCATTCTGCAACGATTTAAATCATATTGCACTTGATCAAAGAAGCAATATTTCTTGCAATGGAAAACTTCTGTCATGAATGGAAGAGGTTAAATGGCTATTGATGGTACCCGATGGAAAGACAGAAAGGCTGTGTTTGCCATGACAGAGCAAAGATTTGGGATGGGAAGAAAAGCAGGTACACGGTTAGAAACAGTGCCTAGGACAAAGGAGAAGTTGAGATTTCAAGTGCTATGACTCTAAAACATGGCTGGGTGCCAGAGCAGAGCACAGCTTTTGAAAAAGCAAAAGGGAAATATGAATATTCCTACACATTTTGTCATTTTAAGGATGTGCTAAACCATATTAATACTTTTCTTACGAGTACGAAGACAGAGAGAAATTTCTAGTGTTTGTTTCCCAAATGTTAATGAAGACCAAAAGGGCTTGGGGTCAGTGGTATTTGTTTGACAGTTTGACTTACAGTGCACACACACTACGCCTACACAGAAGGAGGACTGTGACTTGTGGGTACACTCTTGAGATGGCTTTAAATTAGCAATTTTGGTTACTGATTACAGTGCAGCAGTAGCAGTGTGGAGCTCATCCTGGCCTGTGCTCCAGCCTCTCATTCAGCATCCTGAGTGAGCCCTGTGGTGTGTGCTGAGCCTCCTGTGCCCAGCAGTGACATTCTGTGCTTGACCCCTTGGTAAATAAGTTGTGGGGCACCTACACCAGGTTCATGTTTGGTTTTTGGTTACAGTGCAGACAAGTATTTGCCTCAACTCCTGCCTGTACCACTGGGTGCGGATCCTGTAAATCCAGTTAGGTGGTTTATTGTGGGGTGCAGTTTGAAGCTTGGCTGCAATCCCATAGCTAGGAACTCTAGCAAGACAAATGGCAGGGTTCTTCTTGATCTGTGGTTTCTTTTAAGCAAGCAAAGATGCAAGAGTATAAACTGGCTTAATGCATTTTGCTGTGCTGAAAGAGAACCTCTGAACTACGGGTCTGGAATTAATCTTTAATTTTGAAAAGCTATTTCTGAATAACTCCTTGCATAGACAAGCCCTGCATTTAGCTGTGATTAAGTTTCTAAATTGTTTTTTCAAAATGGGATAGTCAAGCTCCTGTACCATGTAGCTGCATCTGAAGACGTTACCCATAGAAACTAAGCCCCAGCTTTGGTTAAAATAGCACAATAATAGCTTGTGTTCTGGCTGGTCAAACGATAAGCAGCTCAGCACTTTCATCCTTATTTCAGCAGAAAAATGCAATTGACAGTAGAGAATGACTGTTTACTATGATGTGCATGATTAATACCATAAATCTTTCATGTTGGGATGTTGGGTGAGAGGCATGAATATCACCGCAACAAATTGAAAGAAGCAATTTGTTACATATTTGTGGTAATCAGGCTTGGTACTCCATGTAGAAGGAGAAATTAGCCACAGTGAATGTTAGTTGTTGAAACCAGAAACCACTCTGGCATTTGCTAAGCCTTGGCAAAGATGCCACGCTGATTTTTACAGATCACAATGAGCATATGCACCTACTTGTGGCTGATGGTTATTCCAAGTGGCCAGCAGTAGTGCGTGTGCTATTTGACAAACAGTTCTGCTTCTTGGATTATTATGGAGACACTTCAAAGTATGTTTGCAGCATATGGCTTGCTTAAGGAGATGGTTTTAGATAGGAGACATTGGGTAAAAGACAGTAGGCTAGCTGCTTATCACTCAGCTATCACTTGGGCCAGCAAGGTGTTTTGTACAGACACTTAAAAGAACAGTAGAGAAAAATTAGAAACCAGCCCTGCATCACAGCATCACAAACTTTGTTTCCTTGCATAGAATAGTGTGCAGGAAAGCTCCAGCAGAACCGATACTTAATAGACAGAGTTTAATTTAAGAATTACATTAATTGTCTCAAAGCAAGTCTAGAGGGAGCAGTAAGTGAGGGTGTTGGGGGAAGGAAGCCATGCTTATGAGCTTTTTGCTTGCTACCCCTAAATGAAAACTTTGCAGAAGGATGAAACAGGGGAAAATGCCCAAAAGTTCTAGGTTCTGTGATGTTCTTTGTAGTTCTAGATTCTATGATGTGCTTTGTGGGGTAGGCAGGGAAATGAGAAGGAAATGTTTCTAGCTATTGCTGGATGTAAAAAAAAAACCCAAAAAAACAAGGCAAAAATAAATGGATGCTGCTGATGGTGTGTAAATTTGAGGAATGAGAATATTTCTCTCTTTCATTGGTCTCACCATAATACCCATGACATTGTTGCTGTTGAAAATGAAGGAAGAAGAGCCAGTGAGAACTGCCATCCCCATCAGGCAGAAGCCTTCCCTGAACAGGACTGCACATCTGCCAGGAAGCAATAGCTGTAAGCTCAGGGTCATGTAAAAGGGGGCTTGTCCTAGCACCACCATTGCAAGAAAGAGGGGGATAAAAAGTAGCATTTGCATATGTATTTGTACACACCTTTTTTTTAGGGTCCCAGATGCTCTGTTGGCATTGCTGTTGTCTGTGGGTAAATAAATGTAGGTGACACCAGGGCTGGAGCCCAAATCCCAGGGTGGCGTCAAATGTGGGATAGTTTGTAATTAAGGGGTTCAGTGCTGAACTAACTGATTATTCCTGTATTTTATTTCTCCCTTTTTGTCTGATCCAGTGAGTCATTGTAGTTAGTTTTCGAGGCATGTTTGGCTGATTGGATTTTTGTTGATATCTTACCTCTCATATGTGCCTTGTCACGCCTGCTCACCTTGATGACACGGATGACTTTTTATTTGTGAGCCCCAAAGTGTTGCTGCCATGGGGGTGTGAGCAGGCAGCCCTTGTTCCTGTGATCTGTCAGCAAAAGCTGCTGGCCAAACTCTGACTCAAGTCTGACCAGGAAAAATGCTTGAGCTTCCTCAGATCCTCAGGAGAAAAAAAAAGAAGTTAGGAGCAGGGTGGAGGAAATCTTAGAGGATTCACTTTCCTGGATTCAGTTTTTGGCTCTGCTCTGCTACTCCTGTAGATAGCATTTTAATTCTAAGGCAAGGGAGTTAAATCCAACTGAGCTGTTGCTATCATAAAAATGCTGGCCTGAAATGCTGCACATAATGACTTGGATCCTGTTGCTGTCAGTCTTTCTTTATGACTTTTTTATTTTAAAGACTTCAGTGTAAGCCAAGTAGAAAAAAAAACCCCAAAACATAACAACCAGCAACAAATAAACTCACTTTAAATCACAAAAAATGTTCAAATCTGTTTGTTTCTTCTCCCTTTCTGCTTGTGTGAATGTAAGGTGGTGCCATTTGCCTGCCTCAGAGGTTTTGGAGATGGAGCTGGTGATTTCAGTGAGGTGATTTCATCTGGGTATGAAGGGAGAGGGCATAGACAGGGCAACCTCAGTTTTTGTGTCCTGCCTTAGTAGTTTACAGTTTTTCATAGACATGCGATTTTTTTTAGTTCTGCCTCATCACTATTAAATTTTCGCTCAAGACATTTTTAGTTTTAAACTTCAGTTTCATTTCTGCTTGGCTACCCTGGTGAGCATCTTTTCATCGCTGCCCAGTTGCTGTGGTCACTGCTCTGCTGTCAGGTTCTCCAGCAGCAGCTCACCCGAGGCAGCTCAGGGAGCACCTGTGTGACAGCAGAGCACAGAACATCCTGGAGTGTGAGCCCCCTCAGGAAGTGCTCTGTGTTTGTCTGAGCAGAGTGCAGTGCCTCGAGACTTAGCTCGCCAGGTAACACGCTGCCAGAGAGACCAAGTGCTGCAGTCACTGGCTTTTGGATCTGCTTTCTGAGATGGTCATTTCTGCAGGGGGATTTCTTGTTTCTCTTGGCTTGAAATGTGCCTGGGCATTTTGATTTCAAACACCACTGTTCAGGAGGGCTTGGATTGTGCTTATGATTATTCCAGAACGGGATAACTCTTACACTTGAACTACAGCTTAACTCTCTGCAAGTCATGCCCCCACTACCATTGGGCAGTCTGGAATTATGGGAAAAGTACTTTCCTACCCCAAAAGCTTTTTGGTTCTTTTATCTGATATGTGATACCACTCAAGTAGCCTTTTCTAGTGACTGCAGGCTTGTCTCTCCTTGCTATCTTGAAGTGAATTGGAGGTGGCTGTTAAGAATTATTTGGATTTTTATTTTATTTTCTCCATCCTTTGCTTTTCTGCAGGATTGTTGTGCTGAAATAAGAGGAATTTTTCCTTTCTGTTGCTTAATTGCACTACAATGTTCAAGTTTTTTTCTTGTTGCCTTTGCCACCTAGGTTTGTTCCCTAACTTTTCTGGTGTCCTTAAAAAGTGCAGCTAGAAGGAAGGGACATAAATAGAGCTGGTGTTCAGGATCTCATTTTGTTTTGGAGATAAGGGCCTGCTGGGGGGGGAGTCTTTGTCCCATTGTCACCACCATCTTCCCATCTGCCTTCTCTCTTCCCTCAGCTCCCGGTGCTTCACCTTCAGAATTCTTCCTGAATTCTCTGTGCTTAAAATAATACTTGTTTGAACAATACAAACTGTATTAAAGGGGTACATTATTGCTTATTTTAAATACACATATTGGCTCTGTGAGAGAGGGGTTTGCAAAGGATATGCTTTTGCACATAAAATGAGTATGACAACAAAATCCTGTAAGAGGTCTGCAACTGAAGAAAGCCCTTCTCCCCTGTTTCCTGCGTACCAATTCCAGATACAATGGACAGTCCTACAGCTGAAGCAGCAGCCCAAGTGATGCCTTTATACTGAGTTGCAACACTGAAGGCAAACAGCAGCTGGAAGCTTGGTTTGATCTTTTTCTGTGATTAAGGTTAAGTAGCAGACCGAGTGCTCATGAGAGGTGTTTTCCTGACCTTCTTCCACTTTTGGAGAAGCACAGAGTGTCTTCAGCACCTGCTGAAGGAATGGTCACCAGAGAGCTCAGCACAGCAGAGAAACAGCTGGGAAAGACCTTGGCATTATGTGTTTAGTTTGCCCTGCTGACTGGAGTGGATGGACATCTCTGCTGTGTCCATGCCTCTCCTTTCCTTTCTGTGGGTGTTTTGTAATTATTTGTACACTTTTGACATTAAATGTATCATCTCATTGGGGTGAGAACCTGGCCTGGGTGTCCTCACAGAGCTGGGGTTCTGGGCTTAAGAGCTAGCTCCTGGGTCTCTTGGGGAGTGTGTGTGAGATCAGATGTGATCCGAGGCAGGGCTGAAGTCTTCCACGGCTGCTTCTGTAGCCACACCAGCAATCTCTGCTGGAGTGTTTGCTCTGCTGGTATGAGCTTTCATCACTGCTTCTGTTGTAGAGCAAACTTACTGTCAGCTGTCAAGAGGCTTTTCAGATTCCCAGTGCTTCCTTATCCTGCTTTCCTTCCTAGAGACTTCTTTCCAGCCTCACTTTCTTCCTTGTCCAGCTAAATGTGTAGATTTTCAACGCACAAATTCACTTTGTGGTATTCCGAACACATTATTGCTGTTGTTGCCTTCATTTTATTTTAAAAATGTTTTTATTGCCTCTTTCTTGGGCAGATGCATTCCCAGATCACTTGTCTATCATTTCATCACCCTCCAGGAAGAAGTGCAGGCTCTAGGTCTTTGAGAGCTTCTGGAGCTAGTGTGTCTCCTATAGAACTGCCCTGCCTGGTGGGGCTCAGATGGGCCAGGGTTCCTCTAAGCCCAGAGCTGGGGCTGGAATGAAGCCAAAAATCAACTTCCACATGTTCCAGAATAACCTCCAGACACTAAGCTTCTCTAGGTGGAGAAAGGAGCTGTCTCCTCATGATACTTTGGTGCTCATAATGTTGGTTGCTGCTGAATCAATGTATTATTGTTTCTTGGGCAACCAATGAGTAATACGTCCAAGTCTGCAGTTCTTCTGCAGCCTCTGGGGATGGTTAGGTCGAGCAGAGAAAAGCGCAGTCCTTTTCTCTGAAGAAAAAAATTCCATGAGGCTCTCACCTACTCAGATCATGGCATGACCTTCCTTTTTTATCTTGTAGTCTCCCAGGAGTGTGACTCTTCCCCTTTCACAGCTGGTCTGTTCATCCTCCCCAGCATTTGGTTCCTCTCCCCCGGGAGTCTGCAGCCCCTGAGATGGCAGCAGCCAGGTGCCTTAGGTGAGCAGTGCAGTTGTAGGCACTGCAGCAAAGGCATCACTCATCCATTTGGGAAAAAAAACCTGCTTTTGTCTCTGATAATCATAATCTGCTAGACTTCTCCAGAATCCCTGCCTGGGGAAAGCGGTGACATTTTGCAATGTATTGGGAGCTCTGTGGCCACCTTCCCAGAAGCTTTTTCTGGGTTTTATGGTCCTCAAGGAGGGATATGGTACACTAACTCTCAATTGGGGAAAATCAACACTGTAAACAGAGCAGAGAGGGAAATATATGTTTGTTTTTAAAGGAAAAAAAGTTCTGTTTCATAGGGACTGAGCTCACATCTAGTCTGTGGTAATTTTCCCCTCCTCTTGCATATTTCTGGGAGATAGCAAGGTCTGGAGATTTAAATCTGCACCAAAGTAATTGTAATTGAGAGCTCAGTCTGAATCTCAGTGAAATGGCTGACAAAAATTCCTGCTGCCTGGATTGAAGCCTGGTTTAGAGGCCCTACACCATGAAAACCCTTGTTAATCCCTGATGGCATATGCAGTAATGGAACAAATCTTAAAAATCAACCAAATCAAGCAAGACAGAAGAAAAATATATGCTAACAAGCCTGATTGTGGTTTTGCTTTTTACCTGTTTTTATACATCTCCAGGTTTAAACCTGTTTTGTGTGTGGAATGGAATGATTGATGTTGGGAGCTACCTGTGGAAGTCCCCTGGTCCAGCCCTCTGCTCAAAACTGAGCTACTTTGACATTAGAAGTTAAGACAGGATGTTAAATACCTCATCCAGGTGAACTTTGATGTCCCCTGAGGTTGGAGGGTCCATATGCTCTCTGGGCCCCTCTACTGGTATTTGACCAACTTTATGGTGAAATAGATTCTGTCTTTAGAGATGGGTACTTCTTGTGCTGTGTCTCTTGTGTTTTACCCTTCTTTTACTACGTGCCACTGAGGAGAGTCTGGCTCTGTGTCCATCTTCCCTCCATCCACCCTATCCCAATTAAGCAATAGCAGTAAGTTCTGCCTTGTCTCTTTTTAAGACTTAGGGAAAAACAAAACCAACCAACCAAAGACACCCACCCACATTTTCCTCAACTTTTCTTTGTGTACCATATGCTCTACTTGCCTGGCCATTTTGGTAATCCTTCACTGAACTTGATCCAGTATCACATGCTGTAAGTGCTGCTTTCTGAAAAAATGTCTTTTCTATTTTCTTTCTTTGAGATTGTCTTTGCTACATGGTATTTATGGCCTATCCTCCTCTTCAAAGCTCTTTGATTAAGATGCTGTAATTAGCAAACTCCTGGTATAGTCTGCTACAGACAAAGAGGGAAACAGAAGATGTGCTGGTAGACATTTGTACATTTTCCATAATGTGCAGCATAATGTGTGATGAGAGTTATACTTAGTAGTCTTCCGTGATTGTAACAAAAAGATTAAACAAACATGGGGTTAGAGATGGTGAGAAAGGGTTTTAAGCCCCTTGACCACGTAGCACAGGGAGTAAAATAGCTGTGTGTGTATGTGTAAATGTACTCACATGGGTGTTTGCAGGTATGAGTAATACATAAATATTTATTTACCAGACACACAAGTGATTTTGCAGGGTTGCCCTTGGGATACCCAGTCCGTTTCCTTGAACAGAAAGCAGGGAATGTCTGGCAGATGCCCTGTGCTGTGCACTAAGCCAGAAGAAGAGGATCCTGTCCCCAGCGTGGAGCAGTGAGTGACTGGGTAGGAAGAAAGACGTGCAGTTTCTCAGGGAAGCTTTATAAAGAGGATGGTGTGAGGTTCTGCTCAGGCTGTCTAGTTCAAAGGCACTTGTGGTGTGTTAATGTGGCAGGGGGACCTCATCTCACGTTGAATGCTCCGGGGTTTCTTTACACTTCGAGTTCTCCATGGGTGCCCGGCTGGTGGCTTTGCTTCACAGCATGATGTGCAGGAGCAGGAAGCTGAAGATTGAGTAGTGCTTTCTCTCTTCATTTGACACAATTGTAGGTGGCATGAAGAGTGGGATGCTGGGGTAGGAAGTAGAAGGAATTATTTTACTCCCACTGTATTTTATCTGGGCAACGTGCCCTATCTGAACAGTTGGTTTGGCAGCTTTTTTTCTTTAATGGCTTAGTATCTGTGATGTATTTCTCTGTCTCTCTCCTTGCAGGGCCATTCCCAGATTAAAATGAAATAGGTTCTACACCAACAAGAAAGGATTAGGAAGTTGGGATGGTTCATGTGTTTAGCTGTCAAAAACATGGCACTGAATCTCTGTGAAAGGCTGCATTTTACTTGTACCTTAGCTGGGGAAGTCTTCCAAAGAACAGGGTGCGTTCTGGTGTCTGTGTTGCCCTCTCTGCATCTGAAATATAGTTACATGTTCCAGTTGCTACTAACATCAAATGTAAGGACTGAGATGTTGTTATTGTTGTTGTTATTACTATTACTATATTAAATTCCTGATATTGAAACCTTGCTACTGACCTCTTGGGTTTTCTGAGAGGGACTGTGCAGCTGAATCTCCATCCCACTTTGAAGATTTTTCTTTTTTAATTGTTTGCATATGGCTTTTTTGAGGGGGATGTATGGAAATCTTGCTGTTGCTCCTGAACTGTCTCCTCTGAGGGAGTGGTAGTGCTGCATTGTCACTAGAAAATATTAATGCATGTAAACATTTTTCAAAAGGCATTACATCTTCCTGCACGTACTTTATTATATTCCCACAAATCTGACTAGATTTGATAGATAGGTAACCAGGGAGCAAGGATGGGGGAAGTGTGCTAGAGAGGGAAGGAGGGAAAAGGGAGTGAAATAAACACAAACCAGCTGTAATTCAAAACAAGGTAAAATCAGATTGTGTGCTTTAGCTAATTTTCTTATTCAGGTATCGATCCAGTGGCTGCTCCAGAGTCTATTAGCAGTCAGCCAGTGAAAATATTTCCCATCGGGGGCTCTGACCTGAGACGGAGGTGAATCTATAGCAATTTGTTCAAACAGAGGAAAGCTTTTTCCTCTGATTTGTATTCCAATTTGCACAGCCTACAGAGGGGGGGCCCCATCATGGGGGTTTGCAGGGTGGGGCTTCTCAAGTGGGAATCAAGCTTGAGCCAGGTAACTGGCTGAAAAAAAAAAGCCTGATTGAACTCTGAGCTGGGCACTCTCCATGTGCCTCCCTAGGCTGTCTGGGTGCTGCAGCAGCCTTGCTGCAAGGGCAGTGGGACAGCTTTCTGCATCCCCTCAGCGTGGGGGACCCCAGCCGGGCATGTCAAAGCTGCCCCAGAAAGAAGAAAGCTGCCCTTCCTGCAGCCTTTTAAAGAGATGGGGAGAGGGAAAAAGCGGTTTCTGCCTCATCCCTTCCCTCCATGTGTGTCCAGGAGCAGGTTTCCTGTGAGGATGGCTTGATGGCTGTCTCCACAGGTGGGTTTCAGCCTGGTTCAGCTGTGCTCCATAACTGCTTTGACCCCAATTTGCTCCTGCTGGAGAGGGCCAGTGTGGGTGGTGATTCTCAAGTTAAGAGCCTGCCACAGGCATTGCTGGATTCCAATGCTTTCTTGGCATCTGACAGAAGCTGCCTGGTAACAAGAAGCTTCAGGTCCCAGCTTTTGCCCAAAGCTGTTCTGAAGATGCCATAGAGTTGTGGAGTTCCCCTTCTCACTCCTCTCTGTTGGCTGCCTGTTCTGTGATTGCTTCAGAAGTAATCCAGGTAAGGAAACACAGTCTCAGTATCCCTTAAATCCAGATGCTGCAGCTGTCAAGAGCTTCCAGAACTCTCGGTGATGAAAAACCTGACAAGGTTAGCAAGGCTTCCAGTGCCTTTTGGGTTTGTAGCAGATCTGATGCCAACTGCTTCCTGCCAACCCCATGCCAACTTGGACATCTCCAGGCTTGGAGTTTAGCCTGTCTGTTGTGGCAACGAGGCAGTTGTAAAGTCACGGTTGGAGAGATGTGCAAATGCTTTGAAAAGAGCTTTTATGTGCATACAGACATGCAGTCTGCCTCTGAGAAGGCCAGAAGCAACACGGTTGTGTCTTGAAATATGTAAGAAATGTTTTTCACTTCTAAACTTAGCTCCCTGACCAAGCTCCTGATCCTTAATGAGTGACACCACGCTGCCTGTTTTCCATTTATTGCCCAAATGTGGGAGCATGAGTTGGAAAATCTGTTTAGTGAAGGTGGGAAGAGGGGGAAGCCATCGTCTGTATAAAATACAAGGATAAGAGTAGGAGGGAGAAATAGGGTGGGAGAGATGTTGCTTTTAGCTTTCAAAATTAGCTGGAATTCTCCTCAGCCTTGTTTATACTTGCTTTAATTTAGTGTTGGTCACAGAAACACTTAGAGGGAGGAAGGAGGCAGGAAGGCAGAAATAAATAATGGCTTCAAATCTTAAATCTCTGCAATATTTAAACTACAAGTTTATTTTTGACTTAGCCATAACTTTCAGGAAACCAACCTGAGTACCAGGGAGAGCAGTAACTCCAGATTTGAGAGAAAGTGGGAAAGTTTATGAGATTTTAAAGCAGTCAGGCAGAGATCCCTGCAGTTGATGGCATGAGGGGAATGTGCATGGGGACGATGATAGCAGCATTTTGTAATATTTAGGAGAGTATTTAACAGTACTGGGGCTGTGGAATGAGCTGATGCTGCTTTAAGAGTCATCAGAAGGCTTGTTATGGCACTGGAGGGGAGGGTTGGCACAGAACAGGCTCCTCTGCCCAGCTGGCAAGGACTGCCAGCCACATTCCCAAGGGAAGGAGAGCCCCATTCCTCCAGCTCGTATCATGGCTTTCTGGACAACAGGCAGAGCAACTGCTGTGCCGGGCTTTCTGATCAGGCTAGAGGGAGACAATTAAAATCCAAGGTACCACTTGCTTGACATGCACCAGTGATTGGCTCCCATTAGGTGCTGCATTTTAAGCCTTTCATGCCAGCTAATTGGTCCAATGCCTGCCCTAAGCGTGACCAGTGCCCCAGGCTTTAGCAGAAAGGGGAATGACTCATGAAACAGAGCTGTCAAGCTGCAGGTCCCTGGCCTTGCTTTGAATGTGTAGCCCTTTCATTCCACTGTCTCCTTCCTCCTGGGCTGTGGCACAAGCTGTTGGAGGGAACTGAACTACCTCTGTTAACAGTTAATTTTGCAGTTTTGGTAGCAAAGCAAGCAAGTTGTGCTTTGGTAGTGTGCTGAGGAGACAGAGCTCAGCTGGTGACAGGTCATCTGCTTGCTCCCATGGGGGGATGTGGTGCACAGCACTGAGCAACACCCTGACAGGAGGAGACTGCTGGGATAGCACCAGGCAGGAAGGAGAAAATGCCTTGCCTTGGTTGTAGGGAGAAAATTCTGGGAGTGACCCTTGCTGGGGGAAGGGGACATAGGGAGGAACTTAGGCAAAGTGTTTTGTCTGATTAACATTTGAACTTTTGTAGCATGCATTGTGGAGTATGGCTTGGAAATGGCTACTGGGAAAGTAATATGGGGTGTATACAGAAGGCAGTGTGTCCCTGGGAGGCACAGCACAGTTTGTGGCTGGTCCCAAGAATAACACCCTCTCAGTGTCCCTTCTGTTGTGCAAGACGGATTCAACGCATTTCTCCTAGAAAGCGTGTCAGGCTCTGTCAGGTTCAGGAAACAACACCTGCTTCCTCCACCACCCCCACAGATGCGTATTCATGTGTTCTTTTCCATGCCTTGTGTGGTGTCTTTCTTTTTTAGGAGGTAAAACCACTGGCAGGGATGTTTCCCCAGGAATATGAGAGGGAGTTTTCCTTGCAGGCTCCACTCGCATCTGCCTATTTACGTGCTTGCCTGCCCACAATGCTGGGGGCTTGGTGTGACTCATGGGGAGGGCACTGCTTGGCCCAAAGCCTCTTCCAGTTCTGAGTCTCAGTCTGCACAACGTGTGTGTGCACGTGTGGGGCTGCATCTCCTCCCTGCCTGGGTCTGATGCCACGACACCAGAGGGATAGCTCCCTCCAATGGCCCTTGCTCCTGCCCCTGTGCAATGGTTTATCCCCAGCCAGCAACTAAGCACCACAAAGCCATTCACTCACTCCCCCTGTGCAGGGAGGTGGAGAGAGCTGGAAGAATAAAGGGGAGGAAACTCATGGATTGAGTTAAAGGCGGTTTAATTGGGGCAGTAAAAACTGTGTATGCAAGCAAAGCAAAACAAGGAATTCATTCACTGCTTCCCATGGGCAGGCAGGCTCAGCCATCCCCAGGAAAGCAGGAATCCATTGTGCATAATGGTGCCTTGGGAAGGTAAAACACAGCAATTCCCAATGTTCTCACTTCCTCCTTGTTCCCCCAGCTTTATACACTGTGCATGATGCTGTATGGTGTGGAATGTCCCTTTGGTCAGGTGGGGCCAGCTGTCCTGGCTGTGTCCCCTTCCAGCTTCTTGCGTACCCCCAGCCCCCTTGCTGGTGGGGTGGGGTGAGGAGCAGGAAGGACCTTGATGCTGTGGAAGCCCTCAGCCATAAAGAAAACATCTCAGTGTTATCAACACCGTTTCCATCACAAATCCAAAACATAGCTCATACTAGTTACTGTGAAGAAAATTAACTCTATCTCAGCCAAAACCAGCATGTTCTCCATTCCTTAAAGATACGGTTTGTCATGCTCAGGTCCCATATTATCCAATGCACCCACCTTCCTATCCTTTGGTATAATTCACAATTACCATTCCCATAGCTGATGGACCAGCCCCATGGAAAGCCTGCAGAATGTCCATAAATGTCTACAAAATGTCCATTGAGTTCATTCAGTCCGTGACTTCTGGCTCCATCTGTTACAGTGGTCACTTGGGACATGACCTGAGCTGGCTTTGGTGCCCAGTAACGCCACCCAAGACAGCACAGGTCATGTCCCTGCTTCATTTGCACTGCTCCTTGAAAGGCTGGTCTTCCATTGCTGCAGGTGGTTCCTGCTCTAATAATTCCTCTAATATGCAGCTAGAATCACGTTACCTTTAAATCATTGTAACCCATTGTATTTCCATTAGAATCTCCAGCAGAGCTTTTGGGTCCCAGCTTGAATGCTTCCTGCTTCTTCACCAGCCTTGCATCTGCATTAGAGGCGTGATTTAGTTATGGAAGGGATTGTGGGCATGGAGGGAAGAAAAAGTCTGAGAAATGTAATCCAAAGAAACTCAAGACAATTCCCATGCTACAGGATGAAACTTGCTCTTTATACCACCTCTATTCTTGTCTTAGATACAGAGCACAGAACTGAGTTTTAACTATTCTTCTGTCTTTCAACAAAATATCATCCCCCTGGTGAGCAGAGATTTGCTTTTCCCCAGGCAGGTCTGATGCTGCTCCCTGATGTTCTGTCTCTGAGAGTAACCTTAATTCTCTCCAAACAACCGAAGCAGGTTATTCCTTTATTTTCCTTACTTTTCACCAAAACTACCCACTCATTTTCCAGCCTCATTTGGCCTTGGCAGCCAGCAGCATTAGGCAGGGAGGTATTGGAAGGAAAGCAGCATGTATGCCTTCAGACAGATGAACCTGGAATTTCTACTTGTCATGGTGCCCTCAGAAATCCAATTACAGACCTGGCTGGTTCCAGTCGCCTTCTGAGGCAAGTCCTTCCCCAAGCACTCACACACCCCAGGAAAATTCACAGCTTAGGATGGGGCTGGGTCTGGGCTAAAAGTCCCCAGTGCTTCCCACCCTCCTCAACCCCTGACCTTAACCAGCCTTCCCTTAAAGCCACTGGAAATCTGCCTTCCTTGGGTCTCATGCCTTTCATGAAGGAACTGGTGTCATGGAATCTGCCCAGCAGCGCTGCTGACAAGGGTGCACAGGTGAGGGCCCTCTGAGCCTTTAGCCATTAGCTGCCAGGTTGGGTTTTTCACCCTTGCTTTTTCAGCTGCATGAATTAGAACATAGGATATAGCAGAAAATCTCTTGTTTGGGAGAGGATGGAAGCATCCCCCAGTGCTTTGGTAGCATCAGTGGACAGTGAATGGTGAAATGCTGTCTTGCTCTGTGTGTTGGTGAGACTGTCCAGCATTGCACTAGTCTTTTGGCTTGCCTGGTTACCTACAGATTTAAAAAAATACAGATACCCCCAATGGGTTTATGTTCTGTTCTAGGCTTTATTGTTCTTGACTACAGCAGGATTTTCATGTCTGATGTGAGATCATATGTAATGATTCCCTTCTCCTGCCCTATTCAAGTGGTGTTTGGTACTGCAACAGATCATTGAACTCTGTTTGGGCTCTGCCCCCACATGGATGCATTTCTGTGGCAAGTGGGCTGATTTGGGTGAAACAGACCGTGACACAGTCTACAAGGGTGTAATTGCCAAGGAAGAAGGGAGCTTGCAAAGGGAAAAGTGATAAAGATGAACGGGCAAGGATCAGCCTCCAGTTTGAAGAACCTGGCTCAAGTGATGAATAGGAGCCTATCACAGGCTGCATGTTCTGTAGCTTGAAACCCATTGTTGAAGAAGTTGTGTGGGAGACCTTGTGCTTTCCCTGTTGAAGGATCCAGCCTACGGTAATGAGTGTTATTGGGTTACTGGGAGGGCAGTACTAGTGATTGCTGTGGGGCATGGCAATCCTAGCTAGTTCTCCTGGCTGGGCTGACCATGTGTCTGGCTAAGGTAGGTAGCTCCTGCATCTCCAGCTGCCCTTTCCCCTTGTTTCCTTCCTCCCTGCACTTGGGTGTTTCAGAAAGTGCACAGTAGAGCTGTGGGGATGTGAGGGAGGGCTCAAGGAGACCGAGGGGCTCCATGTGTTGGGGCAGTTTGGAAGTTGCAGACCTGCAGCTGTGTGAGTTGCTGGCAAGGCTTTGCTGGAAGCCTCCTGAGGGAATCAGGGATTTGCACCAAGAGTGCCTCAAGGCAGTGCTTTACAGCTTAAATGCCACCACTGCCGAGGAGGTGACTGGCAGATGCTATTTTAATAAACACCAAGAAGGCTTTCTGTCTCAGTCTCCTACTGCCTGCTCATCACTTCTCTCCCTTGTGTTATTCCTAGGGGGCTGGATTTCTCCAGCAGCAAATCAGTTTGCTTATGAGTGGAGTAACCCCCCTACCCCATAGCACCTCTTTCTCCCAGCCCTTGGGGTGTTTGGGGTATGAGCTGCTGCAGTGAGCGTTTCCATAGGAATGCACCAGGCAGCCTTTGCTAACCTGTGTTGGATACCTGACAGAAAACAGGCCCTGAGGCCCTATTGTTTTCTGTGCTGCGATTCCCTTTGTGGAAGGCTGGTAAACGTGTGACTGGGCTGTTGGACTGGAAATTGCAAGGATGAGCACCAGAGAGGCTGTTCCTCACTGTGTGTGGATGAAGACTGCCATAGCTAAGGGAGCAAATGAATACAGTGATCTCCTGAACAGCTGACACCCTGAATATCTTTGTCACAAACCTTAATCTCTCTGTGCTCAGTTCCCCTACTTGGGCAGCTGCTGACCAGCGTGCCAGGGAGGCACAAGCATCTGTCTCTTTCCAAATGAGAGGCCTGTGCAAGGCTGGGAGGAAAGGCAGTGCTCCAAATCCCTCCAGTCTAAGCGCTTTCCCTGCAGAGAGGTGAGGTGATGTGTTTCCCTTTTCTCCCACCTCCCTTTCTCCAGGTGTGATGCAGGCTCCCAAGAGGTGCCATAGTACCGCTGTCTGCCTTTGGAGAGGAGCAATAGGTCAGGAGAAGGATTTTCTTGCTGGAAGCTGCATCCACTCTTGTCCCACCATCACTATGGCCAAGAGCCAACAAAATGATGCAAAATGACGTGGTTTGTGACCAGTGCACTGCTAAACAATGTCACTTCTGTGTATCACAAGATCTGTGTGGTGCCCTGGGGTGCTGAACTCAATGCAGTTCACACTCCCTGAGTGTTCCTAAGGGAGAAGGAGAGCAGAGGCTCTGTCCAGTGAAGGAACAAGGATAGCAAGCTAAAGTCTTGCTTGAACACTCTTAATTCTCCTTTAGGACTCTAGGCCAGCCTTTAGGTCTGGAACAGGCATTGTCATGGAGTTGCACTGCCAAGTGAGCCCTGCTGAGCTCCCAGCCTGTTGGTCAGTGTGGCTCCAGTTTCAGCTCCCCACTGCTGCTGTGGGGATGCTTCGTGCTCTTCCAGCATGTTGAGTCTTCCACAGAAAAGAGTAAGTATTTCAGGAGAAAATGTGTACCTGCTTGTCCTCATTCCTCAGGTTTTTTTTCTGCTCTGTCTCTCAAATTCCCTAAGCTGCCAGGCACCCGCTGGCTCCAGCAGCAGCCTCTTGCCTTTGACTTGCACTCAGAAGCTCAGCAAGGGGAGTGCGAAGAGAACACAAAGGGCAGAAAAGCTGAGGAGTGTTCCCATTTCCCAAGAGTGCTTTGATCAAGGTGCCAGGGTGGACTAGCAAAGTATATCCCTGTGACCTTTTGTTGGCCCTGCCAGGACTTCACAGCCCTCAGTGTGACACTGACTAAGCTGCCAAGCCGCGTCTCAGCAGGTGACAGCTGCTCCTGCTGCCGTGCTCACTCCTTCTGTCTGGTAATGGGATCTCCTTAAACACATGGCTGCATTTGCACTGTGATGAGCAAAGCTTGCAGAGTAAGTCAAACAGCTTGATCTGAAGCTTGGGCTCAGCTCTTAGATGGAAATTGTAGCTCTGTGTACACATAATGCCTTTTGCATTTTGCCCAGGAGCAATACAGTAGCGATAAAAATATCCCTTAGGTAGCAATTCTCATGACATTAGTCCCTAACCTGCCTGGAAATATCCTGATCTGCAATGCTTCTGGCCCAAGGTAATTTAGCAGAAGCTTGTGATTGCACTGAGTTCCAAGCACATCCGAGCTTTGCTCAGTGAAGCAGTGTTTGTGGAATCTCAGACTTCATTATCTTGGGGTTTGCTGGATTTTTATCTGAAGTTATGCGGGCTAGAAATCTTGCAGGCCCAGGCACGTGGGATCACAAAATCAATTTGTCTGTCTATTAAATAGGTGTAATTCCCATCAACTGCAGCGAAAGTTACCATTTTACAGTGGAAGGCGGAATTGTATCCAAGCACATTTGACACAGAAGACCCATCACTGGCTTCCACTGGGCCTTTTTCCAAGGTCAGTGCAAGACTCTTTCTAAGTATCTTTGACCAGTGCTTCACTCAGTCTACAGTGGACAATGTCTGCCACCATCCTGCTTTACCATTAAGAACTGAAGTGTGACAAGGTGGAGAGTAAAACCTACTGCCAATTTCTTATGTTCCTTTGTTTGTACATGGGTTTTAAGTGTTAAGTGTTTTAGTTTATGATAGTTTCCAAGTTTCCATTCTGTGAAGGCTTGGAGTTTTTCTTTTTTTTTTTTTTCTTTTAGATTATATTAAGCATGAAAACTGTTGAAATTAATTCCTCCTGGCAGACCTCCCTATCCCCCCAAGCTAGCTCCAATCCCACCTCCTGTTTCTTCTCCTTCAGAAAAGAACATTAATGTTATCAAAGCTGTGTGATTGTTACTGAACAGATGAGATGGTGTCGATGTCCTACCTGTCCCCTTGTCATCCTTCTCGTAGAGGACTGATCTTCGAGCCCACATTGGCATAGGACTGGGGGTAGTTTTTAACACTTATTTTATCCACTTATTTCCATGGGCTTAAACACTGGTGCTGGGCTGTCTGGATGTGGACACCTTGCTGTAGTAAAGCATGGGCATGAATTTCATTGCAAATCAATCAGCCTAAATGCTCAATCAGCCCAGCATTAGCTCTGTCCTTGCTATTTCAGAGTGAGACAAGGCTGACATTAAGGCGTGGATGAAGCAGGCACTTGGCTGGAACAGGTAGGGATGATGAGAGCTGTGGCCTTCATGCTCACTTCATGCCTGTCCAAGCGCTCACATTTAGGGCTGGGAATGGATGCTGTGGGAAAAGGCCTCTCCTCTGGGGAACAGGAGAGGTAGACTTTGCTCTCCAGGGTTTTTTGTGCTCTCCATCTTGTTTCTGCCATGTCTGCAGCAGGAGCAGCCAAGGCTTAGACCTTGTCAGAGCTAAATTTCTGGGTAGGCTGAAGCTGAAGAGGACCAGCCCTGTCTTTACTTGTTCACAGATGCTTGTAAGGTTGAAGGTGGAAAAGGAGCAGTTGGCACTGCTGACAGATTTTTCCAAGCACTGTTTTAGCTATGACCTGTCCCATATGTGGACTTCATGAGGGCTGCAGGCAGCTGTGCAGACACAGGCAAGCTTCAAAATAGCCATGTGCCAGGGCTAATGAGAATGAACACTTTCCTGCCTTGGTAAAGCTTTCCTGCACTTTTCTGGTCTCATCTCACTGTACCTTAGGACTGCTAAGACCTATGCCAACATTGCTTTGGCAATTCAGGATTTGAGCAAGCCTTTTGCCTCCAAGACCTTCAGCTGGGGCATAAGCATGCAGCAGTGCCACTGTTCTGTGCCACGGACCCAGAGCTGGGCAGCTGACACCCAGCCATAGGAAACCTGCAGCTCTTCAGTGGGTTCTTTGAAGAAAGACTTGAGGTGACAGATATGGAACATTCTGAAAAGTGTTTGGCTGCAGTTGGTTGTTAGTGTTTATTTTATTGAAGATTTGCTGGGAGGATTTTAAAAATGGTGAAGGTTGAGGATTGAAAATCTGCATATTCCCAAAGCTGAGGTCACCTGTGCAATGTGAGACATTGTGTCCTCTCTAGCTTAGTGTCATAGTGTAATTGACAGCTATGTTGGTATAAAGCCAGTGCATTTTTCCTTACCTCAGAGCTGCTTCTTAAAGACCATTGTTAGTGTGAACAAAATCAAATGCATGCCTGTACCACTCTGGAAAGGAATGGAGCACCGAGTTGCAATTTGTTTGTGTTCCTGAAAGACCAGAATCACTTTTTTTTTTTTCTATTTCCCATGAGTCATGGCCAAATTCCAACTTAGGTTATTATATTCTGTTCCCTAATTCCCTCTGAAGCTTCAAATCAGTTTAGATTGCTTTTCCCTTTCTAGCCTGAGCAATTAGATAATGTTCCTGAGCCCTGTTAACCAGCTGTGTTCCATCTCAGAGGAAGCTGTGTTTTGTTTCTTGTGGAAGCAGCCCCTCTTCCTCCACCTGTGTACATACAAAGTCCTTTTGATATGACAAAAGATAGCAAAATGTAAGGCAGAGTGACCACTTCTCACAGCTGGGGTGTCTGGCATCTCCACTCTGCTAAGGCCAAGCTGCAGAAGGTGCTGGATTCTCTCGTGGCTCTGCAGCGTGCACCAGTTGCCCGGGATGGTTTTGCTCAGAGTACCAGGCTCTGTAGCAGAGCTCATGGGAAAGGGGGCTGTTGTGTTTCAGGGGTGGAAATGGCATTTGGGGTAACAGGCTGCAGAGCAGACAAGAGATAAAGGCAATATTGAAGGGGAGTGCAGTGCTCATGACAAGGAATTAGGAGCTGCAATATGGGGAGGGGGAAGTGCTTGAGGCAGTTTTTCCTAATGGCTCCACACTGCATATATGCATCCAATTTTCCTCGTTGCACTCTCCAGCAGAGCAGCTGGTGATGCTAATCCTTTGCCCTTATTGCTCGTGTGTAGCAAGGATTAGCAGAGCTTCCTGCAATGAAGCACACCCCCTCCAACTTCTCCCCTGTAAAACCAAAGATGGTGAAGATTTGGCTTGATCCTTTGCACGGGGCAGGGGGAATAGGAATGTTACACTGCTGTGTAGCACCAGATGTTTTGTATTCCTTTTTGAGTCTTAAGTGAGTCAGTGTAAGTGGCTTTTAAAGATTTATAAGTGAGTAATGAGGGAAGTCCCACAGATGAAGGGGGGTGTTAGTTTAGTTTCTCACGCTCCCACCCCATCCCATGCACTCTTGAGCGGCTGTTGTCTTTCTTGCTGAGGTGCAGTTTGCTTCCCATCATCACTTGAAGCCCTCTAAAGAGAAAGGATGTGTGTCTTGCTTGCTGTAGTGGTGTGCCAGACACTACCAAGATTACTGATAATCGCACCTATTACCGTAATACCTGATGTGAGCTCGGATCCCCTTACTGTGTGCTGTCAAGTGATAAACAGAAAAGATGTCATGCCTGCTGTAAGACAGGTGTTTTGGGTGCTGTTGTTCCAGCCTGTCTTAACCCTCTGCCTGTAGGGACAACTGGGGCTGAATGCCAGAACAAGTTCCTGATGCAAACATGAAAGGAGCTGTGGAGGCACATCCCTGGGGACATTTTAAAGCTTGGTCAAGCTCATGACTGTGCAGCAGCCTGTAGGGGAGGCATGAAGATGACCTGGCAGTATGTGGGACTCTGTCTGAAATACGTGTGGTTCCTTGAACACTTTCTGTAGCTTCTCTGGGTGTTACTGTTGACCCATTTGCCTGTGGAAAATGTTGGCATATCTGTATGCACATATTCGGGGGAAAACCAGTATTGTTTTTATCCGTTTGGCATTAACCAAAGAGAATTGGCACCAGAAGAAACCATGTGGGCAAATGCAGTAAATAAGAGTAAAGCCCGATGAACAGTTGCACAAAAAAAATCTGCAGTGCTTGGACATCCTGTTGATTTTGGAGTCTGCCAGGGAGCTACTGTTGCAAGCCACGTGCAAGGCAGGAGAGCCCGTATCACTCTACATAGATAGGATATAAATAGTACATATACAGTGTGTAAATAGCACCTACACTCTGCCCAAAATAAGGATGTGTGGTGTGAACTCAGTGCTGTGAAGTATCTGGAGGGCTGTTTGCGTGTTTGGAGATGCTGGGAGGGAGGTGCTCTGGCTGCATCTGCTGTGCTGGGGACAAAGCTGGTACTCAAGCAGGTAAAGCGATTGCCCGCAATTTTCCTTCTCTGGTGGTAATTGTTCTTCAAGAGACTTTCCAAGCACTTCTCCATCTTTGTGCACTTGGAAGTAGCTGTACTGCAGAACACTTCAGCAGCCACATTTCTCACGCTTAAGAAATTTGAAGCTGATATATGTTTTTGCAGAGCCACTGAGCTGATGGCTCTCAATGCGTAGCGCTGGTAGCTGCCTGTGCTCCAGGGGACTTGAATCCTGCACAGCCTCAGGAGTGAAATTTTCCTACATCTCCAGGCTAATGACTGGAGACCAGAACTTTGGGTGCATGGGAGTGAGACCCTGTGGGTTTACAGCTTTCTTTCAGCTCTCTTCTAGGTGAGGTCTCCGAGCATATCTCACCTGCTTGCAGTCTATCCCAGGCAGCAGCTCCTGTGTGAAAGTTGTGGAGTCAGAGCTGTGCTGCTTTAGCTGTGTTTGGTATTTCTCACTGCACTGGAAGTATTTCTGGGGTGCTCAAGAGTTCTGGTAACCCAAAATCAGAATTAAATTGAATGCGTGATTACCACCAGACACAAGAAAATACTTGGCAGTGTCTTGGAGTGATATTGGGCTTAATTAATGGAGAGCAGTCTGTCCCCACATGCATATGTCTCTGCTTCCTCATCCTTCCTATTTGTATCAGCTTAGGTTTGTTTTTAATTATTTTTTTAAGTGTTGCACAGAATGGCAAAACCCACATCAGATTACTGAGGATATTAATCCTTCGCACTTCCCTAGCACATTACATTTCATCCGATAACAGAGGTTTGCTTTACAAACATTAATTACAAAGCTTCATAACCCCCCTGTGAGGAAGGTAATAACCACAGTAAGACTTAGCATTTGTATGATCTTTGCATCTTCAAAAAGTTGTTTAAATACTTAGCTTTAAAGTACCCTGCACGACATGGTAGTGCAATTATTCAAATAGCATGTGGTGAGACAAAGATGTACCTGCTTGCCCAAGGTCACACATCAAGGCAGTTACTAAGTACTTGTTAGAGATTATTCTTGGTTTTGGGGTTTCTCACTCTCTGTCTTCCTTGGTGTCATAGCTGAGCAGGTATGTATGAGAGTGATAGAGAGTGAAGGCCATAATCTGAAGACCATTAAGTCCATAGACGTGAGCAAAAAATACAGGACGGAGTTGGGGTAGTTTGAGATAAATAGGGTCCTGAAGAGCTCACATCAGTCCTCGATGGTGACTGGTGGTTTGGAACATTGCTGCTGCAAGAGAAATCCTTTGAAGTGTATTCAGCAGCTCCCCAGCTACCTCAGGTGACTTTCTGCCTCCTCTGTGGCAGGCACCAACACAGAAAGCACAAGGCTGATAACAGCCTGGAGTTCCCCACGTGTTTTAGGATATGATCAAACAGGGAGAGGAGTTTGGAGGCAACCACCTTTGGAGGTGATTGTAGTATGTGTCAGAGTGGCTCATTTTTTGGTGTTCAGCAGTATGCATGCTTGTTGGCCTGTGGAAGGAGCAGCAGTCCTGGTTGTACCCATTGCAGGAGCAAGGCATGGGTTTTTTCTGCCCCAGCCAGTTTTCTAAGTTTGTCCGGGCTAACTTCCATCCCTCTAGATGAGGATTAGCAAAAGTGGTTTGCAAGACTCAAATGGTTCTTGGTCATTCCCCCAAAATTTATAACAAGCAAATTTTCATCATATTGGGCTTCAGAATGACCCGAGACAGGTGCATTGCCCATCTCAGTGAAACAGACTGGTGGTGCCATGGTAGTTGGTGGGACAAACACTGGGAAATAGTTTCAGAGTCCCTGTCAGCCATCATTCTGGTGGACTGATAGAGAGGTATGTTCTTCTCGGGCATAAGAGATCCAGAGTCTTTACCCTTAGTGCAAAATTGGAGTAGACTGAAACTGGGGGCAAAACTAGATCTTAGAAAGCAAAGCAACTCCTTGCATGATGCACAGCACAAGGGATTTGCTTATCTAGGGGATGGGAATTCCAGTAAATTCTCATTTTCAGAAGCTTTGCATCCTTTCCTCTGCAGACATTTTGACTTTTAAACAGGAAACCCACTCCCTAGTTTTGTGTTCATTTGTCCCAGGGTGTTCTGCAGCAGGCTGATTGGTTGAGGTCTTTTAAGAGAGGAGGCTGGTTTTGAGACTTTGCTCTCTGTGCCAGTTTGCTTTTCATCTGTCTCCTCCAGAGACAAAGGGACCATTTGGTTCTCCAAGGGATAGACTGCTCTGTGTCATTCCACATGCACCTGAAGAACCAGGAGTCTTTTAAATAAAGTGAAATTTCTTACTAGTATCAAGAAAATATCAAATGGAGCTGAGGATAAGTGATTTCAAAATATACTGAGGTCTTAGCCTGCCCTTGGCCTCACCTAAGTAGGCCAAAGCTTTTTCCCTTGCAGAAGAGAGCTTGAGAACAAAAGTCTTTAAAGAGCTTTCCTCTTCAGAGATGCTTCAGCTTTGAGGCTGGTGCCTGTCAGCATTTTAGTCTCTCAGAATTTTATTTCCTTCGTGTCAAAGATCATCTTACTTCCTTTACAAAGCTGTCAGCCAGGCCCTGGCTGCTTTGATAGGGCTGCGTTAGTCTCCGAGTCCCCTGTTGAACAAGCTGCTCAACAATGTTTGCACAAATGCATGATCTTGGGTAGAGAATTAATCCCTGTTCTTACCCCCTGTGCAGTCAGCCAGCTGAGAAATTATTTTAAACACTATTCCGTGTGGATTAGTGCTTCCCCAATTTCCTTTGCTAGTCTCTGGTGTTTCAGATGATCTTTTGACTCTGCACAGATGCAGAGTAATAAATTCATAACCCTGCTTTGTGGAACTTCTGCTCCTAAATTCATTGCTGTTGGTCTCTCACTGGGGAACAGCCAAGCCATCATCAGCCTGCCTTGCTTCTTCTTCCCTGTGTTTCGGTTGTAATCAGATGATTTTTTTTTTTTTTTCCAAAACTCTTTGCTAATCCATTTTCATTTTTCCTCTCTTCCCCCAGTCTGAATGTTTGAGCTGCTGCAGCTGTTTGTCAGAGTGAACTCCGACAATATAGCCAGGATGTGGCAATGCCAGAGTTACTCTTATTTTGTGGGGTTTTGGGGATGCTCCTAAGGCCAACACCTGGCACTTGTGGTTGAGGAGTGCTGTTTATAGTAATGATCCAAAGTCCATCCCATTTGCTGGAACAGCCTCCCAGTAGTGTGTTAGTTAATCACATGTATATCCAGGGTGTCGCCCCATCTTACTGGGAATAGCTGAAGGGGAGAGGCTACTGTTATGATCTCACTTCTCACAGGAAAATAATGTTATGGTACACCAAAATAATCTTAGAGTCTGATTGTTAAAAGATGCTTCTGCCCAAATTAAGGTGCAAACGAGACCATATGCCAAAGTCAATAGTACAGATTTTATTTAACAGAAATGGGAGGTAGAGAAAGAGATGAGAGGGTGTTAGAGAGAGATAGCCTCATTTTAGTCACCACCACATGGGCTCCTGCTGATCTTTTTGGTGGTGGGACTCCCCAGGTGTTCTTCTTGAGCTACCACTTTTATACAGTCCAGGTCACAGGTATCCAGGAGACATATGTGCCATTCCCACAATTTGGGATGGCATGTCAGTAAGCAGCTGCTTCCTTTTCTCAGTTTGCTATGATCTGGAATTTTTGTCCAGATAGGCTACCTAGATTCACCTCACCAGGCCTGGCATCTGCCAGTTGTTGCCATCTGCACTTTCCCCCCCCGTATGCACGGTGGAATTTTGTCCATTGTGCCAATTCCAAACCTTTCACCTCCATGTAGGCCTGAAATTAACACCCTCCTCTTTCCCATCTGAGCCAGTTGTGGTGGCTTAACTTCAGGAAACTTCCTTCTGTGACAGTGCTCTGAGACAAGTTAACTGCACTCTTTAGGTCCTGAGAACTACAGGAATCCAAAAGTGGTAGCTCATAACTGAAGGAGCTGGAAGTGAACTTGTGTTTTATTGCCTCTGAAAACACCTGAGATGCCACCTGCCTACTGGGCATGTACTTCCTTATCACTTCCTAAGCTTCCTGAGCAGTAATAAACAGAAAATTGTAGTAAGGAGTGCCTGTCCAGGAGGGGCAGAGTGTTGTACAGCTGGAGAGAGGAGTAGGTGGATATTCTATTAAAGGGAAACAATGCAAACTGTTGTTATGGTGTCAGGAGTATTTCAGTGAATGAACTGCATGTGGTAGATGGGGAGGGACAGAAATGGTCTCTGTGCTGAGCCTTACAGAAGCAAGGAGGGGTTCCCTGTGTTCTGCCAAGGCCATGGGCAGGGCGTAACCAGGGTCCAAGAGGGTTATAAAAGCCCTTCTTCTAGATTTTCTGTGGAAGAAGAGATAAAGTAGCAGTTCCTGCACCCGAATTTCACCACCTTAGTATCAGTCATAGAAGTATAATGGGCTGAGTCTCAGATGTGCACCGCTGCCCTCTCCTATGTGCATGGGGGGGATGCTGGCTGTGAACAAGGCTCTGTGGGTTGCACTTCCCTGACACTTCTGGACAGGAGGACCAGTGCTCTGCTCTCTCTCATCATCCTGAAGTCCTTGGGTGCCTTTGATTGATGTCGTACCTGGCAGCTTCCAAGCAGTGATTCCTGTGCTTCATGGAAATGCCCCTAGCAGATCTGGTGGTAAGGATGAACTCAAATTTGCACGTAGACTGAGAATTTGGTATTTTTCTTACATGTGGAAAATGCAGCTTACCCTCTACAGATTTACACTGCACAGTCCTGCCTCGAAGAACGAATTTGCACAGAATTTGCAAGTCAATATATTAATTGACTTGAATTAAGATTAATTTTTTTAAAGTATCCTCAGTAAGGAATTTAGTGTTCATCAGTCTGTTTCTTTGTCTGGAATTAATAATGTAATAACACAGGCTCTTCAAACGTGGCATGTAATTAGAATTCATTGAAATCTTATGTCTAGGCTAAATTTGAAGAAAATAGGTTGTAATTAAACTAAGTTATTAACAGTTTCTATATCTAATTATTATGGCTGTGTGGTTCTCCTCTGGGTTAGGTGGGAAATCATGATCCCAAACTCAAACCAATTGAGGACTTCAAATGAGCACTAATTCAGGGAGGAGGTATGCACAGTTAAAACACCCCAAATAAAACCAAGTCTTTTCAGTGATTCATGCCAGCAACATTATGACTAAGATGTATTACTGCCATCGGCTCCAGCTGAGATGGAACTGAGGTTTAAAGATACCATGTATTTTCCCTCTTATTCTGAGCCCTTGGCATAATGAGCAGAAGAGAAATGAGTGCTCCCTTACCCTGCTATATATGGGATTTTTTTCCCAGTGTAATATTTAATTAATTTTCTGAATAAGCTATTCTTGCCCCAGGGAATAATTGCAAGATTTCTGTGCTGTTTGTAACTCTTCAAGTAGCTGTGTGCACTGCTACCTTTTAGCTCTGTTTTCACCTGGATGCAAGTCTTGCAATGATGTACCAGGAGGCTTCTGCATCCACATCTGCAACATGTTACATGGGCTCTGGCACTTCTTACAGGGAAGGATTTTCATTCTACCCTCTTCTCCTCCTTCCACTCCCCTCTGTCTTTATTAGGAGAAGAGGAGAAGGCACAGAAAACAAAGAGTTGACAGAGATGAATATGTTCTATGAATCAAAGCTGCTGGAAACGGTTCTATGGGTTAGTTACCTTCCTGGTGAGAGTAGGAGACTTATACAAAATTTCCATTCAACTATTCTTTTCCATCCCCAGAAAAAATGCCAAGGAACTTGGACAAGAGTTTTTTAAGTGGTGTCTATCTAGCACTCCTTTGTCGCCTATTTTGTTACAGCTAATTAAAAGAGAAAAGCCTTTTAATATTTAAGCACCATTAGCTCGGCTGAATTATTAAATGTCAATTTGCATTATGTGGATAAAAGGATCAATAAACAAAGAGAATAAAGCAATGGAGGTGGCCGGGGCTAGAGAGATGTCAGCTCCTCTTATCGGAACCAGAGGGAATTGCTCGCTTGTCTGCCAGTTTGTGGTTGTTAATTATTGGTGCTTGAGAGGCAAAGAACCAGGGACTTTCGAGGACTCTGCTCACCAAAGGCACTGCAGGGACGTAAAAGCTGCTGTTAAGATAAAACACTACTTGGCTTGATTTCCAGGAGTGTCACTCAGCCTCTGTTGCCTCAGTTCTGTTGACAATTTGCTGGCATTTGCTTTTGGTGCTCTCTCCCTTCCTTTTGGGTGGAGTTTGTCCTTTGCATTGTGGACGGGAATTAGGTATGGATTGATCCCAGGCTGTGCTTTAGGCTTCCTGCCCAAGGAGTGCAGAGCACAAAAGCAGCCCTTCCCAGCTTAGCAGCACTGCCTGGGGGATAAAAGCTTCAGTGTTTCATGAGGGCCTGCACTGGAACTCATTCAAGCACAAAGGCTTCTTTCCCCTGAGGGCTGTATCACAAGCAGCCTCCATGTATCATCAGCAGCACCCATCTCCAATCCTTGATCTTGCTGGGGGCAGATGGGTACCAGCACAGGGGTGCCAAGTCTCTGCGGTCCCCGTGGTCCTTAGCATCTCTGCTGGGTTTGCCAGGGAGTGGTGGGGCTGGGGTTGGTGCCATGGTTGCCTGTCCTCTCCCACCAAGTGGCTTGGAGCTGAGAGCAGATCTTGTGCTTTGATCTGCAGGTGACTTTGCTGCAGGGGACCTGTGGTGTATGTGGGATGGGCACTGCTGAACTTCAGACAGAGACAAGTCCCTGCTGCCCATTATTATTTTTCAGTAGTAAAATTGGGGTTTAGATAGTTGGATTAAGGATAGTTTCTTGTACTTCCAGCTCTGTGTTTTGTTCTAAACAGGCTTTCAGTGAAATTTTATTTCAGTCTTTTTTTTTGTGGCTCTTCCCACTCTCTCCTGCTCTCACTCCCCTGTCCCCTCCTCCTGCCCTCTGTTTCACAGTTGAAATAGCCTTTTGCTTTCCGTGGAAGATGGGGATAGCAGTAGGTAAACATGGCCATTTGTTGAATCTTTCCTCTCCTGTGTGAAGAGAATGTTTGCACTGCCATCATGGCATGATTGCCCTCACATCCCCAGCTCCTTCTGAGCCATCTGCATGGGGCCCTGGAAGCACTGGAGCTGTGGCAGGTGAGGATTTTGCATTGATTCAGTACCTGAGTATTTACCCAGCTTCGCAGATGGTCTGCACAGAGCTCTGTGCCTCTGCAGAACTCTCCTGGCTGTGGTGAAGCTGCTTTGGTCACGTACACAGGGAGATCTTTGGGAGAGTGGGGGCACCAGGTAGTGAGTGCCTTGCTTTGCTATCCCATGTCTGCACACCCACCCTCTGGGGCTAGCAGCCCTGAGCATACATCATTCCTTTTGGCTCTCCATGTAGAGAGAAGTCCTCTCTCTGCAGCTCTTCTCTGCCAGTCCTTCTCCTGCCCACCAGCCTCCAGTGATTTAGGCCTCGGGGTTTAGCATTTTGAGCAGCATTGGCTGGAGTTTCATGGAAGTGCTCCTATTCTTACACGGTTTCTGAAAGTGTGCTTTGATTGCATACTGGTTTGGTTTTTGTTCAATGTCTTCTCTTACTGTTTTTAGTATACCTGAAGCTTGAATTCGTCTCTCTTCCTGTGTTTCCAGAGTGGGCTTTAGCATGTGGGTGAGACTCTAGTGGAGTCTTCACCAGAAAGTCTGGAGCATCCCCCTGTGTCCCACTAGCTGGGGAATCCAGTTTGAAACCACTACCTCTGCTTTGCCTTATTTTTCATGATTCAGAAACAACAGCTGTCATCTGATATCTTTTTCTGGTTTTGATATGAAAAGGAGCCTGTAGTTATTCATTGATTGGAGTTCATGCACCTTTACTGCTAATCTAGTCGACAGATGATTAGCAAATTGACTTTTTTTTCCTGTTTTGAAGGACTGAAGTGTCTGTGTTGTGCTCTCCTTTTATCTCCTATGTCAAATGATCCAGCCATGAAACAACAGATGAGTTTCAAAGTACTCTGGTTTAAAGATCTGCACACATGGACCTCTTTGTTGAAGAGTCACTGTTGTACCAAAGGGGTTCAAAGTATAAAAAGGGGAAAAAAACAGAAGAAGCAGCACGAGTGGTGCTTCAGAAATGAGCTGATCTTGAATTCAGGGGAGAGAGGGTAAAGCCCTCGGGACCATTTCAAATAAAGCCCATTTCCCTGCACAAGTTATTAGCAGCAGATGGTGGGGACATTGCCTGTTGGACTTTGCTGCCAGTGTTGGCAAGCTGCAGCATGGCTGTGAAAGGCATTTTTCCAGTCTGAGTGGGGATATGCAGCTTCAGTGGCTCCTGCATGCTGTGACAGAGAGGCAAAAGAGGGAGAGCATTAGTGTGAGTTGCATCTCCATCTGCGCCAGCCTTGGCTCTCTGGTGAGCTGGCTACTTGGAGGCCCCTGGGGTTGGGCACAGTGAAAGCTGAAACCAAAGATTAGAGGGTCTACAGTCTCTCTGGATGCCTGTAGCTGTTCATTGCCCTTCAGAGGGTGGTGGGTGCATGGAGCAGCTGGAGATTGGCTCAGGTGACTGAAGACCTGGTGGGAGTTTACATAAAGGAGACAAATGATCACACCTACCAAGGAGCCTGGTGCTCACCTTGCACTACTCACCTGTTCCTGCAGCACATTGGTCAGATAAACAAGTGTCTGTGCTGCCCATGTCCAGTAGAGTTTGTCTCTTTGTAGCCCTTTTTCCTCTGACAGGACTGTTTCATTTTTGGGTACTTTAGCAGCTGACAAACAAGTCCTTCAGTTAGTGATCTGTATCTTCTAGATTAGAGGATTTTTCCCCCAGGCTGCTTGGCTGATTTGTGTTTTCTGCTAAAATGCTTAGGAGATTTAAGTGGCAACTAGAGAAGAAGTGTGCAGTATTTTGAGCACTCAGCTTGGCAGGATCACCTCACCCAAGTGTGGCTCTGTGGCTCATTGAGTTTTGCACCAAGATTTAGAGATACAGCTCAGGCTCTGTAGCTGGCACAGCAGGAAGTGGGTTGGGAGAGATGACAAAGTCTCTTTTAGGGCCATTTTGAGACAGGCATGCTTTTTTCATTTCCCAACCAAAGCTGGAATCTTCCAGGACAGTGTTGCTGAGATCAGGCTCTGACTGCCACTGTATCCCTAAAGATTTGAAGACTTCCCATTGCTACTTCCCATTACTGGCACTGAGTCACCTAAAGAAATTGCACTCAGGCATAAGAGTAAGGCAGTAATACAGAGTTTATGCCACTATAATGCTCTGTGTGTGTGTAACATCTGTCACTTGATTCTTATCAAACAAAGCTGCTGATCAATTTTACTCTTCTACTTAGCACTCTGCAGTTAGGTGGACCTATGTAAGAATATTTTGGGAACATCTAGGAAAGCTAGTGAGCTGCTGCAGGGAGTGGAGTTGGGGATTGAGGCAATCAGTGATGATCTGGTAACTAATACTTCAGTAAAGCACATAATCCTGCTTTGGTTTTAAGTTGAACAATGGTCTCAGGAGCAGGTGTTGCAGTCGCCGCGGGGTGTACCTGCTATTCATGACTTCTCACATGATTTTGTTGCTGGCATTTTTCTAAAATAAACAAAATTATAGAGATGCTTCAAGGAAGTGACATTGATTAAGCAAAAAGTTATTTTAAGACAGTGGATTTCATCTGGCTGAGCTTTGCAAAAAGAAACACTGTTTCTGGAGATGCAATCAGACAGAGATGTAAAGACATAGTCTTGGTCTCTTCTAAGTGAAAAAAAATCCCGTGCTATTTCAAGCAGCCAAATTTCATGCTCTGTGATTACTTTCCACAACTCTGTCATTTCTCTGGGCACTTCTCATTGAAAATTGTATTTTTTTTTCTTCTGGCTCAAGAGTAGCTGTGAAGTGTTGGGGGGGGTTAGACGTGGTTCTTTGCATATCTCTGTGAGTGTGTGAATTGATGTTTGTGTTTTAATCATGGTCGGTGTACAAACACCAAAGGAATCAGAGACATTTTGCTACTGAAATATTATGTGTTTCCTGAGGCAAATTTAGACCAGGTGTACAGTAAGAAGATTTGTTCATATGTTTGTTTGGTGGTTTAGTTTCTTGGGGCTTTTTTTGGTTTGGTTTGGTTTGGTTTTCTAGCATATGTGGCTTGGGCTGCAGTGAAAACATTGGGGCATGAGAGCAAAAGAGCCTCAGTGGAGATCTGCCTTGTTACACAGCCTTGTGTGGTAGCACAACACTGCCCAGGCAGCACGTGATGTTAGAAGAGTCAACAGGAGGAGACAGAAGTCCAAGGAGTGGGAGGAGACCCAGGATCATGGATATGCTTTGATCCTCAGCCATCCCTGGGCCTTCTGCATTGTCTGGAGTTAATCAGACCGAACTGTACCAAGCACCTCCCGTGGGGGAAGTTCCTGCAGGGACTGGGCTTCCTTTGCCATTGCACAGGACAAAGAAGCTGTGAGGAGCTGAGGTGAGGAGGACCCTGAGTGAGCAGCCAGGGAATGTGTTTGGAAGATGGTGGTGGCATTTAGTTTGGAAAATGGGCTCCCCTGGGCAGGCTGCACAAAGACATCCAACGCCTGAGCTCGATTACACACACCCACTGCCACCTCCTCTCCCTCTGCTCTTGTGCTGGTCTTAACTGCTGACTGACTGATGGGTATGGCTGGTTTTTCTTCAGCCATTAATACAATATTGATCCACAGCCCTGCTGACAGTGTTAATGGACACTGATTGTGTATTATTATTTCCATAATTGTCCTCAAGCTGGACTGAATTCTCCTTTTCAAATGGCCCATCGATATCATGCCCTGCATTGTGGGCTGATCTGGCCTGGTTAATTTGTTTTGTCTAAAGTTTCAGCAAAGCCTGTGGTCTTCATCCCTAGTGGAGCAATCAATGAGAGCAGCTGAGCAGTGCTGGAGCACACATCAAGGCAGTTTCCATCCCTTCCCATAGCAGGGTGTTTTGTTTGGCTGTCAGGATCCTGCCCCTGCAGACCCTTCCCACTGTACTAGACCTTCCTTGCTGCTGCTGAGTGTTGCCAGCATGTCTCTTCGCTTTAGCTTTCCTTTGTGCCATGCTAAGGGGACGTGACCCCTTGCTCGTAGGTCTCCATGTCTGTGAGCCCGCAGATCTGTGCCCTGCATGAGCAGATGGGATAAAACGCCAGCTCCAGCAGCGACTCTGCCGTGTGTGGTCTGTAACTAACAGTGCTCAGGGCAGCTCCTGGAGAGGCAGTTTCTGACAGTGACTCTTCAGCAAGAAATTCCACATGTGGGTTTCCTTAGTGAAATACTTATTCAACCCCACCATGGTCTGTCAATGCCATGTGTTTTCCCATTCTTGGGAACCCCCTTCAAGATTCATCTGTTACGTGCCACTTGCTCAGGATGGGAAGGGTGAGGAAAGGAGACAGATGGGTTTTTAGGAGGCTCTTGCAGCAGGTTAGCAGCTGATGCCCTCCTCTTTCTTAGAGTGTAATTAAGCAGTGTGAGTCCGGGGAGCCTGTGAACAGGAATGGGAAGGACCTTGGCTTCTTTGCCTGGAGTATGTGCAGAAGAGGCTGAATTATACTGAATTATATATCTGCACCAGATGCATGGAAGATCATTGCTCGCCTTGCAAAGCAGGGCAGTAGATTCAGGCTGAAGAAGAGGAAAGCTCAAGGTGCAGCTTCCCCCTCTCTCCACCCTGGAGGAGGATGGTAGCAGAGGAGGGTGGATTTAGTGCCCCTGTGCATTCAGCTGCAGGTATTGGCCCAGCAGCTTTGGAGATGAATGTTCTTCATCCTTATGGCAGCCAGCAGGACGTGCAGGTGGCAGGGGCAGTGGTGGCACAGAGTCAAACAGTGGTGGCTGCTGTCACAGTGTTGAGGAGGCAGCAGAGAGGTGCAGTAGGTGCTGTGCTACAAAACGGGGGAGCAGCTGCCCCTGAGAGGGCTGGCAGTGACTGAAGGAGTGTCAGTGCAGTGTCTGTCACTCGCCATCCTCTCTGTGAAGGGGCTCTCATGGTTGTCATTTTACTGATGAGACCTGAGGTTCCAGAAGATGAATGGCTAGACCTGTGAACCAAATACAGAGGACTCAGTCCTCTCCAAAAGACCATTTCTCTTTCCTTTTCTACATTTTCATGATATTAGCAACCTCTAAGCACCAAGAGTCTCATAAACTTTCCAGGTTATGGTAATAATAACATTGTGCAGTACAGTGCACTGGGAATAAAGTTATTTTATCCACTTCAATTTCCTTTTGTTTTAATGTGTAAATATATCAAGCGAAAGTATAGTAGGAAATCTTGATGCAGAGGCCAAATGCCAGGCCAGCCAATTTCTGAGCAAGACCCTAATGCTGCATGTTCATAGTCTGATTCTTTTCCCCTTCTAAAGCATCTGACACTCACTATTTGGCTGGCCTAGTTTCTCTGGAGGACTTGGTATTGGGAGCCTTCCCTAAGTTGATCTCTTACCTGAAAATGGAATAAAAGTGATGGTATATTTGTCCGTCAAAATTTTTGGGAACAATCTGTCCCTTCTTCCCCCATAGAGGCCATCAAAGGCCTGCCTTGGACCTCTGCTTTGGGGTTGGCTGGCCCAAGGTGAGGGATTCTGCCCCAGGAGAAGTTGTCTCTGCAGCACTGCTGGGAATGGCTGTGGTTACTCCTTCATCTCCAGCCTTTCTTTTCCTTCCTGAGGACCTTCTGTGAATCTGTTACTCTGACAGGCATGGTCCTGCCATCCTGTTGTGCTGGCAGTGTGCAAACTGTCTGCATGCTAAAATCCTCCAGGAGACCTGGGCTGATGTCAAACAATAATGTATTCTTTCTGTTCAAGCACATTAAAAGTGCAATTAATCCTCTTGCACTCCCTCTGCCCATCTGTAATACAGCATGAGGTGACTTTCCCAGCCTTTGTGTGCTGTGGCAGGCTGAGCTTGAAACAGAGACCTTCCCGAGTCTCATCTTGTGATTTAATGCAGTCCCCAAAGAGCTGGATTTGTTCATTGCTCAGCCCCCACCTACTAATGTCAAGTTGTAACCAAACCAGAGCCAGTGTCACAGGCTCCTCTGCCATCTACATGAGTGCTTTTCTTTCCAGGACAACCCCAAGCTTCCTGAGTTTCCTTCTGAGAGATCTGGGTTTGCGTGGGGTTTAAGACATGAAAAATGATGGTTGTTCTGCTGAGGACCTGGTGCTGTTATTCCTAGAGAAACATTACAGCTTAAGCAGAGGGAATTCCCCTAAAAGTGATGTCCCTTTCCAATGATTTAGCTGAAAGGTGTTAGTGATGGCAACACAAGTTCAGACACCTGTGAACAAAGCTGAATGTGTATACCCTTGCTTGAAAGCTTCATTATAGCTCAGTATATCCAGGGATTATTTGGGAGAAGAGGACAAAATTATGACCCAGGGCTTATCCCCAGGGCGGTCATTTTGTTGTAGTCTAGTGCCTTGTAAGGATTAGTCTAAATAATGTTCCTCTCAAACTCAGAGATACACCAGCAAATTACACCAAGGTATTTTGGCACCAGAATAGTTGCACAAAAGCCTTCTAATCCTGTTCCACTCTACCTAAGGATTTTGCTGTGGAAGTTTCACATGTGGAAACGCCTCTGGAAAAGTGGTAGAAAAGGGTTACACAATACAGGTGAAATAATGGAAGTGGAATAGACAAAGGGAAGAGTGAAAGTTGCAATGCTTACTTTGCATATACCATATGGGGCACAGCAGAGCAATTTCAGAGCAACGTTTAACTGGGAGCTAGAGCTGCAGATAAATATTCTGATTCTCATGGGGTGTTTGGAAATTAGTTTTTACAGCAAGGTCATGTTTGCAAAGGGAGAATAGAGCCACCAGCTGGCAAATGCAGCCCAGAGACTTACTGCTTCAGGGTGCCAGGACTGCTGAAATGAAGGCACATTTTGGGGATTGGGGGAATGTGGTGTAGGATGGGAAGGGACAGAGTCTCCCTTTTAATCAGCAGAGATTGATCAGCATCACAGCCAGTGTCTCAGCCCTGTAAACAGTGCTCTGCAGTACTCAAGGGGCTAAAGGTGTTATAGCAGATCTGCAGAAAACTGATCTGAGGGCCGAAGCAGCATAAGAGGCAGCCATTTGGATTAAGGTGTATCAGCAAAGGTTATGTGGGATTCTGAATTCCTCCTCTGCAACTGCTGGCTTGACAAGCATTCATGATGTCTTTTCCTGATAAATCACTATTTAAATTATTGTATTTACTTACCTGTATGTATGTCCATGCATACATGTGTGTACAAAGACACAGACGTGTGTAAGCCCATGTACAGCTTTGTGCTTTCTCCTGGGCTCTACAAGACTCTCTGCCATCCAGACAGGGGAAGGTCACTCATCTGCTCAGTTGTATCAGTGAAGTCTTAACAGCCACTTTTGGCATTCTATGATGCCTGAGAGATTGTAGGCTGATCTTGGAAGGGCTGTAGAAGGGGAAGACAGGAGAGGCTGAGGGATTTGTCCATATTTGCCATCATATTGTTCAAATAGACATGTTGCTTCTGTTCGTCCACAGTTTGGACAGTAATAATGATTTTAACAAGGTGCCACCATGCTGCAAAGACAGAAGAGATGGAAAAAGAGAGATTAGCTTGTTGTATGTGCAGTGCTGCTGCCTGGATGTTGGGTGCCCCAGCAGCAAGAGCAGTTTCCCACCAGCCCTGCGTCCACTCTTGTGTCCCTGCTGCTTGGTCAGTGCATTGTGGTTACACCAGTTTATAAAGGCTGATCTCAGAGGCAGATATTCTCCACTGCCCGAGCCCAGCTTGCCCTGGTGTCTGTACTGCTGGTGGATTAAACCAGCAAAAATCTGAGCACTTCTCTTGCCAGGGTAATTTTGTCTAGATCATATTGGTCATGCCGGAAGAATGAAAATAATTTTTTAAAAGGTAGTCTTTGAAGCTCAACTAACCTTGAGGAAGAAGTGGGTGCTTGGTTCAGCTTTAACAGGTTGTGCAAAATTTATTCTTACTTAGGAAGGCTCTCTAAGGCTCATTGCTTTAAACCCTTTGATCATCTCCTCAGTGGTTTGTTCATTTTTGTTGTATTCCACTAATGGGAGCTAGAGCTGTGACTCCAGAGTCACCTGAAAGCATTATAGCAAGCTGGGTAAGTATCCCAGGGGACTCTCAGTGAGACACCAACTCTTAGACGAGGTTGTGGGTTTCTCTGTTTCTTGAAGTGCCACTGGAGTTTCCCCCTCAAACAAGCCCAGGTGTCCTGTCGGGCTTGCACAGTCACCTTCAATGCAGCTTAGACACTTCTCTGATCACACAAATGCTTTGGAGTAGGGAGCCAAAGGCTGTTTGCACAGAATTTCAGAGGTGAGGCTTTTTTTCTTTATAAAATCCTGGTCTACTAGAGCTTGTCTCTTCCTCCTTCTAGTCAGGGCTGTAGTGGGATATAGGTGCTGTTTGGGGTTTGGCATTTTAGGGCTTTGTTTAGGGAACTTTCTATCTACTTTTCCACTGCACTGGTCTTCACCTGTTTTCATGGCTGGACTGGCAGTAATTGGTCTCCATTTGCAGCCGTAGGTGGAGAAATCCTTACAGATTATGGGGTCCTCTGGTCCTGCAGAGGCTCTTTCCTCTGGCTCAGGGCTGAGACAGGCTGCTATTTAACATGTTTTTCCTGCAGTGTGTGCTATGCCTGTCCTAGGGATATGTACTAATAGCTGTACAGAGCTTCAGGGCCCTTTCTGACTCTGCTCAGTAGTTATCCCAGCCTCCTGCAAGGTAAATCATAGTAATCAGGCTTATTTTAGACAGGCATAGAGCAGTTGTGATTTGACCAGGTCCCCGCTGTAGCTGCTTGCACATACTCCTTTCTGGGAGAGACAACAGCAGGAAATTTTTAGTCCTCAACCCATGCAGGAGGGTCCACCACAAAAATAGCTCCATATTCTGCTTTTCAATGTCTAGAGCTGATCATCCCAACAGGACCAAAGGTTTGAAATGGGGAAAACTGCTTTAATAATGCATCTCCTAAGACCTCCATGACTCATTCTCAGAACTGCCTGGCTCTTCCCTTCTGTGGCTTAAGAGGTGGGAGAAGCCGCCCTGGACAGTGGGCATAAGGAGATGGGGTACTGCTCATTTCCCTCTTCTTTCCTTTCTACAGCTCCTGCTCAGGCCCAAATCATCCATGCTGGGCAAGCATGCGTGGTGAAGGAAGACAACATCAGTGAACGTGTTTACACAATTCGGGAGGGGGACACACTGGTCCTGCAGTGCCTGGTCACGGGACACCCCCGGCCACAGGTGAGCCTTCAGTCTTGCCTGTCACCCATGCTCCCCATGGCACTTGTGTGGGGTTTCCACACAGAGGAAAACTGTGGGCAGTGGGATGTCCAGCTTTCTCCTACATGTTGGACTCGGGTAGGGATGCCCTATTTTGCAAGCACTTAGCTTGTTAAGCGATGAAGCATTTAAACTCACTTTCATGGAAAACAGTCCACAAAGCTTTGCAGAAGCTTACAAAGACCTTCTTCTTGTCTTCAGTATGTAAAGTCCCTCTGAAAACTGAAAGTCTGAACTAAAACCATTATACAATACACCCTCAAATCTTTAACCCTCTTACTACAAAGTAGGAACAGCCTAGAAAACACTTCCCAAATGTGCTTGCTTTAGGAGTTAGTCCTTATTGGTCCATCAGTTTCTCAGCTTCTCTGTATGTACAGCCAAGGGGACGCTGTTTGGGGGAGTTTGGGGAGTTGTTGGTAGCTCACTTCACTGATCCCCACGCAGAGCCTGCTGTTCGTTGCTTTGTGGCCACCAAGCAGAGGCAGATTCAGACTTGCAGCTCTGGATGCATCCGTGCTGTGGTCAGAGACACAGTCCAAGGGAGGTACAGAACTGAGCTCGGCTGATGGTTGCAGTCCTTACTTGGGGTGCCCAGAGGCTTGCACAGCCTCAAGCCCCTGCAGCCCCCTCAGCACCCTTCAGATACTCAGGCTGGGTGGTTCAGTGTTAGTGTGGATGTGCCCATGAAGGTACTGGACCAGAGCTGGGATCTGCCAGCTCTGGGACAGAGTGTGGTAGGAGCAGCAGCTGGTGTGAGGCTGGATGTGCCAGAACACACTCAAGGGAGCCACATGTGATATGTGCCTTGGCCCCCTTCTCAATCCTGCCAAAGTTATTTGTGGCAAGAAGCCATGCATCTTCTTACTCCAGTCAATGCCTCTGTGGACTCGCTTGTGAGGAACTACTTGGCGAAGAGGTGATAACAAAGGAGAGGATTTGAAATGGTTTTTCTATCAAAAGAATGTCCTGGAAACAACAAAAAGAAAATTACCTAAACCAAGTCAGCAAAAACAACCGGCCTAAGCTTGTGGCAGTGATAGGTAAATGATACCTGTGTGTATCAGAAATGGGGAATTTGGTAATGTTGCCCCTGCCTAAGGTTATTAAATGTGTGGAAAGGTCCTGGCAGGTTGTATGGATTTGAGCCTGAGTAGCTAGAGAGATTTCTGGAGCAGACCCTGTTGCAGACAGCTGGCTAATGGGCAACACTCTGGCTTGTCATTGTCCAGACCTGCACAGGGGGCACCAGAGCCTGGAATCAGGCGTGACCAGGGAGGCTGGAACCTGCACGTATAAAACATGGCATGAATCCTATTTCTGCCCTCCCTCCTAATGGATTGATTTCTTCCCCAGCTAAGCTCTCATGCTAACCTTTGTTTAATCTTCTCTTTCCCTTTCTATCAGCCAGTCATTAAAGCATGAAAATGTGGCCAAAATACTAAAATGAGATTGCGATTGAAAAGATTAAAGAGCTGTCTGAAGTGTCCTTCAAAACAGGAGACTCCAAGAGTCTTGGGGCCCTCAGACAATTTCAAAGCCTAGAAAGGCTTAATAAATCCATGGTCAATTGCTCCAAAAATCTGCTCAGTCTGGTGCTCTGGGAGTGGAATGTAGACACTCCTGCTCCTTCTAGAACATCAGCACCAATCAGGTGATGGCAGTGAGCTTTAGGCAAAGTCTGGAAGAATGGCTAAGGTTCATCTTATCTCTGTCCAATGCTGAATGAAAGTCTCTGTTCTTTCTGCTGGCTGATCTTGCTGGATCTCAGTCCCAAAGTCTCATTGTCACAGAGCAGGAGGCCAGCGGTCAGCAGCCACAAGAAGGGAGGTTTCAGATATAGAAAACCAATGGGCTGAGAAAAGCTGTCTCTCTCTTTCATTGTCTGGAGTGCACAAAACACGGAGGAAGCTTGTACTGCCACTGTGAGGGCTGTACCTCATCCCAGACATAAGAGAAACCCTTCAGCCTTCAGGATTGCTGTCTTTTTGCCATTATTCACCATGAAATATCATGCAGCTCCTTTGCCCCTTCAAGCCAGGATCTTAAGACATGTAACATAAGGACAAAGAAATGAAAAGATGGCTTGAAATCTGAAAGAATTTTTTTTCTTTTTTTTTTCTGTATCTTTAAAAAATAGAGGAAAAGATTGTGTACTGAAAAAGGATGACTTACAAAAATAAAATACACAGGGGTTCCCAGTGGGAAAGGGACAAGAGTCAGATGGCAACTGCATTTTCTCACTCGTGGAAAAGCAAAAAGCAGAAATAAGCCTTGCTTTCCAGAAAAAGTGAGTGTGGACTGCACTGTAGCTGTGAGCTGATGTCTGCTGTCATGTCGTGGCCTGCCAGCCACATGGGGTCTCAAGGCTGAATGCTGAAAGTCCTGTGCTCTGCAGACAGCGGCACAAAACTGAGCAAGCTGCTGGGTTTGCAGGATCAGAGCAGGAGTGGCAAGCATGCAGTGTGTGTCTGAGTGAACTGAGGGGTAACCCTGGACTCTTGGACATGGGGATTGGCGATGGACCAGAACCAGCAGCTGGCCTACTGAGACATGCTGAGATCAGTAGCTGAGCTTTAGTTAGTCTGGTGGTGCTACAGAGCCTCTTTATGGAAGTGGCTAGGGAGGAGCAACAAAGGGAGCTCTGCTGAACCTTGGGATCTCTGTTCTGTGTCCCTGATTTCATTTCTCTCGTTCCTCTCCTGCAGGTGAGATGGACCAAAACTGCTGGCAGCGCGTCGGACAAATTCCAAGAGACGTCAGTGCTTAACGAGACCCTTCGGATTGAGAAGATCCAAAGGCTGCAGGGGGGCCGCTATTACTGTAAAGCAGAAAATGGGGTTGGGGTCCCTGCCATCAAGTCCATCCGAGTAGATGTGCAGTGTAAGTCGTTTAGCGGCAACCCAGACCTTCCCACAGTTCTACTGCGTGTCTCTGCCTCGCTGCAGGGCCAGCAGGGACCTGCATTGCCCTAGGGCCACCAGCACCTGATTCAGGAGCAGAGGGACTGTCCAGGGTCTTTTATTTGCCACGGGGTTTAGATTTATCCCTGAAAAACATTGCTCTGCTGTCCTTGTGAGTCTTACCTGGGTGTCACGATGTGTGTCACTGGCAGGGCTCCCTAGCACTTCTCTGGGATGTAGCACTGTGGGTGGCTGCAGCTTTCTTTGTCTTCATTTTGAATCTAACAGTGCTTGAAGCAAGCAATGTTTCCTGAAGCTGGTAGTGCCCCAGATGTTGGGGTGTTCCTGAAACCAGAGCCCTGCTCCCAGCATTGCTACTTCTGTAGCTTGGTGGAAACAGAGCTGAAGACTCTGGAATGCAGCTGAGGAGGCTGAGCTGTGGTAGGGTGAATGTGAAGGTGACTTGGCGTTTCCCTGGCTGGTCACAGTGCCCATAATGTGAAGGTGATTCAACATTTCCCTGTCTGGTCCTAGTGCCCATCTTTCTTGAGTCCTGAAGATGCTGCTGGTGGTTCTCCACCTTGGGCTTCAAGTTTTGATGGTTTCTCTTAGTGATTTTTTTCTTTGACTTAATGTTTATTCTTGGGCTGCTGTGGTCTAAAGGGAGGGAACTTAAACTTATGCCATAAGGTCCGTAAGGGGGAAATCCAAGATTTAATGTCTAAGCAACTTGTGAAGAGATTTGCTCTCTTGGAGAGATTACCATTGCATTATCCTTGACTGTCCACTATTCCAATTCTCTCCAGCCCAGCTAACACCAAATCCCTCTCCTCACTCATGTTATCTGAGATGGCAAGAGGTTGGTGCTAAAAAATTGTAAAGAATGATAAAGCAGCTGAATCTGTCCCTGAGCCTGTCATGAGTCATTCCTGTATTTCTTCTAGCAAGAAGGTCCTTCCTTCTGAGCTGAGGGGCACTGTGGTTATCTGTCAATAGAATAACCTCCAGGATTCAAAATCCCAGTACATGCCTGGAGTCTGGGCAGACCTTTTTGCTAACAGCAGCTGCTGCCTGACTGCTTCTTTTTGGTCCTGCTGTCCAGCCCAGCTGTGATGTGACTCTCACAAAATGTGCTGCAGACTTGGGCATCCTTAGCTTTTGGCAGCTTCATGATCCACATTCATGTTATATGGCTGGAAGTAGTTCCCATCTCAGTTCTTTCCTTGCCCTGCCGTTTATTGGAGTAGTGTAGTGTGGACACCATCCTGCCTAGGCTGTGGAAATAGATTGCTTCAATAGCAGCTACTGTGGATAGGATGAGTGGTTTTTCATTGGCATTGCACCACTTTGTTTAGAGAGGTTCTGGCACCCACCCTAGATCTGCTTGGCTTCTCTGCCTGTTTCTTCTCCTACACGTGGTGTAGACATATGATACGTCTCCATTGCAAAGGATACTTGCTTTTCTCAAGGCTCAGTGTGACACCTTGCCAAGGTCCATGTCTCTAGGAACAGGACGGTGCCATAAATCTTTTCATGCCCTGAGGGTGCTCCTGTGGTGCAGGCTGGAGCTAGAGTGATGTAGTGTCCTGTGGTCCCTCATGCAGCTCTGACCTGTAGAACTGTGGGGCTAATGGGGTGGCCAAGGGCTTTCTCATACTAACATCTACTCTGCAGATGGACTTGGTACTACACCTCTGTTCTGCTTACTTGGTTTTTGGGGAGGAGAGACTATTTTCTGCTGGTATTTACAGTAGGTACAAGGGAACACATGGGAAAAGCCACAGTTTTTTGTTGAATGCTCACTCAGGCAACCTTCAGCCGAATGATCCAGAATTTGAAAACAAGCCCCTTCTTTTCCTGCATCCCATTTTGTAGTTAGAGGTAAGTAATCACCCTCATGTGTTCCTTGGTGTCCTTGACAGCTGCTGCAAGTCCTCAGTCATATTTTCAGTATTTTACAGCGAGGTTGCGCAGAGAGCATCGTAGGTGCCAGGAGGATATTAAACTGGAAACACTAACCTGTGTAGCATGATATTCCTCTGCCCCAAGTGGGCATCAGTGAGGCTTTAAAATGTTGGTTAGATACTGGCAGAGAGGCAGCTGCTGTTCAGAGTATTTCCATGTGGGAGAGAGAGAAAGTAGAGAGAAGAAAAGAATGAATGTTTACAAGCTTTTATTGTGCATGAAACATCCCATGTGATCATCTCCATGAGCAGCCTTGGGCCAAATTTATCATTTGAGCAGCTCACTGACATCAGTGGCATTTCTCGTACATCAAGGACATACATATTTTCATAGGTCTTGTTTTAGCTTTTCTCAGGAGGGCTAGACCTAGAGCTGACTGCTACCAAGGAAGGCTGAAGGATTCAAAGGAAAAAAGTTTTAGCAACCATAAAGAAGGTGTTGTTTTCTGTGTGGGGAGTAGCTGGGAGCCAGGAGACTGGAATGGTAAGCTAATTCTTTGGTTATTAAGGGAAGTGTTTTACCTGCTGAGAAATAGTCTTGGAAGAACAGTAGCTACATAGTCACTCATGTGAAGTTTGAACAAATAAAAGAGGGTTAAGGACAAAGAAGGAGGAAAAGAGAAAAGGCTGTGCTCAGGGACCTGGTTCAAAAGAATTTGATGTTCAGTCACCCTATGGCCACATGAAGACAGCACTGTATGGAGAGGAGCCTTTTTTTCCATCTGCATATGTTTTTCTTCAGCTGTGAGTGTTTTTTGGTTGGTTGAGTTGGTTTTTTTCTGGGATATTTTTTGTGTCTTGTCATTATTCCATTAATGGCTCTACTCATATCTCTGAGCTATGGTCAAGCAGACAAATTTCAGGTTGCATTACAATTGCTGTCTGCCGAGCACACAGCTCATTAAAAGATGCAAATCCACAAGTTGACACTTGTGATTCAGTAGAGAGCATACGTTGTTTGGATGACACGTTAGCAGAAACTCAGCCCTGCTTCCCTCTTTCTTTCTGGAAGTCGGATCTCCAAATCCAAATCTGTAAAGTAAAATATTGAGGAAACTAGGTGGCATGGGAGGACAGGAGGTGATGAGAACTTTGGCATGTGCAGAGGATTATGCTGGCAGCACAAGAGGATACTGGGTGCAAGTACCTCAGTTTCCTTGCAGCTGAAGATGGGGTCATAACACTCCTGAAAATATAGAATTGCCTCAGCATAAGCTCAGAAGGTACCTTATAAGATACTCTTAAAGACACGGGGACTAATTTCAGTTTTAGAGGACCAATTCTTGCAAAAAGGGATTTTTATATTTAACCTCAGTCTCAAAGTAGTTCTATGAGGAGAAAGATCCACTGCCTCTGGGGCTTCCCCCATATTCAAACACTGATACGTGCTGCAACTTCTGAGAAAATAATCCCTTTTTAGCAGCCGGGCAATCATAGTGGGGCAGTATGATCTGAGTGGATGGAGAACATCCTCTTCCTGCAGGGCTATTGCTTCTGTCCTTGCAAGTGTAGCCACTGAGAACCATTGCTTCAGACATGGTGACTGCTTGTCTGGTGCTGGTACAATAAGGGAATTGAAAGGAGCATCTTCTGTAAAGGGAGAAAACAAAAGAATCGGATCAGTTTAGGGAAGGGTGATGGGAGCTGCAGTGTCTAGAAGTTGCTGAAGAAGGTCAGTCAATACAGATTTCGAAGAAAATACACAGAGGATATTTCACAGAAAGAGAGAGAAATTATGCATACCTATTACAGTGTTTTGAATCTCATATTCCCATGACTCCCCATGAGATTTGCTCAGTCTAGATGACTTTCCAACTCAGCTCCTTGATCTTGTCCTGATTTTTTACTTTCATTCCTTGTCTTGAAGGTTTGTCGTGTCATTTGTATGGACATCTCACAGACATGGGCTAAGCCCCATGATTTCAGGAGGGACTTGGGAACTGGAAAATGGAGAAATTATGATGGAACAGAGCTTCCTGGGATTCTTCTGACCTCTCACTGAAGTAGAAAGTGGTGATTTTCTGTAGCGAGTTGCCATTGGGGAAGGTGAGGCAGCACACTGCTCTGAGACACAGGTGGCAGGCAGGTGTATTTTTTGAGAACTGCATGGGGATCTGCCAACCAGAGACTGCTTTTTATTCCCTGAAGGTTTGTGTGGTGAGCGGGAGAATCCTGGCTTCTCCTGTCTGTTCCCTTTAGATATTGGTTGTGTTACCTTAAACCAGCAGTTGTCATCAGCCAAATGTGTGGGACCTTCCCCTCTCCTCAGTGGTACCTGGAGCATCATCTGCTCTGCAGGTTTTACACGCAGACCAAGCTTTGCTAACAATGGCTGCGACCCTCCTTGCCTCCCTTCCAGATCTAGATGAACCTGTTCTCACCATTCACCAGACCATCAGTGATGTACGTGGCAGCTTCTACCAGGAGAAGACCGTCTTCCTCCGCTGCACGGTCAACTCCAACCCGCCAGCTCGCTTCATCTGGAAACGGGGAGCTGAGACTCTTTCCCACAGTCAGGACAACGGTGTGGACATCTATGAGCCCCTGTACACACAGGTACACCTCTGCCAGCTTGTGTTGAGTGTCTTGCTGATGGAGGGCACTGTGGTGGGTGGTGTTTCCTTCCCTGCATGGATTATGATGCTGGGGAGAGGGTGCAGGCCACTGCAAGGAGCTCTGCCTCCACAAGGGCTGGTAGAACTTCCTTCTGCATGCAGATTCTGTGGGTACAGGAGGAGCAGGGAAGAGTGTGACAGCTTTGGAGGAACTTTCCCTTTTTTTCACTGTCCCTAAAAGCAGTGACACAGCTCCCCTAATGAGGTTGTGCAGCTGTCAGATGGCTGAAACTAAAATCCAAGCGAACAATCCCAAGACTGGGTTTCCTTTATCTCCCATTATTTTTTTTTTTTTCTTAATTGAGTGCCCAGGCTCCATATATTAGGGAAGAGCTTCCTGTTCAGCAGTGTGAGTAAATGGCAGGCACTGCTGTGGGATCCATGAGCGTTTCCTAATGCCCACAAATAATGGGGAGCCCAAGTGCCTGGACACTTTCTGCCTGTTGTCCTGTGACAAGGTGTCCACATCTTTACTCCTTCTCCTGCTTGTCTGTGTTGAACTTGACATGCACAACCAGTTTTCCCCTCTAAACACCACTTTCTTCACAACAATTTGCCTGCCAATGCAATGGGAGATGGAATTTTTCTTCTGCCAGGGCACTCTGAGCATGTTACCCTGAGCTGAGCTTGGGATCTGAATGTCCTTTAGATGTTAATCAGCTCCAGTACTTCCAGCAAGGCTGCTAGGGAACACATGGCAGGGATGGGTGGGAAGGGAGGGCTGAAAGGGCAGCTCTCCGGGGCACCTGTTTCATCCCAAGCACCTTTCTACATTCCCAAAGCTGAACCCAGAGCACATTCTGGCTGAGTTTGATTTCTGAGCAATGCCCCAGGCAACCTTTAAGTTAATGTAGTCATGTTCATATATTATTGAAACACGCCGTCTCTGTAGGTCATGGAAATGGGCATCCAAATGGAAATATTCAGGGGGATGAGGAGGCAGGGCAGAGCTGCAGGTTAGTGGCAGATTTGCAGAAACACCGTAGGTCAGCGCTGCTGTTTGGCCCTGAAGACAGCTTTGTCTCTGTGCTGTGTGACTCCCAACTAGGACATCCCTGGCCTTAGAGGAAGCCACCATGGGCTCTTCTAGTTTTCACTAGGCTCACTGTAATTAACAGGAGGTACTGCTTACTGAGGATGTCTTAGGGCTTGGGATATTTTCTCCAGCTAAATAAGGCATCTGGCAAAAATTCACCATGTTTAAATGACCCAGCACACTGCAGCTCCTGTCAGGAAATTCTCCCAACACAATGGGTCATTCCCAGCTCTGAAAGAGGGTGTTGGGACAGGTGCTCAGACAGGCATGCCCTTCTGTCCTCTCCTTAACACCAGCATAAGCCTGTAAGTTTGGGTTGGTAGGAGTTGAAGTTAACAAAAACACACCCCTGCAATACTGTTGAAAGGAGAAAATCTTGCTGGAATGTTTAAGAAAGTACCCATTGTTGATGTTTGCATTGTTGTCTTAGAGATGAATCTCTATCACTGTCACATTTGAATAGGCTTTTATATTGAAAATGAGCTGAAGACTTCATTGTTTAAGCTTTTTGAAATTTATTTATACTGAAGGTTTATAAACATATACCTAAATTCATTAATCAATAAACAGGATACATATGACCCTGTAAGTATGTCGATGACATCCATATCGTAAATGCTGTAATTTGTGTGGCACAGCAACAATTCTCAAGGTCTTTCAAGGGGACAGGACTGTCCCAGGGTTACTGGTGTCCTAGGTTGTACCATTCTCATTTACTCACTTCACGTCCTTGTTCCCTGCATATTAGCATTCCTGAGCTCAGTGTCCAGTCCCTCGAGGTTGTCCTCAGGAGGATTTGTTATGCTGACACCTCCTCACAGTTATGGAATGGTTTCTCCAAAAGAGATTTAGACAAACACAAAGAGAACAACAGCAACAAGCCGTCAGTGGAAGATGTATGAGTTACAGGGTGTGCAAACCAGAGGATGCATCTCAAAGCTTTCTGCATTCTATAAATAAAAATCTACAGAACACATCTGTCGTTAATGTAACAGCTTGATTCTGTTTCTATAACAAGCCAGTAACTAATGGAATGCAGGCAGTGATTTTGTTACCTTAGAATGAGAAAGGCTATCAAAGTCTCTGCAGTCACTCTGGATTTACATCAGCATAAATGAGATTAGAATCTGGAGAAGAGGGATCAGAAAGTTTTTGAAGTTCCTTGAGTATTTCTCTGAATTTTTTTTCCTTCTGTACTGCAGATTTCTAGAGCATAACTGTTGAACTTGTCTTATTTAGGCCAGTATTAATGGCTCAATCTGCTCTGATTTACTTTGGTTTGGCAATGTTGAGTCCTCAGAGGCTTCCCTTGGGTTCCTTCCAACATCTCGAAGTTAGATCTCAGGGTCTGTTCTGGAATGGTTAAGGTTTGTCATGTTCTACAAGATGTTTCTGGCAATAGTTGATGAGAAATTATGCCCAGACCTGTTTGGCAGTGCTTTCAGGTTGTGTCAGTCAGTTACTGGGTGTTGTGTGAAATCCTGGAGGTGAAATGACCACTGCAAACATTTTGTGTCTCCTTTATATAGAGCTGGGGGGGCTTGAAATCTGCACAGTTCCCTAAGGTTTTCATGGAAGCTGCTGGTAATCTGTGAACTTTGGGACAGGCTTTTGCACTTGGAATGATGATCTGTCCTTTGTACTCCTGTGTCTTCTTTGTGCCCCTATTTTTCCCAAATCCCAGGGTGAAACCAAAGTCCTGAAGCTGAAGAACCTTCGGCCCCAGGATTATGCCAGCTACACATGCCAGGTGTCAGTCCGGAATGTCTGCAGTATCCCTGACAAATCCATCACCTTCCAGCTCACAAACACCACAGGTAAGAGGGGCCATGAAGGGTCCCTGCAGCCCTCCGACCCTTCACCTGCTCAACAAACATTACTCCTCCAGGAGGATAACACAGCACTCGGTCCAGGGCCTGCAGCACCTGGACCTCATTTTCATGGCTGCTGGGATTACAGAACCTTCACATGGAAATCTTGTGGCCGAGGCTGCTCTAGTTTCTTGTAGCTCTGCACATAGCCACTGCCTTGGCCAGGCCTGCCATGAGATCATTAAAACAGACTACATGTAGGTGTTGAGGCACTATGTAGCTTCTAATTCGTACGCTGTTTTATTTATTTATAATTCTAAGTGACTTTAAAAATAGATTTGATACAGTCTAGAGCGGGGCAGCGCTGCAGGAGTTCTTACAAATAATTCATCCGTGTGTGACTCCAGCCTGGTTTTCCAGGCTGTGCTCTAAGCACCTCCCAGGTAATGGGCTCTGCTGGTGCTGGTGTTTGTGGAAAGCCTGTTTCTCCAGTGCCTTCCCAATAAATAAGTTTTACACTGATATTCATACTGGCAGTGCTTGAGGGCACCTCCAGTTGTGATCAGATTCAGTTTGATGCCGCTTGCCTGATGTGCAGTAAGTGAACAGTAACTGAGTGTCATGTATCAAATACTGGCAAGGACTTGATTGCAACTGGTCCATTAAAAAAAAAACAACAAAACAAAACAAGCCAAAACCTCACACACAATAAGAAATCCTCACCTGCAAAGCCCCTATGTGTGTTGAATATTTGCAAATAATAAGTAAATGTCAGTAAATAAGGAAATTGCATCCAGGCCTGGGGTATTCCATGATCAGAGAGAAAGGTGTTGTAGCTGTTTGAATTATTCACCTCTCTAATGTAACACAAAGCAGTTTGCATCCCTTGTGTCATCTTTGTGCAGTGGAAACAGAACTTTTTTTGATGTTGTTAACTGTTGACGGGATAGTGTTGATACTGCTTAAATTATGTTTATTGATCTGAGTTGAGTTCCAAAGTGCTGAACAAAAGTTGCCTCATTTTATGTAGGAAGAAGAAAAATAATGAGCTTAAGAAAGTGAATTATAGCTAATGTCAGAAAAAAGTTTTCTCTTTGTAGTAAGATCTCTGAACATGTCTCGAACAACTCACCCTATTAGCTGAAATTCTCTCAGGATGAGAATGCAGAAAATGCTGAAATATTCCCTTTAAAAACTTCTGTTCATGATGAAGAAAGACATCTCATTTAGCTCCTCTTCCCTGTGTGCCTTTTCCTTTGAAGAGTTAGAAAATCAAATTTCTCTTCTTGTCCACTCCTCCTGTCAGCCCAAGCACAGAGAAACTACTCTTCATTTCAATCTAGCCCCAGTACTAAGCAAATGGGGAAAATGTATTTTCAGGTTGTACCCGGTGAGAAGTCAGTGATACGGCTCAATTTACATCAGCTTCTTAAGCACATCTATCTAGGGGTTTTTTCCTGTTTTTTAATTATAGATGCATATTTATACATAGTTACAGTGGAGCCTGGCACTACAAGCTCAAAGGGGCCATGGAAAATGTGTTTTTAGGAAATTGTATTAAAAGTTGGCAGTGAAAATGAAGCTGGCATTGCGGTGTGAGCAGGGTTTGTGTTAAATAGCACGGCTATATTTAACATGAAATATTATATGGGTTACTTGCCCTGTAGGTAGTATTGGGCATAGATGAGGAAATATTTAAATTAAATTCTTTAATTCTCTTCTTTTTTGCCTAGGTCTTTTCTGTCCCCCTTGCACTTGTGCTTTCACAGCTTCTCTAGGCTTGGCCGTGCCCAGAATCCTGAGCAGCTTTGCTCAGGATGCCTTTGCCTTTACAACTGAGAAGGGCCAAAAGGGTGCTGAAATGCTTGGAAATTTCTCTCTCTTAAATATTTATAGGCCCAAGCACTTAAAGACCTTGAGGTGAATTGCTGGGTCGGGTCAGGCCAGGTCAGGCCAGGGGAATCTCCTCAGCTCATTTTCTGTTCCTCAGCTGCGCCTCAGTGTCCTTTGGGCAGACTGTAGTCTCCAGTAAGGAGATGGACTTCTCCCAAGCTCTATTCAGCAGCTTGGGCCTTGCAGCAGGGAGCAGGCTCTTTGTCTGCATCCTTAGTGGGAAGATATCCCTGCTCCTCCTCTGTTCTGCTGCTATTGCCTGGCTCCAGATCACCAAGTTGGGTTCACAGAGCCACAGAACCAGCTCAGGTCCACGCTACCACCACCTGCTTCAGCAGGATCAGCCTGGTGTTTCCCCTTCCTCAATTTCTGCAAAATTAAGCAGCCCAGCTGGTAAATTTTTCTGCAGTTTTACTGCAGCAAATTGGACTTCAAAGGGAATTGAAAGCGATTCTTTGTTTTTAATGGTCCCCTCGCTGCTCGGCAGACTCCGCCAGAAGGTTTTCTGACCCAAGAACAAAAGGAATTGCTGCAGGTTACAAATAAATGAGAATCATCTCCTGCATAAAAGTATCTGCAGTCTGTTAACCTCTGTGCTGACAGGAGTGGGAGTGGGAACTGGTAGTCCACGCAGGCTGCCACAGCCAGGGCTCCATTTGGGGCATGTCATGGGAGCTTGCTGCCTGGAGCTGTGCAGGTGGCAGACCTGCAATTTCCCTGGTTCCTTCATACATGCGCCCACAGCCTGCCCTGATGCAGTGCTTGCACCAGCATGTCACCTTTTAACATGTTGCCTTGCCCAGAACTGGGCAAGAGGGGTCCACATGTGTGCACATTGAGCCCTAAGTCTGCAAGAGCTTTAAATCTTAACCAGAGCCTGCAGGACCTCTGGTTTGTGCTCCCCAACTCTGACACCTTCTCTCTGGACATGGGCTGGTCTCTGTCTCTGACAGGGATGAATGGAGATTCCCAGGCAAGATGCTGCATCTGTCAGTTTGTGCGAGCACTGTGAACCTGAGACCAGTTCAATGTCCAAGGGCAGAAACAGCTATTTGATGTCTGTGTTTCATGGTATATCATGAAACCACCTGGTGCTTGGTGAGGATGTACAAATCCTTCCTTTGCCATGTAATGTGCATTAACATTTGCACACTATTTACAAGACTCCTGCAAAGAGACCTGCCAAAGTATCTTTGAGTGCAGGCTGTGGCCTCACAAAATTCAAGGGCTCCAACCACTGGCCTCAAAATGGCCAGTGCAGGTAGCAGAAGAGCCATCTTCTTCCTTAGGCATAGCTGGCCTCCTCTGACACAAATAGCATGTGCAGTGACCAGGGAGGATATTATATTCAGTGCACCAAAGCAATATCCCAGCATGGCAGTAGTTGTGCTACTAAATTATGGCACTGGTGCTGAGGAGAGAAGAGTCCTCCTCGCCTTGTTTGTACAGGCTGTAATTCAGAGATCCAGCACAAATCCAGCACAGCTCATTAACACAGGGTCCAGGGAGAGAAGAGGCAGAAATAATGATGCAGTTAAATCAGGCTTCATGAATATGGAACAATGTCTTATTTTGCATTATTATGGCTGTTACTTAAAACGTGCTCCCTGCTTTTTGTGCTGGGGACTGCTACTTTCTCAACTCTGTCTGGATGGAGCCAGTGATAGTGCTCATAGAGGCTTTGAAATACTTTTCATGGAATGAAGTAGAGAATACAAAGGGAAGGATTTTGGATCAGTTCCTGGAGGGGGCTGTAGTGAGAAGGTTGCAGAAATAAAATAAAACCAAAAAACAGGTACCAGGGCATTCAAAGGAGAGGTTGTCTAGACACTTTGAATCAGTCTCAGCTGAACTGAATGTAAAGGGGAATTGCTGTGATTGTGATGGCCCCCAAATGTACAGAAAAGCATATTAGACACCTGAGGAGGTGAAGAAGATTAAGAGCAGGTTCAGAGCTGCTGTTCATGGTCTGTTAAAGTGCAGACAAGTCCTGGTCCTCCATATCAGTCTCTGAGCTGCAAGGACTATCTGCTTGGCAAAGCCTTAGCCTCTCAAAGATGACTGGCTGGGTGTGAGAGAGGGATATCATGGGATAGCTGAGGAGAGCTTTTTTAATGATACACCTTCCCTAAAGCTCACTTCTTGGGATGGAAACTCTGAATGAGAGGAGTGGTTTAATCCCAGCTGCCCCTGAGCACAAGCAGTGGTTGGATTCAAGCAGGTTCCTTTGAGCCTGTCCTTTATCTTTCACCTCTCCATCAGGGCTAGAAAGGTTTCCATTGCCCTTATGCCTGGCTGCAGTTGTTTGCATCAGGAGTCAAGAAACTTCAAGCCTTGGGTTTTTCACTGTCAAATGTTGCCTGTTTGCCACCCCTACATGGGCAGAGTGGGTTTATTGGGCTTTTCTTCTGCCCTGCATCATAAACCATAGAGAACCTGCACTGAACACTGATAAAATGTCATAGCTGCTTTATGCCCCAGTCCTAAGCTCTACTAGTGGTTAGTTGTTTTCTGGGGTGGTGTCAGGTCCTTCCTGCTCTGTTTTCTAGCCATGAAAGAGCAGAGCATTCTTTCTCAAAGACATGGTAATGATCATGCTTTAGATTCACAAACACCTCATTTTTGTAATCAATTCATAGATCCTTCCAGCTGTCCCTACTCAAACCAGCCATCAACAAGAACAAATCATAAAAAGTATGAAGCTGTGCACAGGCAAGTGAATGGGCCTTTTCAAGCTCTGAAGTGTCCCTCTTGGTGCTTTTCCAGCCCCACCTGCTCTGAAGCTGTCTGTCAATGAGACGCTGGTGGTCAACCCTGGTGACAACATCACTATGCAGTGCTCTCTGACGGGCGGTGACCCACAGCCAGAAGTGGTTTGGTCCCACTCTCCTGGCCCAATGCCTCCCAACAGCCTTGTGCAAGGAGGCAACCTCACCATCTGGAGGATCCGTGTGGAGGACTCAGGCTACTACAATTGCACAGCCATCAACAATGTGGGGAACCCAGCAAAGAAGATTGTGAACCTGCTGGTGCGGTGTAAGTTGCTGTTTTTCTCTGAGCGTGTGTTTTCAGGGAGCAGGGGAATTGCATTCCTCCTGGCTGTTCTTGTACAGCTGAGGGCGAATGTGATATTTAGTAGTAATTAATATTCTGAAGAAGTGCCTGTGCAAGTTTCTCTGCTCCCAGTCCAACGGCTGTGCAAGCACTGCTTGCAGCTTAATCCTAGGCTGCAGCATTATCCTGAACTGGATGATCCCAGATGTGAGGCCCTTGGATCATTTTATGGGAACATAAGTGGGAGAGATCTTTCGACACATTTTGCATGGAAATGTTGCCTTCCTGAGGGGCAAAGAACAGTTTTCCTGTCCCCTGAAAGATACTTTGCTGTCCCTAACCAGTTTTTCCCTTCTGTTCTTCTCAGCCATGAAGAATGCCACGTTCCAGATCACCCCTGATGTGATCAAAGAGAGCGAGACCATCCAGTTAGGCCAGGACTTGAAGCTCTCGTGCCATGTAGATGCTGTCCCCCAGGAGAAGGTTGTCTATTCATGGTACAAGAACGGGAAACCAGCCAGGTTCTCAGACCGGTTGCTCATCACCCGCAATGACCCCGAGCTCCCACCTGTGACCTGCAGCTTGGAGATCATTGACCTGAGATTCAGCGACTATGGCACATACCTGTGCGTGGCTACCTTCCAGGGAGCACCCATTCCTGACCTCAGTGTGGAGGTGAACATCTCCTCAGAGACAGGTGAGCCTCTCTCTGGCAGGTGGGGACCCCAGAGGAATGTTTGGCATCCCTGGCTGCCCCAAAGCCCCATGCCCCTGGCTTTTTTAAGAACCTCACATGCATGCCTTGCATGCTAGTGGAGAAAGTCTTACATCTCCAGGCAAGCACTTGGCTCAGATTGGAGACGGATAATAGTTACAACTTCTCTGTCAGATGTATTACATACCAAGCAGATCTTCTTTTACATTTTCTCCCTGTGAAAAGTCCAAAGTACACTGCAGTCAAAGCTACAGAGCCAGCTTTACAGTGTGATTGTTCAAACAAACCTCCACACTGTGAAGGAAGGAAGAAGGGGTGGAATTTCAGCAAATTTCAAGTGCCCCTTTGCTTAGGAGAGAGTAAAAGAGAAAGAAAGCTGCTCTTTCTCTTTGGCATTGTTTATGAGGAATGTACCTTTTTTCAGAGCTGTGTCCAGGATACAAATTCTGTGAAGACTTTTAATGTTTGCAAATGTGGTCTGTCTTGGACACCCTCTGTAGGAGTCCCAGTGTTATAAATGGCTCCCCCTAAAATCAGGATCAAAGCTTCACCCCATGGCTCGGTGAGGACAGGACCAGTGTGTCAGTGTTTGTCAGTCACTTTGGGGACTGAAATACAGTGTCTCAGGGCTTTCTTTCTGGTTGTGGGGTAGTGGTGGATCCAGCAGTGCTCTCCATTACATCCATGTGAATCCAGCAGTGCTCTCCATTACATCCATGTCATTGTGTTGCCTTTCCAGGACCATGAGGGTACAGCACAAAGCACTGTGTTAGAAATTTGTTGGAAGACTCCTCAGGGGAGTCAGCTGCCCACAGATTTTGACCTGCACCTTCACAGAAGGTTTCTTCTCAGTTCCTGGTTGTACTGGATCCACAGGCCAGGCTGATCTCACTCTTGATTCTGGATGCTGCTCACTTCAGCTCTCCAGAAAAAATCTGCTGCAACTACTACTGATGCTTTAGAAAGCCCCTGTCTCCCATTAGAAATACTGGGGCCAGCCTACTCCCAGTAGGATTGTATCCATTTCTTGTTGGCAGCCTGGAGACAGAGCCATGGATCCGCTAAACACTGAGGAATGGTCCTTCGTTTCTGTGGACAGCCACGGAAGGTAGGACCTGTCCATGCCAGCCAACATGGAACAAAACTGGGGAACTCCCCAGTCCTTCTCTCGAGCTTGAGTGGCTGATACCACCTGGAACAATCCTTTTTGCCCAAGATCACTAGATGGCAGAGTTCAGTTGTGTTTATGACTGAAGGGTGGGAGGCTGTGAAGGGCTGGGAGACCCTGGATGACTCCACCAAGAGGCTTGGCAGTGTCTGTCAGTGCAGGTGTTGGTCCAAGCACCAGCCAGCTGCTGCCTTAAAGGAGGTGTCTGTGGTGACAGGTTGCCCTGTGCCTGTCTGGAGGAGAGGGAATCCCATATGCTTCTGTGGATGCTGCCAATGAGGGAGGGAAAGAGGGCAGCCTGGGGCATTTTGAAGCCTCTCTTTGGCAGCCTGGGCTAGAAGGACCTATTTGTGTCCCAGGAATGGAAACAGCCATAGCTGCTGGAGTAGCCCTCCATGCAGCAGCCAAGGCTATCCAACATGCCACATCCCCATCAGCAAGGAGCCACCTCCAACATGTGATTCCCATATAAAACACCAGGTTTTCCCCAGACCACAGGATCAGAGGAAGAGGACAGCAGCAGTGGCTCCATGTTTCCCCACTGAGCAAAGCCTGAGCTCATCAAAGTGGCTGCCTCCACCGAGCAGCCCCAAGGAGACAGCTTTAATTAAAAAAAGATCTTCAAATGCAATTTACAACTTTTCCTGTGGAGAAAATTGCTGCTCGCCAGGTGAGCGGCTGCCGGCAGCATCGGCACTGAAAGTGCTGCCGTCCTTTCACACCGTGCAGGACAGGGTGTGATGAGATTGCCCAGCCCACAGGACACCTACAAATTGAAAATGTGGCCTCCCCATTGCATAAAGAGGTCACTGCAGAGGGAGATTAGGGCTGAATCCTTCCTAAATTTGCTCATAAAGAGCTGCAGGCTGTAACATGTACAATTACCGTAGCACACTCTCCTTTGCTGGAGATGAATTGAGCTAATGTTGGTCAGACCAGCTTGTTACACTTCTGTAGTCCTATATTTTGATTTAAATGGAAACGAAATACATGGCCCTTGCAGTTATGGAAGTGTCAATCCAAGTGTTGCCACTGTCAGCAGGCAGAGCTGAAAAACGAGCTTTCAGAAAAGATTGTGACCACATTTACCTCAGGTGAACTGTTGACTCCCAAGAGTAATACAAATAAATTGTCAATATTACGTGTGGTTTAGAAGAAAAATCCCCTTCCCGGGTTCTTGGTGGAATTGGGGATGTGAACAGCAAACGTCTTCCCATTGACATCTCTGCGCCCTCTATTCACTGGGTTCATTTTAAACTTTGTTTATCAGCAAAGTTTTTATTGTCAGTTGATAGCTGGATATTTCTTTCAGTGTAACTGTGCCTCCAACTCTAGCCTCAGCTCGGCAGCAGTTCTACTGAGTAGCTCTTCCCAACCTTGAAAGGATTCCTGGAGTGATTGGGACTCATCTCTCATTCAAATGAGCCAGGGGTTTATTGTGTGAGAAATTCACAGTGCATTCACCAACAAAAGCAAAATAAATAATAAAACTAAAATATGCAATAAAAGTAAAATAAGCAAAGGCACTTAACAGAGCTGACTCCTTGCTGTGGTTTAAGAACTAACAGGGATCTTGGACCTCTGAGAAGGCTGGAGATGGGATCTAGAAGCACTAATCCTTTAAGTCTTGGTTTTGGTCTGACCTGGATAAGGTGTCTAGATACCTCGGCAGATATGACTTCTATTTTTGGCCAAAAGAGTGCAGTTCTGCTTGAGAAATTCGCTGACCAGAAATTGAGAAATGGATCAAAGAGGCTTTTGTCTTTGTGCTCCTTGACGCTATCCCTGCAGCTGGATAGCATTTTGCAAACAGAGGGATGGGAGCCTGGAGTCTGCCCCAACACACCTGGCACTTGCCATTGATATTGGGATACACTGCTGGAAAGGCTGGAATCCTCCCTGGCACCCTGCAGCTCCAGACCCTGTAGGATAACTTTCATGGACAGTGTGTTTGTACAGGGGCTGTGGGTGTCAAGTGGAAACCTTTGGAGTTCAAGGCTGTTGGTGTGACTCGGTCAGAAGCATCTCAAGAATATTCCCTACTTGTCAAAAACTCAGTGTGAAAGGATTCCCTTCCTGTCTCCCTCTCAGTGCCACCAACAATCAATGTCCCCAAGGGCCAGTCCACCATCACCGTGCGGGAAGGCTCCAGGGCCGAGCTGCAGTGCGAGGTTCGAGGAAAGCCGAAGCCCCCCATCATCTGGTCCCGGGTGGATAAGGAAACCCCCATGCCTTCAGGGACAATGACCATGGAGACATACGATGGGAAGCTGCACCTGGAGAGTGTGAGCCGAGAAATGAGCGGCACCTACAAGTGTCAGACAGCCAGGTACAATGGATTTAACATCAGACCCCGGGAAGCCCTGGTGCAGCTCAACGTGCAGTGTGAGTACAACCAGAGGATGCTGGAGTGCCTCTCTGAATGCCTGTGTACACAAAAGCCTGGGGGCTAGGCAGGGTTGACCTTTCTTACTGGGCTAAACAGACAAATCTCTTTTGTCTGGGGACCTTTGAACAGTTCGTATTTAATTGGTCAGGCTACACAAGGGTAAGGGCAGGGAACCATATGGCAAGCATGTTGCAAATGGAAGGGGGAGGTGTTGTGTGTGTTTGTGTACTGTGGTTTCTGTTTCCATGTCAGGGGATGAGCACAGCTGTAGCGGGTGCATTTATGTGCATTACATGTGTGTAAAATACCTTCAGGCTATGTCAGTAAGTTTGTAAAGCCAAGTACTCAAAAGGTAGAAAATTAATGTTACTTGGACCATTTCCATGCCGCAACCCTTTCTTCAACTTAATTATGCCTGGATATGCCTGAATCATATTGCCTGTACAGCAGTGCTAGGCAGACCTAACATGGAATGTATATGCCCAAATGGTTTTTGTGCAACTAGGCTGTGAGTAACAGAAAACTGATTCTTAGCAGGTGTGGTATGTGGAGTGGTTTCAGCGGTGAGTGGTTCTCCCAGCCCCACTTGAAGGCAGTATCTGTACACAAAGGTGAACGTGGAGGGTGGGGTGCTGTATTGGGTGACATCTCCATCCTTTCCCCGCAGTGGTTTCTCCCTCCAAAGAAGTGAGTGCCTGCTCAGCTCCCACAGCTCTCGAGGTGTGTTTTGACATGCAGCAGTCTGTTCTCTCTCTCTCTCTTACAAGACTTCAAATCAGACTGGGGGAAGGCAGCCAGGTAAAATGCCTTGGCTCTCCCTGCAGATCTCGTCCCATTAGCACGGTGCAATTGCTGAGCGCTCGCAGAGCGCTCTGAGCAGCACAGATCTGACAGGTGTGGGGCGGGCAGGGAACAGGTTAATTTACACCTGGGCATGCTGCCTCTGGGCTGCCAATGACGAGCCTCCACACACAGCACAGCAGCACTCATTAGACATGCTGCCACACTTCTTCCAGGCTCACTCCCTAGGAATTGGAGAAGTGAGACCGGAGCAGACAACCTGGCTGAAGCCAACCAGACAAACTGCTCACAGATGTGAGCTGCTGGGAGCACAGCAATAATAGAGGGGTGTGAAATCCTGCAGGCACTTTGAGTATTTGAAGGGCCCCTTTTAAAATTATCTCTGTCTATTCAGGAGCATGACAGGATTAGATTACAGGATGAGATAGGGAAATGTGTGAAGATTTCCAGGCAGGTGAGTATTCGTAGCTTCCCTTAAGCAGGGTGAAAATGCGCGTCTTGGTTTGAGCTGTTCAGGAAGGCTGCCTGGTTCAATCCTATGGGGCTTGGAGGGACATGGCAGGGAAGATAACTCTTGGTCACATCAAGAGACGATGAGAGATACAGCAAAATTTCACTTGGGAGAAAAGAGCCATCAGTCCTGCTGGTGTCCCTGGTGTGGTGTTGCTGTTTGAAACTGTGGGGACATCGCTTGACCCTCACTGCCCCTGCAGAGGGAGCAGCAGTGCTGGGCTTGGGATGAATTCAGTTTTACTGGGTGGTCTGGAGTGGCATCATGGCCCTGAATCTTGAGCTGAAGGGGAGGGACATGACTCACGCAAAAAAAAGATGGTAGGTGGAAGCCAGAAGTGGTGTGGGGTGGAGGCTTTGATATGACCCTCAAGAAATCAAAGATGTGCTGAACTTTTGTATAAAGAATAACTAAATACACTCTTCCTATAGCTCTTCCCGTGGCCAAGCAATGCTTTATTGTGATTTTGCCCAAGTAATGGTCACAGGGTCCATGTGCCAGCCACCCAAACAGCCCCCTTCTCCTGTCAGTCAGTTCTGTGTACCCTTAGTTGAAGTTGGGTGCATACTGAGTGTTAGTACACTTGAGATGTCTCCTCTGGCCTGGAAAATATAGAAGGACTTTTTGGTGGCGCACTGCCTGTTCTGTGCCTCAGCAGGCAGCTTTGGTTTCAGTGCTGTCGATTGCTCCTTCCATTAGTATGAAAAAAAAAATGCAACCAAGAAAGTAGGGCAAGAATTGCCCTCATCCCTTTTACAGCCTCCTCCCTTTCCCTTCATGCAAAAAACAGACCCAGAAACAACATAGTCCCTGTTTATCCCCCTCCTCCTCGTTCATGCTGCTGGAAGGATGTGGGTGCGGCGGGGGCTGCTGCGGTTAATTGAAACACAGCTTTCCAGCGTGGGCAGCTCATTAGTTCGGCGGCTAGCGCTGGAATTCTCATCTCGCTGGAAATGGGGATCGTGTGGCTCCTGCAGCCTCCGTGATGAGCGCTTCCCTCAGCTGGCCCGGGCCGTATATCCCGTCGGAGCGCGGCTCCGGAGGGAGCGCATCCCCGGGGCCGCGCGTGTGAGCGCATCCCGGCCGCCACTTTGTCAGCAGCGGGGGCTCCTCCGGCAGCAGCGTTCGGGATGGTAATGCGGCTGCTTCCCTGATTTGCTCCAAAGCTAAACTTGCAAAATCAATACAGCAGATCTGATTAGATGTCAGAAGCTGTTTCTGTGTTTCCCTTTTCCCCTCGGTTTTCTGTCTTCATCCCTCATGCGTGTAGGGCTGTGTTGTAGCAAACTAGCCCAGAAAATAGGCTTTCCCAACTGCACTGCAATAGTGGAAAGAGAATAAGAAGACAAAAAGAACAATGTCAGCTGTCAAAAAAAAAAAAAAAAAAAGGTGTTTGGACTCTTTAGTATTTTTTTTTGTATTTAGAAAGTGGAAAAAGTTGCTTTTCTTTTTGGTGTTTAGAAAGCAGCAAAAAATTACTTTTAGCTTGTGAGCTGAAATTGTCTATTATCAGCTCTCTGACAGGATGGATGATCTGTTCACTGGGCTTCTTGGTCTGTAGAGTAGAGCTCTGAAAGATTAATAAGTTTATGGAAGTCCATGCAGCCTTATAGCTCTGTGTTTAAGATGAAGAAATGTTGTATAGTGGTTAGAGTGAGAGGCTGGGCTTGTCAGAACTCCTGGGAATCTACACTTGGATTGGCAATGTCTCGTAATTTCCTCCTTCATCTGCTAAACAGAAATAAAACTGACCCATCTCATCAAAGATTTGTGGAGCATAATAAACATAGCACTTTGAATTGTGAAATAAGAATATTAATGGAGTGGCAGAGTGCTGTTAATAATATCAATTCTATCACTGATGCTGTTACCAAGGGTTTTTCTCAGGACCCTTGAGAGAATTCCAGCAGAAAAATGAATCCTCTGCAGAGCTGTGTTTAAAGTCAGGGCTGGGCCACCCGGTGTAAGGGAGCTACTCTGAAGCTGTGAAATACACACTGGGCTCGAAAATGTGCAGCAGTCTGGGGTTTGGAACACAATAGTGTCATTTGAGCTGATATATAGGAGAAGAGGAAAGAAAGCATGCATATGTGGATTAATGAAAAGGATGCTACTTAGATTTTAACTTAGCAAGTATGTAACAACAAATTGAAAGATCTGCTTTAGATCTTTCTAGACCAAAAGACTGGTCAAAATACTATTTCCAGGAATTAGGAAGGTTAGTGGTGAATTTGAGCTCTGGCTGTTGTTAGAGGCAGTCCTTGAGATGACTCTCTTACCATGGTGAATATGGCATTTGCTCTGTTAAAGCCTCATAAAACAGTATGGTGAAAACTGCAATCCTTGTACATTTTCCTGCTTGAATAATATTGTGTCAGCTCTGATGCTTTGCCAGTTCATAAACTATTTGACAGCTCCACTCCAGTCCAGCTCAACCCTGCACTCCTCATCTCTCCTGATCCTCGATACATCTGCTTCCATATTTTCCTGCAGAGGGGTTTATCCTCCTTCACAGGACTGACTTCTTGCTGTCTCAGTCCCACCCCTGACCATCTGAATGGCTTCTTCCTCTTTGGATAACCATCAAAGCCTGGTGGAAGGGAACCTGTCTCCTCTGTTGAGAGTTGTTTATTACTTCACCAGGTTCTGAAGATGAGATAAGCAGAGGTTTTGGTGTCTCTGAGCACCCAATGAAAGAAAAGTAGGAGGAAAGGGGGATTGTTATGTAGGGCTGACTTTGATTTCCATAGTCAAGTCTGAAAGTTGGTCCTGTTTCCCATGTTGGGATCACAGCAGGTGAAATCTTTGCAGGAAGAATGATTAGGAAAGGAATTCACCTGAGTGTCTCCTTCCCTAGAACAGCATGGCCTGTGAATTTTACCTCTTCTGGATCTAAAATAATAGCCCACAATCATCTGGGATTGATCTCCAAAGGATTACACTTAGTGCCCTTAGATAAAGTTCTGCCACATTAGGCAGTAGGAGGGTTATTGTGCTTTATCTTCGAAGCATAGTGAATGTCAGGTGTAATCAGGAAACAGACTGGCATTCCCTTTGGATGGGTGGTTATCAGGACTTCAGGAGCCATTTAGGGTCCTAGATACAGGCATTGCTATAGGGCTGGTGACTTGCAGGTCTGGCTCTGCCCCGACCTGGAAAACTGCCAGAACACGTCCTGCTGGGGCATCTGTTGCCATTGTCACTTTAACTAATGTTCAGGTGGGCACAGATATGTTTTCCTATTCAAGCTCACACACTAGCAAATGTTATTCCTGGTCACACACTGTTGACTCATTCCTCTTTAAAATCCTGCTGATCCCATTGGCAGTGCTGTACATCAGGCAGGAAATAGTCAGCATCAATTTCCCCTGTTATCTATGTAGCAAACACAAGAGCGGGGAGCAGGGGAGGGGGTGATACTGTAAATAAGTAAGAAACATTGCTGGATCCATGCAACTGAAAATGGAAATGCATTAAACTGTTTCGATCAACTGTTGAAGCCATAGCTCAATGTCAGTGCTCTTTGCTGGTGCCCTGCCCCCTCCTGAAACATAAGCTTGGCTATTAACTGCTCTCTTAAAAGTGCTCTTGAGACTTGCTTTTGGCATGGAGATGTTTTTGCAGAGTGGCTTTTGGCTCCTAAGAGCTCCCTGCAGCTCTCCCTGCTGTGAAGGGGGTCTAAGAGAAATGAGACTGTCAGGGGCCAGAGCTGACCCCGCTGTCTGTGGCTGAGCTGGCGTATCTGTCTTGCTGCTTGGCCATGTGAGCTGCCCTGAGGAGCCATCTGCTAAGAATTTTAGACCTGGTTGGTTTATTCTGGGTGTATTTATTAATAGTGACTGTTTTGTTTTTCTGCATTGTTTTCATTGGTGAAATTCATCCTGATACCCTCCTCCAAGCTGAGGAGCACAGTTCAGGAGCCAACTTGGGGGCAGAAGATGGTTTTTCTACTGTTGTAGCGGCTGCAGCTTTCCTACTTTTCCATTCATGTTTCACTAGTGCTGTTCTCCATGGTACAGGTCTTGCTGCCAAGAGAGGGAAACCTCGGGCTCTCCTGCCAGCTGGAGGTTGTGTTCTGTTGTGTTCTGGTTCATTTTACACCATCAGAGGCTTAAGAGTGAACTGATGTTCTGGGGCAAATGTGTCTGTATTCAAAGCCAAAGGAAAACTATGCCTTCTGCAAGTTCAGTGTTTGCAAACTTAGAGATTTTAATTGGTAAAAAGAACAAAATAATTCATAGCCATGGGCATGATATTGAACCACCAGTCTGAACAAACCCTGACCTGGTTGTTGAGTTTCACTTTGATGGAAATCCTCCCTGCTTCTTCCAAAAAAAGTTGTATGGAGCTTTGTGTGACGGAGCTGAAAGTATACACATTATTTCTGAATTTCTCTCAATACACAGCACCACTCTTCTGCCCTGGTTGAGAGCAGAGGATTTCATTCCTGATTGTCAACACACTTTTTTCTTGCAGTATTGTGTTTGGGATTAAGCTCCTTAGAGCTCGTGTTTGTGCACGCTGCCCTGTCCTGGGTGTGCAGCATTGGGATTGCTCACTCTGCTTCCCAATGCCCAGGCTGCTAACAACTAATTAGACTTGTCAGTCTCAGGACAGGCTGATGTTTTACTCTGTCGTGGCTGTAAACCCAAATGGCCACAGTTCAGAGCAAACAGGGACTTACGGCTGGCCTCAGATTTGTCATAACAATTACCATCTTTTGGTCCTGGGGCCTGATAGGTGGAGTCTGTGACAGTGCTTACATCACTTTGGGATTGGGTCCTCACATGGGGTTGTACCAAAAGTTAGCGTGTAGGACTCATTGGCCCTACCATCCTGCCAGCCTCGTGGCATTAAGGGGCAGATAGTCTGGCAAGCTAAGGATACTTAGCTAAAGCCTTCTTCTTCGGAACACCTTTTTGTTCATACAGCAAAGCCCCAGGATTCCCAGTGTTGGGGTTTTTTGGAGCATTTGTTATATGCAGCTTAATAAAAAAACCAAAACCCCACCTTATTTCACAGGGGAAAGCAGTTGTATGAATTTTGGCTGGTCTGAATTTTTGTTGTCAGTGTTTAACAGTTGGGTCTTACCCTGCAGAGCTGTGGTCTCTTCTCTGCTTGCTGCCTTGTGGGGAAGGTTTCCATGTGCTGCCATTCACTGGGATCTCTTGGGAAGTCTCCCTTGTGCCCTGAGAGCTTCTCTGACTTACCTCTTTGATTGAAATTGGTCTGACAGAGCACGGTCTGCACGCTGTGGTGGCCAGGAGATACAAGAGACTTGAGACAGAAAGCAAAAGGCCCAGATGGCAGGGGGATTTTGGAGGTTGGGGAGCAGATTTTGCAAAGCTGGCATGTCCAGTCTGTGGCACCACACATCAGATGCAAAGTGCAGCAAGGCCTCCTTGCTGTGCCCTGGGTAAAAGACCATGAAAAAGAGAGGAAAATCCCCAGATATGTGCATCAGGAAGGGGGGAGCCCACCTTAAAGCAGGGACCTGGATCTGCTGTGTGAGATTGCAGCCCACCTGTGCTGCCATTCAGCTTCTGTGCAGCTCATTGCTCATCTCTCAACACCTCTGTGGTTGCAGTAATAAGATGAGTAAAAGCTTGTGTGAGAGCTCCTCACCTAGAGAGATTAATTTGTTTGTTCAGAAGAGAACTGGTTTAAATCTGTTAATCCATTTCTCAGATATTGTTGGGAGAAACAAATACACATTCCATAATCTGCCATTATCCTGGTTTTTGGCCAGACTCTGCAGGAAGAGCAACTTAATTTTATTGAGATAGACACATTCAAGCTGTACAGTTTTGTCAGGAAGGGAGAGACAAGAGCTGTATAGACACAGTGGATGGCAGACAATCTTGGTCATCTCTCTCTAAATATTTGCTCACCTGTGGCCTTTTCAGGGCTGAACACCAAATCTCATACTGTTCTAATGCAGACATTCCATCTAAGATTTTCCTGCCATGGCAGCTGTTTCCCTGTAGGACCTAGGTATATATCAAATTTTTGGGATAAAAAACAACTCCAGAATCCTCTCAGATGCTTTGTGCTGAGCATCCTGCAAGGCTGTGTGTGTTTGGGTCTCACCCACACGTGTGCTTTTCTTTAAGTCACAGGGGCATTCTGCTGCCAAAGGACTGTCAGACACTTTCCCAGTGCTTCCCATCTTCCCATTCTGAGGAAACTACTTTGTTTTTGAGCTCTTTTGTTGTCTAGGCTTAGACCATGGGTAAAACCACCTGTATCAAAGATCTCCAAAGTGCAATACAGCTGGTGATACCCAGATTGCATTAAGCCAGCCTAGCTGGAGGGAGAGGCTGTCCTGGCTTTGCTTCTGTTTGCAGAGGGATGTAACATGTACACTGTAGCCAAGGCAGAGAATGCATTGTGGATCCTGGAGGGTGGAGTTGTAGTATATTTTCTACTAAGGGTGATAAATCGGATTGGTATCTGAGTCCATTTTGGAGTCTGTTAGGGGTGGAAGGAGGACCCCTCCCCTCAAAAAAAGGTAAAACTTGTGGGTTAAGGTAGGAACAATTTAGTGATTGAAATAGTATTATATTATAGTAATAATAGTGATGTAAAAGACAGAGGGGTGGGGAAAAAAAAAAGATAAAAGCTCAAAAAAATTAGTGAAACACAGTACTACTGACCAATGCCCAGTCCACCCCCAAGCAACAATTGGTGCCTCCCAGCCATCTCCCCCTGGGTTATATACTGGGCATGACATTCTGTGGTATGGAATGCTCCTTTGGTTTGGTCAGGTCAGCTGTCTTGGCCAAGGTCCCTCCTGACTCTCTGTGCACCTGCTCGCTGGCAGAGCATGAGACAATGAAAATCCTTGAGTTAAAGCACTGCTTAGCAACAACTAAGAATCAGTGCATTATCAACTTTATTCTCATCCTCAATCCAAAGCCCAGCATTGTACCTAAATCAAAAACAGAGCACCATACCAGCTACTACAAAGAAAATTAACTCTGTGCCAGCTGAAACAAGGACACACTGGCTTCAGCAGTCATGGGGCAAGGGAATTGAAAAATGGAGCAAATTAGAAAACTGCTGTCAGCTCTCATGTTTTGAACCTGGAGTCACAGAACAGGAAAAGAGGGAATGGCTTGTCCCTATCAAATTCTGCCTCTTGGTTGTAGAGAAGATGTGTCATGGGCAGAATTCACTAGGAAAACCAGGAAGTCACCAAGCAAACAAAAGTTGTAAATAATTTTCTCATGTTAACTCTCAGCCTCTGCACAAGGGCCTGAGGCAGAGAAAACAGCTGTCTGCACCTGCAGGGGAGTATAAGCCATCAGACCTGACACAGGACCTGTGCCAGGAAAGCAGAGCTCCTTTTCCCCCAACCTCTTTTCCATACAGAGCTATGTGGTGCAATAGCATTGTGCCTATGCCTTTGCTTTTCTACCAGGATTTTTGGGCTGTAAACCATGTCAGGCAGTACCTGTGACAGTACAGGAGCAGAATCCCACACTACTCTTCACCTGCTCCCTGGATTCTGGCATTGCAGCAGAGCTATTTCCTCCAGCCCAGGAGGACTGGAGGGCTGTGGCAGGCACATGGAAGCAATGCACAGGAGGTAGTGCCTCCTTTGAGGAGGGGACTTATGCAGGGAAGCCCCTGAGACATTCCTGATATGAACAGAAGCCCCAGTAGGAAACTGAGTGTCCTGGGTGTGTCAAATCAGCTGTGACCATCCTGACCCCGTGCTCTGAAACAGCACTAATTACATTCACCCCTATGGGGAGACTGTTTAAGTGAGAATTAAATTTCAGAGGTGCTCAGGCTTCTCTACATCCCAGTGGGTCTTCCTGTTTCCAGTTTTTTACTGGGACACATTACAGGGAGGTTGAGGGCCTCGTTTTTAGGAAGGCTATAGGGACTTCTTGGAGCTTTTTGTGAAGCTGCTCAGTGACCAGTTTTGGGTTTTTCCATTTGGGCCAGTTTCCGAGCAAGAAACTTCTTTTTCTTTGAAGCCAGGAATTGGTGTTTTCTCAGTGAGCAGAAATCATATTTCCAATGTGCATCCCTTTCACCCTGTTTCGCATCATGTAGTTCCTGATTTTCATTCTTCTTTGCTTCTCTATTGCAAACACAAATAAGCACAAGTGTGCACACACTCCTTCCTTATCTCGGCTGTTACTTCTGATTCAAATATAATTGGCCTCCATTACTCGAGGTAAAACAGTTGGTTTTCTTTCATGATCCCAGTAATGAACCTGCAAATTAATCATTGGTCCCAGGAATTGACAGATGCTTAAATCTCCTATTTCCATGCCTACCTGTTAAATTTTGGTTAATTTTGCAGTCCTTGTTTCTAGGCTCACGTGTGGTCACAGGAAACCATGGAAATTTTTGTTACTGTTGACTGGGAGGAAACTGACTTCTGAGACTGTTCACTTAGAATTATAAGACTGGAAAAGATCTCCAAGATCACCTCTGGCCTAATGCCACCATGTTGTGCTCTACTTAGCGTGCCTTTTCCAGTCCCAGTGTCCCTGCAGCTGTAGCCTTCATGGGATTGGGACTGAGACCTCAAATCCTACATGTGGCCCAGATTAGAAAGATGTGGAAGGAAAAATAAGACTGATGAAACAAGTGCTGCAAATCTCATGCAAATGTGCTACAGCTCTGGGCCCAGCTTGGCCATGCATTTCACAGGAGGAATTGTTTGGAGTGCAGAAACTAACAGAGATTCCCAACAATGGCTGTGATTGAGGTCAAGAGAACAATGAATGACAGTAGCATTTGCACTGAGCAGGGATTTTCCTCACAAAGTGCTGATTGCAAGGAGGTACTCTACTGTCCTAGTCAGAAGCAAGAATACAGTAGCTAATAACTTAATGCAATATAGATGAGCTTAATAGTGCTAAGTCTGCTGGGATTTTCTGAGCAGTTAATAGTTTATGCATAATACAGGCCCTTCAGCCAACGTTCTGCTATGCTGTAAAATGGAGAAATGGGGCTTGAGGGAAAGTGAGCAGCCTTCCATCTAAGATGTGTTGCTGGAGAGAGTATAGTGTGTCTAAAGGGATAAGATGGCGGCAGTTGGGCTGGATCAGAGGAAAACAGAGCAACTCAAAATAGGGTTTTGAGATTTGGAAATCTTTCTCTTCCCCTTTGGCTGCTTGTAATGAGGCTTTGCAAAAGTCCAAACTTATGCACAGAAGTGGGCAAGTTTTCATACTGATTCACCTTCTAGGAAACAACTCGCATGTAGAAATGAAAAAATGCAAATGAAACTACCTACAGATTTTAGGGAGAGGAGGAAAGAGTTGAGTTTTGTGTTGGGATTTTTTTTGTTGTTTTTTAAAAAACCCTTTGGAGAAGCTTATGTGCTCCAATCTGCTTATCCAAAATGCAGAGATTCCAGCTTCCTGATCACTATGAGAAAGCAAGAGCTCTTTGAATCTCTTTCTAACTACTTTCTGCTGTTTGTCTGGACAGGAGACATTTATATGCCAAGTATAGTCCCTCTTACTGATGGAGCTGAGGAAAGAAGTGAGTTTACCTTTGTGCATCTAAACTTGGATTATTTGTCCATTTTCAGTGCAGCATCTCCTCACACCCTGAAATGACAGAGAATTCAGTGCATTGCTCAGTAAGTTGTTCCAGTGTTTTTTACTCTCATGGTTCAGTTGTCGTCACTTAATCTCAGCCTGTCTAATTTCAGTTTCCAACTACAAGCTCTTTTTATGCCTTTGTCTTCTCACATAATGAGCTATTTGTTATCAGCAGTCTCTTCCTCATGTAGTCTCAGGCACCAGAACAAGTAATCTCTTAGCCTTTTCAGTATGCAATCCAGAAAGAGTCTCTTTAGCCATTCACCACAAGGCATGTTTTCCAGCCCTCTATTTATTTTTATAGCCTTCTTCTCATTTTTTTTTCAACATCATTCTGTCGGCGTGGTCACACGTATTAAACAGGCTTCCAAAATTGATCTCACCAGTGCTGATGTGATGCCCATCTCACAATATGTTTAGTAAGCTTTGGCTTAATCATCAAAGGATTTGGACATTTTGGGACTACAGAATTAAATTGAAGGCTGATGTTAATGGCTTACATTAACTCAGGCTCCTCTTGGAATCATTGTGTCTTTCCTTGCAAGAGCGAAGCATTCTTTCCCCAACAGTTTTTTTTCCAGAACCTTTACATTATGACCTTTAAAGGTCCCTACCAACCCAAATCTTCTATGGTTCTGCAATTATCCAAGGTGAATTGAGCAGAGTTACCAAAAGACCATTCTGTCAGGCAAGCTGAGTTGTCCTGTACTGCTTTAGTACCTTATTTACTGCTATGTATTTTGTGTCTTCTACAAATGTTGGTTCTTATCCTGACACAGGTGCTTAAGGATGGTGGTTGTCAGTATCACTGCCTTTCTGTGGGAGGGAAGGAAGCAAAGCCCAAGCCACATGGCACAGATGTGCTGGAGTGTGCACCCAGGCACACCAGCTGCAAACAAATGTAAGGTCATTCAGACACCAAAGGTGGTTGTGTGCAATGTTGGCTACACAGCCCGAACAGGGCACTTTAAAACTGATTTACTTAAGCTTTGCCAGCCTGCTCTCTGGATCTCTGACCTTGATGGAGATGCGAAATAACATCAGTTGAAGAGGTTCGTGTGGGTTCCTACTAGCAATGCCTTCCTAGAACAGGTGTTCCCCTTCACTGGAGAGATCCCAATGGTGCGTGCAGCCATTTAAAATTTCTTTTTGAACTCTTGCAGTTAATGTGTTTTTAATCTGCTTAATGTGGGCTGCATTTGAATAGTATTACATCTTCAATTAGTCTGTCGTGTGGAAGCAAGCCAGGTTCTTTCCAAAGCCTGAGGATGTTATGACAAGATAGTTACTTTTCTCGTTGCTTTCTCAAACACTACCCAGTTTGTCTGCCAAGGACCCATAAAACTATATTAATCATCATTCATTTTTAACTTGGAGTGTTGCATCCCACATTCATCTTCCATTAGTGTTTTTTATGGAGTCAGTGAGGAATGAGAAGGTTTATTGCTCTTTGTCCTGAGGTTTCATCTGTTTAGGTTGACCTAGTTGGTTTATGTTTGTACTGCCATAGGCAGTACATTCATGGAGGGTACGGAATAATCTTATCTCCTCTGGTGTTCACAGAGTGCTATCACAAACTTCCCCTCAATGGCCTGGCTCAATGAAGTCTTTTGCTAGTTTCTGTGGCAATTCTAAGGTTCTTATGATCTGTTGTTAGTCTGCCATTTTTGCACTGATGAGTTCAGATCAGGTCACATTGGCCTAGCTAGTCTTACAAATGGACATAACCTTAGAATGACTGCTGATGGATTGACTCAGGCCAGGATCCACTTTCAGGTCTTGATGCAGTGGGTCAGAATGAGAAAGGTAACAGCCTTAACTTTTGTGTCCCAGGAGAGCTGGGAATGAGAATAATGAAAACTTATTGAACTAACTCAGATGTTTATGTTTTGGACCAAAATCCAGGAACTAGGAGAAGAAATACAGTGTGTCCTTCCCACTTGCCCTGTATATCACCTTGGCTGCAGCTGAAGCTTTTCTCGGCCAGCACAAAAAAAGTGTCTGTATGAGATGGGCAAGTGACCACATTGCAGGGTCATCCAAATAGTTCCTGCTGTACTGGCCCAGTATGAGGTCAGTCATGGAAAATCAAATGTCAGATCCGATTTATCCAGGGAGTGGGACTGTTAATAAATTGCCCTCTCCTGGTCCAAGTCCAAAGGAGATGGGACAGAGCCGATAGCCAGATGGGGAGGCTGAGGAGCAGGCTGCTGTCCTTGAATGGTTGCCAGTTCCCTCACTGGCCTCCTTCCTGTGGCCTCTGCTGCAGAGGAGACCCTGAGCCCTGGAAAGTGATTTCTGGGAGCCCACAGCACTTGTGACTGTCAGAAGTGAAAGTGCTCTCCCTAATGCAGGGAAAGATGGGAGATACAGGGCTGCACCTGCTTCAGCAGCAAGGCTGGTGGGCCTTGGGAAACACGGAGCCAGCAGCAAGAGAAGGCAGGAGGTTTCCAACGCAGGAGTAAGTCCTCCATAGCTTGAGTCCATATTGTTCTCTGAGGTGGGTGATATCACCCATACCTGAAGAAATGAGACTGCTGTCTCCACAGGCAGGCAGCAGCTTTTGAAATACAGTGCAGGGAGATGATTCTCTGAAACCAGTAATCTGTTGAAGACACATTCATGGAAAGCTATGACAGTATTAATAGATAAAGTATTGTTTTCAGAATTAATCAGTAGAGGAGGAGTTGGGCAAAAGTCCTTATGCATGTCACACATTTTAAATGCCTGCAGGTAATGGTGTGAAGGATGGAGGGGAAAAACAGGACTTAGAGATGGTGGTTGTTTGGCAGCTGGCTTTTTGAAGCCAGTCATTGTTCTGAAAGCCCTCAGCCATTTCATCTGAAGACCTCCTGAACCCATCCTCATTTTTCCATCCTTTGCCTGTGATTGATTCGATCTACCTTGATTCATCTGAAAATGATGATGACAATGATGAAGCAGTAACCAACCAGAGAGTGACAGTAAAAATGCTTACAGTAAAAAATGTTCTTGCCTCTCCTTTCTCTATGCTATATATACTGATCTTGTGTTTTTAAATTGCATGCATTTCTTGAGTTCCTGTATGCACTGCCCCCCTTGTTATATTAATTCTTATGGGAAAAATTGCTTTGATATCTGTTGACCTCAGCTGTTTCATCTATGAGACTGAACATTTGCCGTAAATCTTTTAGTTTGAACATCCTTTCAGCCTCTTTCTGAACAGTTACGTTTTCATTGTCGTCATCTTCCTCAGATGAATCAAGACCAATCAAGGGTGAAGGATGGAAAAATGGGGCAATGATGGCAGTTAGTAGAGCAGGATATTAAACAACTGGCAGCAGAACTCTGAGGCAGCACATAGAGAAGTGATGGAGAACTGAGTGTTGTTCTACTCAGAATTCTTCATCCTTGGTCAAAATTCCCTGCTAGGCCTGAAGGAGAGGCTGAGGAACAGCCTGTTTTGTGTGAGGAAGCTTGTCCTTTTTCCACTCTGTAGATAAATGGTGAACCACTGCCCATGCATGCTTTTTGTTTACTGTGAACAAAAATCTTTGTGAACAAAGATTTCAAAGTAAACATATTAAGGAGTGCTGATTAGTATTTGATTATATTAATTGCCTTGGTTGGCCTTCCTTCCCCTAGCAGGCTCTTTCTGACTTGCATCTTTCTCCTTTCCAGCTCTGATCACACCACACACAACATTAAAGCAGGTCTGATTTTTTTAATCAATGATTCTGGTTTTGCCTGTGTTGCCTCTAGCTTTGCTTGCCTGTTTGGAAAGCAGCTGTGGAGGGATTGTCTTGTGCTCCCAATTTAGTTTTTAAACTGAAAACAGAAGGTGAGGTAATGCTGTGGTCCAGCTGTGAGCAGAAGCCTCTGATCCCCTGCAGCCCTGACAATAACTGCATTTCTAAAGCAGGGACTCTTCTCCATTTTGACAGCATTGCAGTCCTCAGAGGTACTTTTCTCCTGCAGCCTCCCTGCTTTTAAATTTCAGCTCTTTTAATAAAAAGGGTGTAAATATATGGAAGTAATTGAATTGTTACAGCAGCTGGCAATGGAACAGGAGCTATTGGATTGATGCTTGGAGTCAGCAATCACCTCTGCCTGGTAGCTCCTCTGGTTAGGGGTGAGAGCCTCCAGGAAACAAGGGAGAACTCAGCCAATTCCTTGTAGGAGGCAGCTGCACACTCTGGACAGGAGCCCTGGTGGTGGCACTAATTGGACATTGCCTGGAGTCCAAGGATTTCTCACTGTCTGTTGTAGGCAATGTGCAGGCAGTTTTCCTGCCTGGTGAGCTGCTGTGGCACACAGCAGCTGGAGCACAGGAGGTGTCTCCTGTCCAAGAGCAGGATACACTGCCCAGGTTTCAAATGAGTGTTAGACTCACCTTACTGATCAACTCATCAAACAAGGGAGCTCACGAAGGTTCAGATGGAAGGGGGCACTGGCCACTTCAGTGCATTTGCTTTGCTCTGTATTCATCCCACCTAGCAGAGCTGTGAGGGCTGGCATCACCTTCAGCTCCCTGTGCAGGTACAGCCCAGAGGCTGGTATGCCAGCTAGGAATTCCTGCCATCTGAATCATCCTCTAGAGGTGTCTCTCCCACTCAATAGCCTTGGAGGGAGGTGGCATTCTTAATCTGAGTGTCTCAATGAAGAAGAACGGGATAAATTTGGGCTTTAAAGTCCTGCTTCAGCTAGCACCAGGTTTGCTGTCAAATCAGTGGAGGGAAGGTGATCAGTCCTTTCCCAGTTGTTCCAAATCTTTCTCAGGAATGTGGAGGGCCTATCCTAGGATGATGAACTTCATAGATTGGCTCTATGTTTTCCCTCTATTTTCCCTTCTTTACACACTGGGGATAGTACAGAGTTCATTACTAGGTCATGAAAACACCTATGGGGAGGACTTGCAGCAGGCTTAAACTGCAGCAAGGGAATTAGGTAAGAAATTGGGAAATGGTAAGAAAAATTAGTGGTACACTCTGGAGTAAGTGGAAAGAAGTGGATTTTTTGCTTTGGAAGAACCTAATTTACTCTTTTTTGTGGGTTGATTTTTTTCCCTTTTCCCTAGTTTGCACTGGCAATGAGTTGCTTTATTCCCAGAACTGCCCAGCTGAGTAGCTCACCTCTGAATTATTGAGTAGTAAGATAACTGGTTCTCCGCCAAAACTTAATGCATGTGGGATGCTTTTGGGGAAAGAATACCATTGGTTGACTGTTAGTGAATGGTTGCATCTAAACTATTTATATGCTATTGGGAGCAGTGTGTCAATGCCAGCCCAGTTTGTTAAACAGAGGCATGTAATAACAGGTGCACAGGCATGAGGTGACACCTTGTTATCTGGTAGAAGACAGGCAGAATCTGAGTGAAGCGTTGGTGGCCTGACACTGCTACACATGGGAGGGCTCCCCTCCAGTCGGTGTGTGGGTGGGCACATCCACCCTGGCCATCATGCTGCTTCACCATCTTATAATTAGCAAAATTGGTTCTGAGCTAGAGAAAATATTTTCATGTCAGTCTGTGGGGAAAAAAAAATCAACCAAATCTAAGTTTGGGGTTATGCCATTGGTCTGGCAGTACTTGAAGGTATTAGTTCTGAAATGCCCACTCTCACCCTCTGTATTTCCCCTGTGAGCAGCTTGACTGATTGGGTGGTGTGTGGGTGGGGGAAGGCTTAGCAGCATGCATTTCACATATAAATGTGTGTGTGTTCTCTGTACATGCACCATCTTTTTCCTTTTATCTTTATCAGTTAGGAGAGTGTACTGTTTTGAAACAAGGCGCTAGAAGGTAAGAGAGGCATGGGAATGAGGTGGCTTTACACGGCAGAAGAATACTCGTCTTTGTAGTGTCTTGTTAGTGTGAATTAATTGGACAGTGAGTCTGAGTGGCATTCCAGCATGTCTGGGACAGATCTTTTTTTGAGGAGGCATATCTGTGAGGCTAAAGGTCTGGAAATTCCCACCCAGGATGGCCTTTCTTCAAGGCACTCTGTAAAGCGAGCAAGGGGTCTCACGTATTAATCAGCACAGTTCATCATGCAGAAGAGGAAATCCTTTAGTAAATCCCTCTTTATTAAAACTAGGTGAAGAGTGGTTGCGCTAATTGGCTTGGAAAGTTCAGGGGAGAGGAAAGCAGAAAATCTGGTAGTGAATACATTTCATTTGCTGTTCTTTTAAAAGCAGTAAACTAGCACAGAACTAAGCATTCTCTGAGCCCTGCTTCTCCAGACCCTGCACCCACTTGTCTAGCAGAAAATGTACTCAAACAAATTTGTTTTCTTTGAAATAACAATATTTGCAACTCACCTTTCAAGTACTATGCAAAAAACACATGTTTTATCTCCTCATTCATGGTGAGACTGAAGTGCAAAGGCAAAAGTCATACAAGATGAAAGAATGAGATTTGGCTTTTAGCTGAAATAGGTGGAGCAAGCCTTCCTGGATCTCCCTTCTTCTAACTACTCAGTTATATATTAAATATATGAGACTGGGCTTGTAAATATGGGTTGGATATTTGTCTCCATATGGAAAACTGCTGGTGCCTAATGTGTGTTCCTAGGGTGTGGGGTGTAGGTGCTGTTGAAAGGAACAGAATTGCTCAGCTGTGATTTCCCAGCCTTGTAACAATAAAAGCTTTCTGCTTGTTCGGGAAGAGAGTTCTGGCATCTCCTGGAGCTGAAACCATGGAGTTTTCTACCTGCTGTGAGAAAAGGGTTGCAGTGTCTTTGCTGTCCGTGATACATTTACTATCCCAGATTATGGCACCAGGGCATGGAAAAGGAAGTAGCCCTTTGCTGGGGTTGCTTTGGTTGTCTAGAGGAAACTAGGGAAGACTGCATCCAGTATGACTGCAAAAGGATATCTACAAGAAATTAAATGGATGCTGGATAGACTCATATAGGTCTCATAAGGTCTGACTAGCTGCCTGTGCTGATTTGCTTTCTTTTTGAGCTACTTTTGACAGATCTGTAGTTAGGATGCCACTGGTTAGGGTGTCTTTCTCTTCCCGCCTCTCCTTTTTCCCTGGACATTGCTGTGCCGTGGTGCTCTTTGCAGCAGAGGAAGTGTTGTGGGAAGTAAATTCCTGTATCAAAATAAGAAGGTGCCAGCCCATGGCAGCTGCACAGAGCAGCGGAACAATGCTGGCAGCTCACCACCCACAGAGATGGCTGTTGTCAGCTGTACATGGCTGCCTGGGGGACAAGGCTGCTTGTGAGTCAGAAAGCAGATTATGAGAGAGCTCCCTAGCTCTGATAACCTTTCCAAAACAAGCCAGCATTTGAGATTTGATCAGGTTACGCTATTCAGTTACCAAATTCCTGTGGGGAAGCAGAGTCTGTGTGTGTCTTCCGCAGTGGTGGTGTCCCGTGATGTCTAGGATATTCAACCTTCTCAATTATTGCCTGAACAATTCGTGTGAGGTCTCTTCACTCAATGCTCCCCTGTTCTGCAGATGCTGTTTTGTCTTTAAGCTTGTCACTGATTTCTGTGCATGAGTCCACTGCAATAGGAGCCTTTCGTTGCCTTTCATCCACACTGGATTGAGCAGCCTCATGACAACATTCCAGTTTCTAATTTAGGGGAAATTTTTTCTCTATTTACTTCACGAGTAAAAAGCTTCAAAGTGCATCTCTGCTATCCTGGGATGATCTGACTTCATCTCCGGTGAAAGAAACATCTCTGCCTTCTGGAGGCATCTGAATTTAGTGGGAACCTGCAGCAATCTGACAGCATTGCAAGGGCCAAGTATCCCTTCTGAGCTGTTCCCAAGCAGGGCAGAACAGTGACAATGCAAGGAGATGCTGTGGGCTCTCCATCAAGCTCTTTGGCTCTTGTAAGGAAGAGTCCTAGTTTAGTTTTACCCTTTCTCAAGCCTAAAACTAAAACAGACTTAAAGCAAGCTGACCTTAACTCTAAACTGTGAGAAAGCTTCTCACTCTCACTCACCTAGCAGGATAAGCATTTCAGTTCTGTTTATTTCCAGGAAAATCAAGAAAATAAGAGGTTATTGGGACACAAAGCAACACTCCTTGGTGCTTGACATTTCGCTGTTGCACTTCCCTCACTGCTGCCCTTCACCACTGTGAGCCACGTTATCTTAGCAGCCCTTCGGTGAGAGCATCTGCTCTGGCTCACAGCGAGGAGCTGCCTACAGCCCAGCTTTGCTTTAGGGTGCCTGGCACACTGGAGTAGGTTGCCTGTGTTTGGCTGATCAGAATTGCTCCTAACTAGCTAATTCTGCTGCAAAGGCTGACTGCCCTGCCTTGTGTTTCGCAGCAGCCGCATCTTAACAAGGTTGCTGGAGGAGCTTCGCTTCGACATTGCCTCTTTACCCCTTCCATCACTGCTCTTGCCAGCGAGCTCTTCTAGAGTTAAGCTGTGTGCTGAGAGAGAGCAGTATTTGTCTATATTTGTTTGCTGTGTTCCTTGCCAGGGGATCCTGAAGCTCTGTATGTGCATAGAGGTTTTTTTCCTCCTGGAAGCGTAGCAACTTGCTGCCTGCAGTGTGGAGGCTGCTTAAAAGAGCACTTCTGATACAGGTGCTGGATTTCCAGGGAGAAACTGAAAGGCATTTGAGGAGCCTCTGGATGAGGACTCACCTTTGGAACTGGGCAAAAAACTTATAAAGCATCATAGCTTAGCAAGCCAGAGTAGCCAAATACTACTTCCTTACAGCCAGCAGGAATGCTTCCCTGTGAGTATATGAGGCACCTTGGAAATCATTGGAAATAATTTTCCTTTCTGCAGCTCCCTAAAGATGTCTGTGCAGGGCTCATATCACAGGTCTCTCCTCCAAGACAGCCCCTGTCTCAAGTATACTGGAACTGTTCAGTCCCTACTTTTGGGGAATAGGGACACCTGCTCATTTAAACAAGATTTCTTTTGCCTTTAAGCCAGGGAAAAAGAACAGAAACAGAAAAGGCAGTGTTGTTAGCGGCAAGGTTTTACAGACTGAATCCCTGCCTTTGTGGTGAGTCTGCCTTTTGAGTTTAACCTCCTTGAACAAGTGTGAACTCCCCAGTAGGCATTGGAGGTCTGAGCTGGGCTCTGTAATTGCTATTGACTTTCCTCTTTTTTCATATCCATTGGGAACCTTGGGGAATAATTGACCCCTGGTGTAGTTCTCTATACTTTGTAGTGATGGGACAACCTGCTTCAGCTCTCTCTCCAGAAAACCCAGGACCTCCAGGACTACTTTCAGAGCTAATACTCATTGGGTGTTTCCTAGTGCCAGAGACAAGTGGAGAAAATGTAATACACTTTTGATTGACAGGCATTTTCAGACATTCCCTTTGCAAGACGGTGACATAGGCCTGGAGCCTGTCCCAGTGCAAATCAAGTAAATCCCATTTTCCAGGTGAAGAAGATTAAATATCTTCTGCATCCTTGGCTGCCTTGCTGTACCAGTGACCTGAGGAAGAACCTGGAGCATCCCAGCCCTGTTCCTCTGTGACCCTTTACCAGCCCCAGACACTCCCACAGTGAGACCCAGGAGGGCACTTTCCTTGCAGCACATGTCCTTGCAGTTGGCACTTTGTCCAGCTCCAGACTTTTCCTCTGTCCCAGTCCCATACCTGGCACAGCTAGATGCAGTGAGGGAAGCTGCTTTCCCACCCCTCTCCCTCCTCCTCAGGAGACAGACTGTTCTGAGTACATCTGAAGTGCCTGTGCCATTTTTTTTTTTTTGAGCCTTCTTTTTTTCTCTTCTCTCCCCTTTTTCTCTTTCTTTTCCCTATATCACCAGCTGGCCTAGATTATAATGTGAGACCCCACCAGCTTCAATTAAGGAGCAGATGTGACTGAAAAAATGGTGTAGCAGCTAGGGATGGCGATGACACATGCATGGCACTAGGTCTAATCAAACGACTTCTCACATTATTCTCACTGTGAGGTGGGAGGCGTGTGAGCCAAAGGCAAGTCAGCACTTGGAGCGCTCGCAGAGACATGTCCCCAGGAAAGCCATCCATAATGAGCCGACCATGCCACTCAGCACGGCAGCTTCAGCTCAGGCAAGGGCTGCTGGAATCCACATAAGTGCAGCAAAGGGCCCAGAGACTCAGAGTTGAGAACAAGATACCTTGAAAACAATCAGCCACACGAAACAAAGGCTGCCAGGTGGAGGGGATGATGGGGATGGTTGTACATTGGATACCCATGAAAGCATTTGTGCCACCTATGAGATGGTGCATGCACCACCTTCATCTGTGGTAAAGATGGAGATATCTCTAGTGTCAGAGAGCTGTTGGGTCTTGCTGGGGTCAGACTATGGGAGAAGAGAGACTGATGTGCTGCAGCCCTTCCCAGCATGGCTGTGCTCAGGGCAGCAGGGATGCTGAAATACCCATGGTTGTTGGTGAAGCTATGTCTATGGCACTACAGATGTTGCAGGTTTTTGGGCCTGGCTGTGCTTGGCAGGTCTGTGGACCTTTAGAGGAGGCAGATGCTCCGTTGATCTGTAGGTCATAGAAATTGTCTGTGGAAGAGCAAGTGCTTTGAACCTGGAGAAGGTTAGTTGTGATTGTGCTGAAGCTGCTGTAAATCAACTCTCCCCCTTTTACATTCAGTCTTACAGCTGTTTTGTGTTCTGGAAGCTTTTCTTATTTTAGAGGGAGAGTTTCTGGTTATCCCTATGCTGTAGTGTTTTAACTGATAGTTTATTGCAAATGAAATATGTCTATCAGAGACAGTGGAGATTGCAGCTCTCTGTTTTTGCATTAAATAAGGAATAATCCAAAAAGTACCTATCTGACTTTCTCCTTGCTCTGCCTCAACCATGCCCAAATCATGAGGTTCCCATGAATTTTTACAAGTGCTAAAGAAGTTCAAAAGACATAGTAGTCTCCCTTTGCTAAGGAGATGAACACACAGCACCATTCACACTCTCACACTATTGGCAGAGCAGCTGACATGGATAGATGTGACTCACTTCCCAATATCAGGGAATTATTGCTAGAGATAAAAATAAGACCCAGAGTCCCTGTAGCCAGTCTGTGATGTGTTGTATTGATGTATTTAGGAGAGGCCCTCTAAAAACCCTTCAGGTCTGTGGGGAGAACCAGTGCAGATCCCTCCATCTAAACACAGTGTCCTTAATAACCCTGCCAGACATTGACAAGAAGAAATGACTGCTTGGGAACTTACCTGCCTGCTCAGGGCGTGCATTTTATGCTGTATGAGAGGACCAGTTATTCTCATTAGATCTGAGCATTGAACCCAAGCTGTGATACAGCTGCTGGCATTGCACTTCTCACATGAAAGACAGAGCTTGGTGGCTCCTCCAAGCAGTGCTCAGTGTGGGATGAGCACTTGCTAAAGGTTACCCCTACCTCATGGCTGGGAGGGAGGGAGGATGTGGTCCCAGCCCAGTCAGAAGGGAATGTCAGGCGACTGTTGCTTTTGGTGTGGCTTCAAGCCCTTGGAAATCATAGGTACCTGTCCTGCCAGAGGCAGTCGGGGTGAGGGTGCAGAGTGAGGCAGCTGTTCCCTGATGCCATCCCTCCCTGTCTGTTGCTCTGTTGGCTCTCCAGTCCCGCCCGTGGTGGAGCCAGCCTTCCAGGACGTGCGGCAGGGCATGGGGCACAGCGTCACCCTGCGCTGCACCATGCTCAAGGGCAGCCCCATGAAGGTGGCCACCTCGGTCTGGCGCTTCAACGGGAGCCTCCTGGCGCAGCCCCTGGCAGAGCAGCAGGACTACTCGGAGCTCAAGGTGGACAGTGTCAGCCGGGAGACGAGTGGGAGCTATGAATGCAGCATCTCCAACGACGTGGGCGTCTCTGCCTGCCTCTTCCAGGTGTCTGGTAAGTCACAGAGTGCACAGCAGAGTGAGCTTTGGATGGGGTCATGGGAGGCTTGGTCCTCACAAACTGGTGCCAGTACAGTGCCACTACTGCCTCCTCTGTGCCCAGCATTCTGTTCAGGGGGAATGATTTTCCATCTGCCAGCAGGGAGATCTCTCTCCATCATCCAGGCAGATGAGTGCTGGCCACTGGTACATTTTAGCAGTGTTTGACCACTTACAGGACTTAAACTCAAGGCTGCCAGCAGCTTTCAAGCTTGGACAACCTGTATCGTCAATAAGTATTGACCAAGGAGAAGTGAAAAGCTCTGTACATCCCTCCAAAAGGCTCCAAACCACCTGATTTCCTTTTTAAAAGCAAACTGCATTATGTATGCCTGTGCCTTCTCTATGACTCCTGTCTGTCTGCATCTCATAATGCTTTCTTAGAAAAAAGATGAGCTGGGAATGGACACTAGTACACAGTGGATTTGCTGCTCACAGTTTTCTTTGAATCCATCATCCTCTATAACAGGACTCCTCTCCAGCACCTGCAACTGCAAAGAGGGATAGCAGAGTTATAGCATCTAAAACTGCACATCTGACCTGGCCTCTCCAGCTGATCATTAAATCTGCTTTTCCCATGACCCCAGAACTGACTTGGGCACAATTTTCTAGAAAAGCTCTCCCGTGAAGTTGCCTTAATAAGCCATAAATTCAGTCCAAATACTCAGGATTGAGTCCAGGGCCAATTTATAATACTTTCCAAGCCCAGGTTGAAAAAATGAGCATGAATATTAGGCCAGAGAGGCCTGATTTTGAAGAAAGTCTTTCCTAGAGTTTGGAAAATCTCAGGTGTGCTGTAACTCTGGGATGCTTACAGAAATGTGGGAACCCAAACTAATTCTACTATTTGGGTCCCTTTTCAGGACCTTGCTCTCACCCCTTGAGATTTCCTGGCATTTTTCTGGCAACAGATTTTGCTTGAGAGCTCTGATCCTCTCTACCCTTTTCAGAGGCTTGCAACTCTCACATCACTAAGTGCAAACCATATCCCTCTATGAGCCATCACAGAAAACTGTGTCCCTGTCAAGCTTGGGAATGCTCCCAGGAATTTCTCACTGGTGGCAGTAACAGATACGTATTGGTACCCAGTGTGCCATGCTGTGCCTGAGATAAGATTCCCTCAGCAGAAAGGAGGATTCATCCCTAGAGAGCACTGATCAGGAAAGCAGCAAGCCTTTATTTTTCCTGCATTCCTTCTCCTTTTCCAAGACATTGATATCTGATGGTAGCAGTTCAACTCCAGACATCTCTGCCTGTGTCCTGGACAGTTACAAATTAATTAGACCTTCTGAGCCTGTAGATTGACCTGAAAAATATTTCAGTGACTAGTCTGGTCTACTTGGACTCAGGATTGCTGGAATTTTAACTCCTATCAGCCACAATTTTCCTAATTGAGCAGGGAGAATGGTGTGGTCTCTTTTTTGTTTCTGTTTCTTCCTTGTGGAAAAAAAAAAAGACCATAAACCTTCCTATGTGGCAAAGGACAGTGACACATTTTTGACTATGGGGTGTTCAGCTGCTCTGAAAATACAGTACATGTGCCTGATCAGGATGGGATTATTTTCTTCTATGGATGAGTGATTAGCTTTCCAAGATGTTTTGGAAGGACAGTGAGACATCCAACCCATTCCTCTTGAGGAAGTTATCAGGGCAGCCCATACTGTTCATCATCTGCTCCCTCACTAGGCACAAGCACAGAAGAGCCTGAAAGACAGAAGTGGATAACCTTCAGCTGTAAGCAAAAGACAAAACTTTCCAGCAGTAGTAAAAGCTTTCAGAAGGAAGTTCTGAAAGTATTTTGACGTGCAGCTTTTCTACCAAAAAGCACTTTTTTTTCTAGCTTCTATTTTCATCTTGGAGTCAATTAATAAGGAATTAATATCATGCAAGATGATGATTATCATCAGTTCTGATTTTATTTCTAAATCCATTATGAAGCTTGACTTCCATAGTCAATACAAGTTGAATAAGCAGCAATTAGTCTCTGAGGTGGTTCTGAACTTCTTGCTTGCGCAAAAATTCAAGTCAATAAAAATAATAAGAGAAAAAGGACTTGGAAATAAATATCAATATTATCCATCTGAGTTCATTAAAAATAAACATTGAATCCTGTCGAGCCTAATTATAACCATACAGAATGGCAGGGCCTGTGATTCAAGTGGAAAGGTGCAGCAGACATCCTGGGGAGATGGTGTTTATACCTGTTCTGTTCCCCAGTGTCCCTTGCTGCCCAGACATCTTTCTGGTCTCTGCTGGTTCAGACTGGACCTGAACCCAGACACCTGAGCTTTCATTTGGGTCCAGTTCCTGCCTGGCCAAGGACAGGACCTGCCAAAAATTGAAGTACACTGGGGTGAAATGATCATAATTTCAAATAGGGCCAAACCAGTTGTGGGTAAGACTGTGGGCTGCTTGTGGGCCCTGTGCATTAGTCCACTGGCTGCTGGGCTGCCTGGCAGGAGCCTTCAAATTCTGTTTGGGAGTGATTCAGGACAGAAACTGCTGGGGAAGTGACTTCTCCTCTGAACTGCTCGTTTTCTCTCTGGTTCGTCTTTCCTCCTGTGTTTCCTTTCTCCTGCTGCACTTTGTTTTTAAGGAGAGACGTGGGTTTAGAAAACACATCTCTGCCCCTGCCAAAGCTCCTGCTGCCTTTACCCAGGCTGAGGTCAGTGTCCCCTTTGCTGCTGAGTTGACTGTTGTGTTACAAAGAGGCTGGAGCTCTGCGTTGCCAAGGCAGGGGAGATGCAGAAGGAGCAAGGTCTCCTTTTTAATGCCATGGTCTCTGTGTGACAAATAACACTTTTCCTATGACCTACTGGCCAAATGATCTTTCCTCTGGGTTTGTTAGCAGGAGTCTCTGTAAAAGCAGCAGATGAAACGGGAGAAATGCCAGTTTAAAGCTCTTACTTCAATCTAAACTACAAAGCAAGGGAGAAAAGATTAGAGCTAGTTCCAGCTGGAGAACTGAATTGTTCCCACCTTCTCAGGTGCTGGTCGCGTCCCACTGGTGTTGCAGGGCTGCTAACCCTCCCAGTAATTTAGGCTGTGAAAGCAGTAGTGATTCACAGAAAATGGTGGCACATTAGTGCAACAGTAAAAGTGTCCATCAGGTTAGAGGCAGGTGGATAAGCTGGGTGAGTGGAGCTCTTCCACTCTCACCACGTCTCTTTGGAAGTTTTGCTCCCCTTGATCCCACTCTTTTACTTTCCTTCTTCTTTTTTCTGTTTTTTCCCCTCCAGCAAAAGCTTATAGCCCAGAGTTTTACTATGACACTCCCAACCCCACCTTGAGCCAGAAGCAATCCAAGAATTACTCTTACGTCTTGCAGTGGACCCAGAAGGAGCCTGATGCTGTGGATCCCATCCTCAAGTACCGCCTGGAAGTCCGGCAGGTAAGGTCTGCTCTTCTGGAGCCCCAGCAAGTGGCCTCTCAGGAGGCAATTACATCAATGTCTTCTTGCTGATTAAGAGCTGAAAGTGATGAAATTGGCATATCCTGATGGTCTTGCACCTTCCCCACTGGATGGAAGAGACAGGTCAGTGTTTATTTTTATCTCTGGGGCTGGGTACAGTCAAGGTCTGTCAAAGCCCTGCTGCCCCCTTTGGGTTGTTCATGTTCAGTGTTTTGAATGGGGTTTTAGTGGGAACAATGCCTTGCAGTCATTAGTTGGTGGTGCAGACTTTGTAGGCCAAAGATTCAAACGAGTGGAATTCCATCCTCCTCGCTCGAATGGAAAAAAGGGGAATAAGCTGAAGATCTCTCCAGGCAGGAACTGCAGGAAAAAGTCAATGTCTGTTTGTGTTGCAGAAGGGCTTTCATCCTGTCACAGTAACTAAGCTATTTGGACTATATGAACTCTACAGGGGAAGAGAAGTGGGTTTCAAGGTTTCTGAGTTTGAAGAGAAATCATACTGGGGCTTGGGGGCTGGGGGAGAGAACTGAGAGAAATATGAAGATATCACTGGTTGGAGAAGGTTAGGGAATAGAGTTTGATGTTTTTAAAGAGCACATTATCTTAGCAGAATTGCCAGGTATTTTCATCCTCACCCAGCAAAGTGCCTGTATTCAACATTTTTGAAATATGGGAACAACTAAAATTGGTGGTTCGTGCCGTTCAGTGGTAGCTGGGAAGGGAATGCATTTTGCAAGGAAAATTTTGTTTACTGTAGATAGAAAACAAAATAATTAAAAAGATTCAAGTGTCTCTTTCCTCTAGTTCTGCACAGTAGGCTCCAGTTTTATGTCTCCATTTGATTGTGGGCTCTCTGGGGTGGGACAGCCTTTGTTTGTTACTCACACCGCGTGGAGCACGTTGTCAGTACTTAATAATAATACAGGACCCGGGGGAGTCTCTAATAATGAAGGCAGTTTGTCATAGTAGATCTTCCCTCTGAGCCAAGTTTTGCTATTATCAGCACTGCAACTCAATGAACAAATTTGTGGGCTTTATCCTTCTCCAGTAAGTTGAGGGTTTTTTCCTTTTTGCACTGTGTCTAAAAGTAATCGTGGTTCTGTACTTCATTGAGCTCCTACAAAAAGGGATCAAGAAAAGGGAAAATCACGTTTCTGCTCCAAGTTATGACATGAAGGGAGCTGAGTGTCGTGCAAATTTAAGCATACACATCCAGATTGGTTCATACCCCCATTGGCTGCTGCTGTGAAGGTTTTGCAGCATCACGACATAGTTGTGACCGTGTTTTTAGTTATGTGCTATGTTTCAGAGGAGTGCTGTGTTTTAGAGGAGCACGGTACCGAGGCCCTGCTGTAGCCCAGTCATATGTCTGGGAAGGCTCTTGGAAATGGCTACAGGTGTTGTCATGGTGGCCTGGGACTGAACACAGGGAGGCAGAGAAAGGAGGAGCCAGGGGAGCTTTGTTCCCACTTCTGTCAAGCACAAGCAGGAAATGTTTTGTTGTGGTACTACTGTGAAAAATTAACCCTGTCCTGGCTGAAGCTAGGACACATTGGAAAAGGCTTCATGGTATTGCCTCCTCCTGGCTTTTCTCCAATGAAAACACTTGCATTTCATGGTGAGGTCTCCACCTCCATGAGCATACTGAGGGCTAATGGAGCCCTTTTCATTTCTTGTCCCAGAGGATCACATCCCCTCTCACATCCAGCCTACTGCTTCCTCTATTCATGTGCTGCCTTCCCAGTGTTTTTGCTGGGCTCCAAGCAGCTTTGTGACACCTTCTAACCTTTCACTCCTTCCCTTGCTTCATCCCCCTCTCCCATGTCCTGCAGCTTCTGCTGCTTTATCACACCTTCTTCTCTGTGTTGGGGCACCTGGGCTAAGCTTTGCATGCTTCTGTTCCATCGCTGGACTGCAAAACATCATGACCTTAGTGAATATAACTGAAAAGCTCAAAAGCTTAAAAGCAGTACTGACTGGAGAGCTCTTAAGGAAGGGGATTTGTCTGCCTGAGTGTGGAGCTGCTGTTTGCCTATGCACACTTCTCACTGGATATGCTGGCTTTCCAGGCACTAGCTGTGGTGGCACAAAAATCCTCCTAGAGAGCTCGGACTGAGGTGGAATATTCTCCTTAGGTGAAAAGGGCCTTACACATGGCCAGACACAACTGATTTATTGCCAGCATCAAGCTGGTGAAAGCTTACCTAGCCAGCCAGCCCACCTTCTCCCCCAGCCTCAGTGGTCATGGCAGGAGCTCTTCAGCACTTTAAGGATTAATGAATGTGGCAGCCTGCAATCTTGGGTTGGTGAGGGGATGGAAAGAGGAGAATTAACTCTTGCTGAGCTGGAGTCCAAAAGGGAACCAGCTGGGATGCCCACCGGTTACAATTTAATTCGCTGGTTTTCATTTCACACTCACTGGTTTGCTCAAGGAGCTCTTGGCATATGTAATGTGAAGATCCCCAAGTAGAAGGATGCTTTGCAAGGCACCTGGGAACACTTGAATTAAATATTCTTGCTGCAGCTGCTGAAAATGGGGCTGGGTGAGAGTCAGAGTGCTGCTTATTAATTGGCTGGTACTGTGCCTCCTCCGATTCTTCCTGTTCAGCAGCTTCCTAGGGCATTGCTGGGGGGATTGCAAGCAGTCTGGGGGAATTTGGTTTCCTAAGCAATGTGTGGGGGCTCCCAGCAAGATGGGCAGATGCACTTCCACCAGAGCTGATTGCTCCCAGTGCTGCAGAGCAGGCTGAGCGGCACAACAGACGCACCAGTTCCAGTAGAATAAGAATTAACTTTCAATTAAAACCATATAAGCAGCTTGGCAGCTTGCAGCCACTGACCCAGGAAAGCACATGTGTTAGCAACTTGGAGCAAGCTTCTTGTGGAGCCTCTACTCTGTGTCTTGGCAAAGGGGCTGTAATTTCCTGGAGGGTATCATTCAGGTGGGCTTAGGCAGTGGCATTGTTCAGTGACAGTTCAGAGGTGAAAAAATGCCCAATGAAGAACAGCAGGGGCCTCACAGTCGTCTGTCCTGACAGCTTGGGAGGTTTTTCCTTTCTTGCTGCAAGGCAGCTGATCCAAATGTCAGCCACCCTAGTTCACCTTAGCCAGTGACCTCAATGGGGTCACGCCCTTGGGTGGTTTGGTTGTGGGCAGATGCCATGAGGTTTTTGGGCTATTTGTTTGGCCAACTTATTTTTTTCCATGTATTCTTGCAGTGTAGAAAAGGCACTGAAGTACTGCATTCTAACTGAAAATGCTTTTCATTGCTTGGGGATTCAAAGCAGCCTGCCCAAACCAGATCTTTGCTTAAAAATGAAAAGGCTTTTAAGTTGTTTGTTTCTCTCTGTGTATTTTATACCTGTCCCAGGGCTCTGCTTTAATATTAAAGATAAATGAAAAGCCATCTTATACTGCAAGCAGGTTGCATCATGGAGGAAAGATCTAAGTTGGGCTGGTGGTTATGGTTATGGGGAATAGTGGCAGAATAACTGTGCACTTAATGAGCTGGAGCCCATCCGTGACCCGAGGCTGCAAGAGAAAGAGGAAGAAGCTCTTGGTGCAGTAGGAAAGTTTAATCTTCATTGTTCCCCTCAAGGCGACCTGAGGCTGCTGCCTCCTCTGTACCTTCTCATACACAGGCTCAGGCCAGAACTGGGCCAGCTTTACATATTCCTGCCTTTCGCCTCCTCGGAGCAGCCTCAATTACCTTCCAGACAGACCCCTGAAATTTGCACTGGGCCAGGCCCCAGACCCGTTTGCTAAATTAGCTCACTGGGTTGTCACTTTAGATTAATTCCTGTCAGGGAGGCAGTCTTTAATGAGACTGGCCCTGTGCAATGCCTGAGTAATTGTATGGTCTCTCTTTGTTTGTACTTTCATCCCCTCCATGTTGGATAAACATTCCCTGCTGTCTACAAAACTCATCTGGGCTTGGGAGCCGGCTGCCACTTGCCTCATCAGCCAGCCAGAGCAGCATTAATGAGAGCTGCAGCAGTGGGGAGCCTGCACACCATGTGGGGAGGTGACAGATAACAGAGCTGTAGGGACAGACACAGGACAGGGGCGTTAGCAGGAATTTAATGACTGTGATTGGAGTGGAAGGTTAACTCCGCTGATGGCCATCCCAACGCAGCGGGAGAGGTTTTATGCCGGGGCTCACGGACTATGGATCTGTATCACTTCACTTCTGCCTCTGAGTTGTTCTTTTTCTCTCCTCTGAGCCCACTTCAGCAGTGTCTGTTTACTGCTGCCTGTCTTTGGTTTCATTGGCTCCTGGAGCCAGCTGCCCCTCCGAGGGCAGGGCGGTCTCTCCCTCTGTGCTCTGAGCAGGGGTGGTGCTACTCGAAAGGGAGGATGAACAAGCAGTGCATCCATCCACACCTTCCCACAAATGCTTGCTTGAGAATGCCTTTGGGTCCCAGATTAGAAAAGGCTGTGACTGCAGAAAGGTGAGGTACTTGAGCAGGTGGTGGCTCTTGCAGCAGCCTGGCCGCATATCCTGGGAGGTGAAAAAAATTCCTTTTCTTCTGCACATGCAACCATGGTTTCAGGCAAAGATTCTGGGAAAATAAGCAGCTGGTGCCTTGGGGGTTGCCTGGGGGCTGCCCCTTGGAGCAGGGGGACAGCAAAGGCTTGGTGAGGAGGCAGCTCTGCACAAGGGAGAGTTCAGGGTGGCCAAACTCGCTTTACAAAGGCTCTGACATTTTTGCTGGCTCCACAGCACAATGCTGCCATTGCCACGGCAACGACTGCAGACCAGGTTGGGTCCATAGCCTTCATCCCAGGGCTCTCTGGTACACTGTGACCCCACTGGCTCTATCCTGTGCATCCCCCCAGTAGTTTTGCAGAGGGGTTTTCAGCTGGGGGATGCTGCAAGAGCTCAGTGATATCTGGTTTAGGACTAAACTATAAAGTAGTCAGGGCTATCCTAGTTTTCACAAGAGAAAATGAAAAGCTTAAAAGAGTTGCAGCTTGTGAGCTAGGGAGGGACCCATCCTGCTCTGGATAAAATGTGCTCTGTGGTGCACTGGTCTGGTGTTACCTGGAAAAAGGGAATAGGTTTGTGGTGCCACATCCACCAAAAAATCCTCCAGCGGACAGGGTGCTTAATTGGACAGCCCAGTTTGATGTCCACAGTAGCACACAGACAGGGACATGGAACAGGGATGTGTGAGTCCCTTTACCTGGAGCATCACAGTCCCAGCTGGCAACCAGGAAGGGAGTGTGGCTTTTCCTGATGCAGCACATGGTGGCCTTGGCTGCATGTGAGATGCTATGTGGACCAAAATACCACGGGGTGTGATAAACCACAGCCCTTTACTGTTCATCACTGTCCTTGATATGGGCTCTGCTGGTCCTGTCTCACTGCCTTTAGGATGGGGGACTCCAGTGACTTGGCTTCACAGTGTTTGCCCAGCACTGAGTCTCAAAGCAGACCTTCTGATGCAGGATGGCTTATAAGTCACATCTGTCAGAAAGCTTCTCTAGTCCTCTCTTCTTTTTTTACCTACCTTGTCTGCCAGTTTGATGTTGGATCACAGGCTGCTGTCATATGGGATGTCAAATCAACACAATTCTGTCTACCTGCAGAGCCATCCTCTGTAGTGGAAAAAGGTCTTTTTTTAGCTCCAACTATCCTATCTCCCCACTGATGCTCTTTTTCTTTTTTTTTTATTCCAACTTTTGTTCAGGCAGTGAGAATAGGCAGATTTTATCTGTGCTCTCAAGACAATTGCATTCAGTTGTGCAATGGCCTGTGTGATGCTGGGCAGGATTCACACCTTAGGAAGAGATGGAAAAGGATGTGGAAATAAGCCAATATCAGTGGGCGGTGAGCTTGGTGGATGGTTTGAACAGCCATCATGATGCAAAGCCAGGAAAAGCAAGAGAGGGGAGAGGAGGCACTGCCTTTCTGGGCTGCAAGAGGAGGAGAGGTCTGGGACAGAGCATCAGCCACATGCTGGTGGAAGGAGAGCTGGCTGATCAATAACAAATGGTGGGCAAGCAGTCCTTGAAGCTTAGTAAGATTGCTGTGCAGGACCTGGAGGTGAAGCAGTGACTTTGCCACAGGCATGTGGGAGCGAAGACAGCAGGATCTCACCCCGGCTGTGCTCTCTGCAGCCTGGAAATGGGACACACCATCAGTCACTGCAGCTGATAGCACATTGAGCAATCTCTCTTTCCATCCCTAGCAATCTGTCACAGAGAATGCTGCTAGGACAAGGTCTTCTCCACCTTTGTTGTAAGGGAATAGCTTATAACAGGAGAGCTGAATGTTTGGTGGGGGTGGAAACAAGGAGCTTTTTCCATGTCTCATGTTTGTACTCTCTGTAGGCTAAGTCAACAACAGCAGAGCCTCCACCAGCACAAAGGAAGGGAGTTTTCCCTTGGCCATTACTCACTGCAGGTGGAGGTATCTGCCTGGCCATGGCTGTTTTTGGCCCTGTCAGCCACAAGGGTAGCCAGAGAAGCTTGGCACAGGCCCGACTGCACTGACGGGTCAGGTGTGGTTTCACTAGAAATGACTGGTAGCCATGGGATAAGGTTTCTCCCTTTGGTAGTCCAACAGTTTCCAATGCCACTGTTGGGACTTCTTCCCTTTGCCCATGAGATCTTAGCAAACGATGCTTAACTAATGAATTAGTTTGATTAATTCTGTCTTTTTCCATTCACAAATTACTCTTCAATATGATAAATGGTTTTCCCGAGCTGGTTTTCCCTAGTTCACAGATCATTCATAATCAGTTAGTTGGGAAAATTAGTAATACGAGCAGTGGCAGATTACTTGCGCTTCAGTCTTTAGGTTATCATTTCTCTTCTGTGATTATCCAAAGTAAGTAAAGTGTAGTTGGTTGACCTTGGCTGGATGCCAGTTGCCCACTAAACTGCTCTATCAATCCCTTCCTCAGCAGGACAGGGGGAGAGAAAATAAGATTGAAAAAACTACATGGGTCAAGATAAAGGCAGTTTAATAACCAAAAGCTAAGGCCATGTGCAGAAGCAAAAGAAAACAAACAATTTATTCTCTACTTCCCATCAGCAGGCAATGTCCAGCCATTTCCTGGGAAGCAGGTCTTCAGTACATGTAGCAGTTACTCTGGAAGACAAATGTCACAGTCATACTTTCATATCCCTTTCGTCAATTTGAGTCAGCAGTCCTGGATATGATGTCCCCTCCCAAGATCTTGCCCAATGCCAGCATACTGGTGAGGGGAGAGTGTTGGAGAGACATCACAGGTGCTGTGGGAGCTCTGCTTAGCAGCAGCCAAAACACTGGTGTGCTATCAAGTTCTTTGTAGCTATCCACACAAAGCACAGCATTGTGATGGCTCCTGTTGGGAAAATTACCTGTCTTGCCATTCATGCAGTGCTTTGCAGAGAGATTTTTGTCTTAGCATTAACTTTTTGTAAGTACTGCTCCTAATACCATTCGAGTATTTGACTGGGCAAGAGAGAAAGCAGGATATTGTTAGCTTTCCTAATACAAGGGAATAATTCAAGCAGATGTCCCAGTTTTAGCTGAGTTTAGAACAGTTATCGTGGCTGAGAAGAACAATTCAAATAACCTTGCTGGAAAGGCTCATATGATCTTAAAACACTTCTAGAAGGAAAATCTCATGTCTTTATAGCTCCTAACACCACTGTTCAGTGTTCATTTGGGGTAAGAAAAATGTGAGAGAAGAGATAATCAGATTCCCCAAACCAATAGACCCCTCATAGCAGCTTTGCAGGATACAGATGTTGTTTTCACAGCCCTATGCTTGTTCATATCCAGCAGGCTCTTGGCTTGTGTTTTACAAAGCTGCATGCAGAATGAAAAATGCTTGCTAGGTATCAAAGTCACTCCTTTTTGTGCATCTCTTATCCACACTCCTTCGGTGGCTTCAAGGAGTACATGCTAGTATTGAGTCTTTCAGCCTGTTGAAAGGCTGTGATGTGGCTTCCTCCTGTTTACTCTGCTCATCTGTTATTTTCAGTAGTCAGTCCATGTTCCTCCTACTGCTTCACCGTCTCTTCTTTGTGGACCTTTGTGCCTTTCCCTGCTCCCCCTCCTACATTCCTCCTCTTCTTCCTTTTGTTTCTGCTTCCTTTTTTTATTATTTTGTTCTTGGTTTTTTCTCTTTCTTCCCCTGGCTCTCGCTTCCTAGAACACATTGAAGATAAAAGATACGAATGTGTGAAAGGGAAGGTTTGGAAGAGACATGAAGTCTCTCCCATAGCTAGTGACAAATGAAAGGAGCAGGCACTAGATGGATGTTTTGGCTGTGTATCATAAAGAAATGAAGAGGGCAACATGGAGCAATGTGAAGGGCTTTATGGCTCTCCCTACATATCCTGTGCTGCCTCTGCCTCTTCTTTATAGACAGCCTAGAGGCTCTGGAATGACACTTACCTACATACCTTCATTACAGGTACGAGACTGGAAAGTCCAGAGTTGCACAAAAAGGCTATTTTTGCTCCAGGAAGCATCAGCCCCATCCTTTATTAGTTATTTTCAAGGGTGAAGGTGCCCTAACAGAGGGCTCTGCCAGGGTCTGTAGAGAGCCCAAGAAAAGTTACCTGGGAGATGGCAACTGCTGTTGGTGGAGCCTGTCCTGTTTGCAGGTTACACCCACATTATAGGCAAAGGGGCTCAGAGCTCAACCTAACTGCAGCTGAGCAGACTTGGACTGTGCAGAGCCAAACTGCCTTTTTTTTTTTTGGAGCCAGAAGTGCTGGCAGCACAGTGCATAGACAGGTGCGTGGGTCTGGCTGCAAGCAGATGTGTCCTGTGCAAGGAAATTGGTGGAAAAGGAGACTGTGCCTACTGATGGGGGGATGGATATAGAGTTGGATCCAGCAAGGCACCGAGCAGGGCTGATTTTCAGATGTTAGGCTCAAAAGAGTCTGGAACCATTGCTCTCTGCAAGAGGGGGATGTGGAGGAACATGAGAGATATTGTCTCTTACCCAGTTCTGCCCATACAATAGACAAGCAATTTCAGGCTCTGCAGTGAAGTACAGGTAGGAACTTGCAGTAAGAGTAGAGAGCTTCCAGTCTGAAGCTGAAGGACTGCATGTGCCCTCAGGGTTGAAAATAAGGCTGTGAGACAGTAGAAGAGAGCCTCAGTTAAGGCTTGTGCTTGACTGCCTCTGACAGAGTGAAGGCTAGGTCTGTTCTTCCTTAGACCAGGGAACATACGCTAATAAAATACATATTGCTTTCTGATCAGATCCTAATGAAAGACATTATTGAAGAGTGTGGAGCAAGCACTTACAGTAATTCATGACAGCACCAATTTGGCTTTTCTAGGAAGCCATAAACTGCTGCTCTTGGCACCTAATGAGGATGGGCAGCTGATTGCCTGTGCAGGAGGAAGAGAGAGAGACTGACTCCCAGCTAGACGGCTCCAGCTGTCTTCAGAAGCCATGGAAGGTTGCAGTTGCTTCTCTCTCTGGAGCTGGGAATATTTCAGCTGAGAAACTGGGCCTCCTGATCAAGGACAGTTCAGTACAAAAAGCTTCCAGGACTCCTCATTTAGACTGAATAATGGATTTGGTTTGGCCATCCATCCTTGCTTAATCCCAAGATCTGAACCTGTGTGTTTGGCTGATGAAAAACATAGGCATGAATTTCAGTTCGCTGATGTGCTTGTCTGGGAAATGTCAGCTTTGTGCTTGCAATGTGATTATTTGCTCTGGAAACCCCTTAGGAATAATGGTTATCAAGCAAGGAAAATAAAATAAATCCAACTTTAAACCTACCTTAGCCCTTTAATTGATGAGGTTAATGCTTGACATAATTTCCATGCAAGATGGTGATTAAGTACTAACCAAGGAAAATATTTTTATTCAATGTCGCAGGCAGAGAAAGTTTGATGAGAGATTATAAAGAAACTTCACAAAGAATATCTTGATATCCAACCCAAATTTCTTCACTACCCAAAACTTATCCAAATGGTTTTTCCAGTGTAGACAGGCATCTTCCATGCAGCTGATACCAGCCAAGGTTCAGAATACTCTATTAGGATTGTACTCTTCAAATTTTGTGCAGCTGACACCAGGCTGGGAGACAGTGCCACCTTGGTGAAGGATTAGGAAGGACTGGAAGAAAGATCTGAAAGATGGAAAACTATCTGAGTAGTTCTGGTGGGATGAAATGCAGTGGTTCAAAGGAGGGGTCATGGATGCAGAAGGTGCTGCAGGCTGGGAGCTCATCACTGGGAATTGAGTGCAGTGAACAAGTGAGTTGACTTCAAGTCGCTGCTGATAAGATGCAGGTGTGAGAAAGGGCAAATGTGCTCCCTGATGAAACTTGAGGTACTTCTGGGCAAGTTGGAGAAGTGCCACTACATCCTATATGCAGGGCTGGGGCACCGAACTCCAGCAAGTGGGATCGTGCAGAAAAACCTTGTAGAGTCGGTCCCAGAAAATGAGAGTCTGTGTCACAAGAGCAGTCACAGAGTACTCAGCCTGCTTAGCCCAGCAAAGCAAAGGCTGAGAGGTGGTGAGATTGCTGTCTATAAAACATCAGGGGGTCAAGCAGCAGCGAGGGAAAAGAGCCATTGAAGCTAAAGGACAATACTGGCACAAGATATCTGGGTGCAAGCTGCATGTGGATAAATTCAGTCAGGGAATGAGAACATTAGGGCGGTCAGGCTCCGGAGCAGATGTCCAGGGGGAGGAGCAGGCCTAAAGGGAACAAACCACTTTTAAAAGAAGATGTGATACATACATAAAATTAATAAGCTGAGGCAGCCCCTCTGGTGACAGGGCACTGGACCCTGTCTGCCAGGAGTGTACGTCCCCTACTGTGTCCTAGATTGTATCCATGCTTTGCCCTTCTCTGAACTCTGGGGGCAGAGGGGTTTTATCTCTCTGGCAAATACAGAGATCAAGCATCAAATTCATGGCGTTCAAAAGCAATGTCAAAGACATCTTCCTCTGCTCTGCCCTGTGGTGCCAAGGTGACATCAAGGATCACAATCTCTATCCACTGCTGTGTGTCAGAGAGTAGGAAGAAGGGGAAATGAAGGGCCAGATTTATGGCACATTTTTCCAGAATTGTGGAATATATTGGAGCCTCATATTCAAGAGAGTTCCCTAAAATTTCCTATCCCTCCTGACCTCTTTCTGAACATTTTTCATTTCTCTTTTACCAAGAAATTACTTCTACCTGTGAAACTCATCTGGTGAGCTCTCATTCTCCAGCAATGGAGAACTGGAAAATTTGCTTTCAGTCTTTGGTTCTATAAACACATAAAGTCTGTAATCAAATTTCCTTTTTTTTTTTTTTTAACTTCTAAATCTTTGAGGTTGCCTCTCTGCCTGTCGTTTTGGAGGCACAGCTGGGGCTGGAACTGAGGACAGGGAACGTCTAATGAAGTAGCGGGGTGTTTGTCATTGCAGAGCCCCGTGTTCAATCCCAGGAGCTGTTACCAGCACCATAAAGAAGCTCAGCCCCTTCCAATATCTTGGGAGTATCTTTCCTGGCTGTCACCAGTTTAAGGCCACAGACACTGCCAGTGCCATCGTGATGAGGGCGGTGGTGTGATTGTTTCTAGTTTTTTGTGATCAACACTCTCTTAGGAAGGGAGCAGCTGTATCTTAGCTGGACTTTGTTGGGATGAGGTCAGCACAGTCGCAGCACTGGGGAAATCTGATAAGAGATGATGCCTGCAGCACTCAAAGACAGAGCTGTCTAATGAAGCCAAGACTCTGGGCAAACAGGCTGAAATGATACAAATGGGAGACTCTGTCACACCCTGGGTGATATTGCCTGTAAGAAGAAAAGTGCCTTTCTGTTACTCTCACATTCTTCTGGCCCCTGGACCTTGCTAAACAGGGATGTCTGTGTATGCTGAGGAACTGGGCAGCTTGGCACTGAGCTTGGAAAACCACCTTCACTGCTGGGTGCTTGAAGAGTGCAGCCCACCAGCTGCATAGGCAGTTGAAGATTATTTTGTCCAGATTATTGCCCCATGCTTCTTTTCAGAGCTTTTTGAGATACCTGTGCTTCCTGCACCACCAGGCTCTCCGGAGTGTCCTGACACTCACAGACGAGAGAGGAGAGGGAGAGTTGGGGGTTTAGGACACCCCACCAGCACATGTGCCAGAGACAGCATTTGTCTGGTGTGCTCCTGAGTGGAGCTGCACAGGGAGCAAGGAAGAGCTGCCAGAGGGATGGAGCCTGTGTGTGAGGCTGCTGTGCCACACCAGCCTGCCTCCTCTGCCTTCAGAGAGGCTGTGGATGCAGCTGGGAGCTGTCCCCACAGCCCATATCTGCAGCTAGTGAGGATGGAGTGGGAATGCAGGCAGCCACCCCTGTCTCTTTTGTGCTGCAGGAAGGAGCAGCCAGGGGAATTTGAATGAGGCTGAGAAAAAAGGGTGAAAGAGCGAGCATGTGTGGAAAGGATTTGAATGGAGATATTGGAAAGCAGAGCTGGTGCTTGTACCCTGAGCTCAGAAGTTGCTGAAGAAGTAAGACAAGTAAAGAGAGAGCATCACAAGTGAATTGCAATGCTGGGAAGCTGGATGCCTGCAAAACAGTTCCTTTGCTCTGATCAGCTTGTGTAGGGAATCTACATGATTTTAATGTACATTTTTCTCGCTGGTATTTGTTAGGAATACCTTGGGGCTTGGTGATGAAACAGATTTCCTTTCTAATTTCTCCCTCAAACAAGCAGTAATATACCGCTTGCGTGCATGGCTTCACAAGTCACACCAGTCTCGGCACAGGTAGGTTGTTGTAACTCTTGACCGATGTGTTTATTAATATCCTTTGGCTTTGTTGAGGCTGCTAGCTGGTACAAATCTGGCGTAAACATCATTCAGTCTGAAAACCTCATCCTGTTTTGTTTTGTTTTGTTTTTTTCCTTTAATAGCCTATATAAACAGAAAATGTCAGTGTGGGAGTGTCATACTTTGGGCCCTCTGCTGTGACAATGCCCCAGCTGGGAATGGAAGCAGGGGCAGGAGTACTATGGCACTTTTGTCTCTGAGACTCTTGATGTGTGTTCCTGGTCTGTGGCCCAGCTCAGCTGGCTGCAGAGGGACAAGCACTCTGCAGGCATCACAGGCTGGCTCAAATGATACGACAGGGGAAAGGGCAGACAGCACCCACCAAGAGGAGAGGCGATGGTGAGGCATGAGAGAGAGCAGCCCAGGCTTGCAGAGGTTTGGTGGCTGAGTGCATGTGAGTGAGCTCTCCCCTGTTACAGTGACAGGGAAAGGTTGCATACACTGCACGTGAGTACACACAAACCACAGGGGGCTGACTTTGCCCTTTGTAAGGTGTTTTTAGTGAACCCATTCTACAAGAACATTCTCACTTCTGCAGCCTGTGTGATATTCACAGCCAGCTGGTAAAAATGGTGGATTTGTTCAGGTTTTTTCCTTTCCCATCCCCTTTCTTGGATTATTGGGAATGGAAGGAGGCAGAGGCAGAGGCGAGTCTGTGCTTTGCGCAATGCTCTCGCTCTGGCCCCTGAGCTGGCTTCCTGAGCCTGGTGATGAATGAGCTTGTTGCATGAGCTCCTCCACTGAGGCTTCAGCATCTCTAATAAGGTGGCCAGCGTCTCCCTGTCCTCTGCGCCGGCCTCTGCTTTATTAACTGCACTGCAGCAATATTAAACTGGAACACTGGGTCAGCGTGATCCGGAGGAGAGATGCCGGGAAGGGGGTGGGAGGAAAAAGATACCAGGATTGCATGAGAACACATGGAGCAGGAGAAAGGGAAACAGCTGGCAACTGAAGTGGATTGAAAAATGAGTTCCTACTGGACTGATGCATGCAGCTCTGCACAGATCTGCTGCTGGAAACTAGGGACACAAAGCATTTTAAGGAGGGGGAAGCAGGGACAGACCTTGGCCTTTACAGAATCCCTGAATCACTAGGTTGGAAGAGACCTTCAAGATCATTGAATCCAATGTCTCTGTCTGCTGGGCCTGTGCTTGTGACTGCAGGCCAGCACCTGCTCCACATGCACACAGCAAGCAGCTGGCTGGAGCTGCCCCCTTTTTCTCCCTTGCACTAATTTCATGCCCTTTAAACTGTGCTGGCAGCACACCTGGCTCTTCTTGCTGACAGCCGCAGCTAGCTCGGGGCCCATGCTGCTTTCCATAGAGAAGAGTCAGTCTTTCCAAAGAAAGCCAGGGCCAGTTCTGTTGTCATGCCAGGACTGTAGAGACTGTAGCAAAGATGTGCAGAGGGCATTTTTGCTGGCAGGCAGTCTCTGTGTCTGTCCAAATTGCATATTGGATAGAGACAGGACATAAACTGAGAGAAGATATAGCTACAAAGTGTTTGGTGGAGGGAAAAGCCCCTCTTAAAATTTTACCTCTGTGCACTAAGAGAAGACACATGCTGAACCTTGGCTGTGCCTTTCCCATTACCTATTGATCCAGGTCTCTTCTGGGAAGCAGGGAGGTTGCAACCCATGGGAAGCATATGTGCCTGTAATTATTTCTGTTTTGCAGCCAAACCTGGGTGGCAGCCTGTTATTTATTTATTTGGTAACACAAGTCCCCAAGGATAGACTCAACTGGGGAACCCAGAGCTTTGCAGTCCAGACTGAAGGCTGATTTCTCAGTTTGTCCTAAATTAGATGATGTGGGAGAGTATGTGATTCAGCCTTGCTCCCAGAGGCTTTAGATACCCAAATTCCACCTAACTCCCAGCTGAGGTAGAATTTGCACTGTCTGAATCTCACCCTCAGTTTTCCCTCTGACTCTCCATTTTGTTTCTCTTCTAAAGGTTATGTTTCGACAAGGGAAATGGCTCCTGATGTCCTCCTATTTGCTGGCTGCCATCCCAACATTCCAGAAAACAGCAGCCTGTGGGGAGGAGCTGCTGCCAGCCCTCCAAGTCACACTCTGCTCCCCAAAAAGTCCCATGCCAGGAACTGTACCACTCCAGCCTTCTGCTTCTGGCTTCTGACTGCCCCTTTTCTCCCAGATAATTGGGGGTCTGATGCTAATGATCCCATCATAAGTCCCTGCCCTGGAAGCCAGCTCTGGCGCTGCTTGGCCAGAGCAGTGGTGTGGAGGGCTGGCAGATGGGAGGGCTGAGCAGCAGGAATGCCAGCTGGGTCAGAACCCAGCTTGCATGTGTGCAGATAGGGCGTTGTTGATATAAAGAGATCCTGGCAGCATCCTGGTGCTCCTGGTTCCCAGAAGCACTGCCCTGGTCCTGCCCACTAGGTCTGCCCCAGGTGCTGTGTAGGGTGGCACCAAGCTGGGGGAAGGCATCAGAGCAGCCCCCAGCTCTCAGCTCCATCTTGCCCGGGGAGGAGGAAGAGGCGAGTGCAGCAAGTAGCTCCTCAAGCAACTTACACCCTGATGTATTCTGAGGCAAAAGTCTCATTTAGGTGCAATCCATAAAGCAGGTGCAAAATTGTTTTTCCTGATGACAACCACATGCAGCCACAGGATCCCAGGGACCACTCCCTGCCCCTTGACTTGGGAGCACTGTCCAAACTGTGGGCAGATCAAGGAGGTGGGTCAGTGGGTCCTGGCTGTATTGGAAATGAATGGGGCTTTGGCACAGAAAGCTCGGCAGCAGCAGCCATCGCTTCCGAGTTTGAACTTGGAGTCACATATGTGAGGGCTGGAAACAGGCAGAGGAGGGATTGCACATACTTGTTTATACTAAATGCCACACTGGCATTGCCCCCTGCCCTGCTTTGATAGTGGCCTTTGCTTCTGCTGTGCCCTCATTCCATCTTCTTGCCCCACACTCTCTACACTTGACAGATTTGCTGTAAACTTTCCTCCATGCATCCCGGTTCCAGTAATCCTGTAACTTCAGAGTTAATGACGAATACTGGGGCTGCCTGTCAGGAGAATTGCCTTTGCGATGAAAACTTCAGCCTAGAGGATATATCAGAGGCAGGGGAAAGCTTAGTGAACACTGGACTATGGAAAGTCCTGCAAAAGGTCTTTTTACCAGCACCAGCATCCCCAGTAACATATCTTGCCACAAGGATCCAGGCACTGCACAGCGACAGGCAGAAAATTGTATCTTCACAATGCAATCCTCGTTCTTGTCCTTTCCCAGCCAAGCAAGCATGACCATGGCAGGGAAGTTTCACTGACATGTAATTCATCATTTTTAGTGGTGGTGATTTTGATAACGATATTTTCCCCATTGTTTTCTTGAAACTTCCCTGCTGCCTTAGCAAAATGAACAATGTTTAGCTGGTAGGGTTCAGCTAGCATAGTTCAGCCCCTTGCAATGGGCATCAGAGGAAGAGGGAGTTAGGAGGGATTCCAGAGAGCCATCAACTTGAAATAGACCCCTTTCTCTGCTCTGTGGAGGCAGTGTGGGCCAGGGTTCAAGGATGGACCCAGTGGAAGGTTTCTGAGGAAGTATGGTAGTAGATAAGTCCCAGTGAGACACCAAATGAAATGCCACATGGCCCAGGCAGCAAATTAATAAATTCTGCAGCAGTGATTGTCAGCTGAAGGGCATCTTGGTGCAATGCTGTGCCGTGTTTGCGCAGGACCTGGGTGCACTAACAGGGTTGAATTGGGTTCATTTTCTCCCTCCCAAAGCCATTGCTTCTGACACAAAATTGCTTCAGGACCTGTAGTTCAGATTGTCCCTACAGTCAGGAGGACAACAAGGTTTCCATTCCTGATCACTGCTCTGCACCAGGGATGGCAATTTTCAAACCAATACTGCATGAAGACCTCATGGAGCAGCAAGGTGTATGTCTGTATAGGAAGAGCAGCAATAGGGTGTTAGATGATGGATAAGATTGCTCAGGTTTCCAGTTTCAGGATTTTCATAATGCTGTGGGTTCATTTTCTGTGCAGCTGTCTCAGAGAAACACCATCCAAACCTTCATTCCTGTGAAGAAAATGGAGAAAGGCCTGTTGCTGGAGCACATCTTGCCCAACCTGAAGGTGCCTCAGAGCTACGAGGTTCGCCTGACGCCCATCACCAGCTTTGGGGCTGGAGATATGGCTGCGCGCATCATCCGGTACATGGAACGTAGGTGTCTCCTCCTCGGTCCCTACAGAGCAGGTCCCAGCCTCAGCCTGGGGACGTGGGCATGCAGAGAGGGGGTCTTCTGTGACCCTTGCAGGGTCTTCTGTGACCCTTGGGGGGTCTCTGTGCTCTGAGGAGTTCTGATGGCACAGTGCTGTGGCATTTGACTGTATTTTGGAGGTTGCCATCAATGCAGAGCACTAGAGACCTCTGAAGGTCAGGCTCCGCTCATCCGTCGCTCAGCAGCTCTGACTCGCACTCTACTCCGTAGGCAGGAGATCCCCAAAACCCCAGTCAGGCCATGCTGCAATTCACCATGGTACGATGGCTTATTGTACGAGGTAGCCACTAGATGCTGTGTGTTAGCCACACACCCATAAAAGTAAGAGGATTTTGGGAGACTTCCGTTATTTCCAGAGCTGAATGCATGACTCCTTTCCTAACTAGTCACTCATAGAGTTGTAGCTGTGTCCAATACCTTAAATCCCCGATTATCCCATTGATACACATTGACCATACTTCTTTCCCCATCATCCCAACAGCCCACAGCTCCCTCTATTCCCACAACTCTATGATTTCTTTACTCTCCAACAGGAGTATGGACCCTCTATTTTAGCAGAAAATACATATCCTTCTCCTCCTCTGTTTGCTTGATTTCACACAACCCTCTTGACCCGTAGACTGCCAACATGTCCAGTGTCCCCAGCATACCTGTCATGTCAATTTTCCACTGTGCATCAAACTGCTTTGATGTACCTCTTAGATACCAAGTTTTGGTATCCAAGTGGGTCCTATCCCACTAGGTGCTCTAGAATGAAACTACTTGGATTGCCAGTTTCCCTATGGAATCCCAGAATCATCCCTTAGGTGGGGTTTTCTTATGCTGCATGGGTCAGGGTGTCAGCATCTTTTTCCACCACAGAAAACAGGCACCAAGCACTGCTTTTTCACAGGGATGCTGCCCGGAGACTCATGCATTTGTGACCTTTCTTGATGTGTTTGTTTTATTTTCAGACTTTAATTATGATTTAACTTTTGTTCTGACATATTTTTCTATTTCTTTTTCCAGCAATCAACTATCCCAATCCAACAGGTAAGCAACAAGACCTTTGGGTTTATGCTTTGAATGTAATGCATGTTAGTCAAGTACTCCAACAGATCAGGCAAGACAAGCAGCTGGAATACACAGCTGACTTTGTCAAATCTTTTTCCCCAAAAGAAGATGAAATTGCATACAGTAAAGCTTCCAGTAAATATTGCCATTTGTTGCACCTCGAGTTATTGCCAGGAGATTTACACTAGGCATAAGCCTCTCGTTCATGCCTGATATCTCTGTGATTGGGTAGACTCTGATCTTGAATACCCAACCCTGTGCCCCAGCATGAGCAATCCACTTCCAGTAAGCAGGTTATTAAATGTTCCCCAAAACATCTGTGTTTAGGAATATTCCCCATCCTCTTCTGACTAGGAATGACACACTTGGTATCTCTGCAGGCTTGTGTGGAGCAGTCTCCAGCTCAGATCTGGCTCTTCTTGCAAACTCCTTGAGCACAGTCCGTTTCTTCTTCCCCTCCAGTGTCATCACTGTTAACCTGCTTATTTACCTTCTGGTTATTCTTGGCAAGATGCAGTTCCATCTGTATTGATCATCCAGAGTTCCCATTGATTTTGAGAGCAGAATACACGATCTCTAAGAACGATGCCCTTTAACACCAACATGGTAGTTCCCATTGAGCATAAAAGAGGAATTCTGGCTTGCTATAAGTAGTGGGGGAATGACCTTCAGAGAATGCAACAAGGTCCCTTTGTTTTGAGTGTAGGATGTAAGCCCAGGCAAGGCTCTTGGGCAGAGATGGGCAGACAACTTGCTAGTGCTCTATGGAGAGCATGGGGCTGTTTCTCCCTTTTTCAAGCTGCTGAGTCAGTATTCTGTGTTTTTGTGAATTACTCTATGTGTAGGTAAGTGCTACTGCTGCACTGCAGGGTAGCCGTGGGGAGAAGCCAGGATTGGGTGGTGGCAGCCAAGAATCAGGATAGGGAGCTGTCTTGTTGAGGCAGCCACAAGGCATTAATTCTTGCACGTTCACGCTCTGAAGATGGTTTGGTGTACCATACTCTGCCTGAGAGTAGGAGCTTCTTACAGAGTCAGAAGGATTTCGTGGCTCAAATTCCTGATTAAATTTGGTTGCTTTTCCTCACTTCCTGGTCTTCTTTAAATATTCTTCATAGAAGACTCACTGGGAAACACAGAGCATGTTAGCAGGGACCTACTCCAGAATGTGTCTCTTGGTACTTGCTGGAGGAGGCAAGCGTCCCAGCCCGCAGGTGGAAGTGACAAAATCTGGCCTTTTGGCACTTGCTTTTATACTGCGTAAATCACTGGTAAACCCAGAGTGACTTCAGCCCTACTTGTGTCAATCTCTTGGGGTCTTTGTAAACTGAGCTGCCTGGGGTGGCTTTGGCAGCTTGATTGAGTCCAGAACAACTGCAGGAAATTTGCCCATGGTGGAACATAACTCAGCCACTCATGTTTTTCATGCAATAAACTCAACTCTTACCATTTCCCCTTCATATAAGTTGACCAGCCCCTGGTGGATATTGGGATCTCTGGGCCAGTTGTGAGGGCCTTGCCCATGGGTTCATGCCTTGAGACTGGCTGCCTAAAATCAGACCTACCACGTTGCTTTCAGATACACCCTTTCATTTCAGAGCTGCTGCCAGTGAAATACGAGCTGAAAGCTTTTAGCTCTTTCTTTGGACCACTGCTGAGTTCTCTGACTCTCATCCCAAAAACATGGAAATCCCTCCTGCTACCTCATCTTTTCCTACTTCCCCTGCTACCACCACCCCCAGGGAAAAGTTCACACTAGGCTGCTTAGCCAAATTCTGGGAGCAAACATTGAAAGCTCTCGAGTGAAAGGCAAAGATTAGATGATTAATGCCTCTGGCAGCCTGATCCAAGGGCATGCACAATGGTGATTAATTTACAAACTCTGAGAGTCACTTAATACAATTACTTCTTCATGCATTTTCTCTCTCAGCCTAATAAGATGTTAATAACATTGGGGCAGGCATGCGTGTGGCATGGTTACAGAGCTGGGTATTGGGTTATAAAGGAAAGGCAAAGGAAGAGCAGAGGAAGTGAACAAGAGAGATTGGGAATTTCAAATAACTTAGGTTACCAATAAGACTGACTCTTAAAAATCTGGTTATAAAAGGCAGCATTCATATTTTAAAAACTGCCCAAGAATTATCTTAATTATAAGATTTCACCTTAAAGCTCTCAAAGAATAACTGGTTATTTTAATGTTGTGACCAAATTCCAGTGCAGGGGAATCTGCTCTGTCCTTCTGCAATTTTACTTGGATATAACCTTTGCTTCCTAAACTAAACTCTGGAGTGCTGCCCCACAAGCCATTCCAACTCCTCAGTCGTGGGTGTTTTGGTTTCCCTTGTTTTGTCAGATGTAACGTTGCAACCTTGGTGATGAGATCATTAAGAAGTATATGGGAGAGCTGGTTTATTTTTGGTTGGCCGAAGTGTCTTGCCCTTCCAGAGCAACAGGACTGTTTCTCACATAGCTGCAATCTGGCTGTGTGTGATGCTGAAACCATGATTTTGGGACCATGGACAAGTACAAGGGGTGGTGATTTGTGGCAGATGTTGATTGCTGTAGATTAGCCTGGCTTGTTGCGTACCATCTATTGCTTGTGTGTCTGGTCTCTGATAATGCTCAGAGTCCAGAGGAATCCAAGTTTGTTCAGGTAAGAACATGTGGGAATGAGATGTCAGCCTGTGTTTAGAGTTGGATTACTCAAGTGTGTGCCCATTCTTCAAGAATGTTTGTGATGTAAAGGTTAAAAAAGGTGACAATTCCTTTTACCCTGATGGCAAATAGGATGGCTTAACCAGTTATAACATTGTGAAGCTTTCTTCCATTACTGGTTATAAAATCCCTAGAAACTTGCAACGGGAGAGGCTGTTAAATGTTCTTTTTCATGTCATGGCTTTGAGGTCTCAATACAGTTCTCATTGTCTTCATTTTCTAGACGGAGGAACTGATGTCCAGAAAGTGATAACCTGTGGGTATGTCCAGAAAGTGATAGTCTGTGGGTCTGCAACAGAGCTGGGGCTCAGAGCATGGTCCTTTATGCTCCAAGCCAGTGTCGTTGTCAGGCCACAGCTAAATGATGAAGGCAATTTTATTCAAGTGCACTCCATCTGCTATTCACCCACAGTCTGCAGCTAGAATAGGATTATTATTTTTTGCATTCATCTGGCAGCCAGAATTTCAGAACCAGGGATGGCTTTCCCCTAAGGACTTGAAAGGAAAACCTCCATTATGATTTTCAAGAAGGCAAAGAAACAAGAAATGCTAATAGCCACAACAGAGGGTGTCTCCCCTGGGAATGCAGGGAGGTGTCTGTAACTGAGAGCAAACATCTCTGTGCTCTGAGCTGCCACCACTGCAAACCCTGCCAAGGAAATCTGTTTGGTGAAGACAGCACTAACTCCAGCCTTTGAGGAGCCAGCTCCCCTGCAACCTCCACCTCACCTATAACAATCCAGAGAACAATTTCTGTGTTCAATATTTAAATCTACTGCTTAAATTTTAAACAGAAATCTTCCTTTACACGTTGATGATGAGCCAGGATCACTGGCAAATGGCGAAAGTCTTCGAGAAGGTTTGCATCACAGAGTCAAGGCCAAAAGTCAGATCACCTCTGTGGCCTCTGAGATACAGCAGATGATTTAAAGCTTTTATTTTTAGCTGGATCTGCCAGGTTTCTCCTGGTGAACCTTGTTGATAACCATCCAGAGGTGACATGCTGGCAGTGTCCCAAGCCACATTGAACACTTCCTAGTTATTCATGGCACCTCCATTTGTAGCTCAGAGAAACCACAGAGCCTTGCTTTTCTGTGGCTAGTTTTAAACCAAAGGACCAGGAGTCGGAGCACTCAGGTTCAATTTCCAGCTTAGGCCCTGCCTGCTGTGACCTTGAATGTGACTCTCTGTACTTTGTGCATCTGTTTCCCCACATGAAATGCAGAAGATACGTAGAAAGAGGCATTGCTATGCTACAGAGAAGTCAAGCCTTGTTGCAAAGTGCCTTGAGCTCCCAAGCTAAGCAGAGGTGTGGTGCTGGAGTTACCAACTCCTGCGTCCTGCACAGCAAGTGGCGTTGCACATAAGATGGATCATATTTTTGGCTAACAACAGCATAGCTTGATCTATGATGCATGGCACCCATCTCTATTTTATGCACTCTGCTAGAAGCATTGCCTTCTGGAAGGAGCTGCGTTTGAGTGAGAAGAGAGGATGCACTCAGGGCCCCATATGGACATTAAAAGAGTTCTCTATAGGCTTACTTCTCCGAGCTGTCTCATCCCATGTGTGTGGCTTCTTACAAATGAGGCACAGTAGTCCACCAGGCTGGCACAACCAGGCCTTGGTGCTCCGTTGGGAATCCTCAGGTCCTCTTGTCTTGCACAGCTCTCTGTGGGCTCCACATGAACTTATGCTTTCTCCTTAATCTGCCTTTCCTTTGATTTCTGTGCCTCCTCATTTCTGTTTGTTCCCTCTCAATCGGTTGCTTGGCTGACCTCTGTGTTTCAGATTCCACCTCTGCTTTCCACCTGATATTCCCTGTTAAGGTAATCCTGTGTTGGAGAAAGAAGTTGTCTTTCTTTGAAAGTCCACGTGCTCAGCAGGGTCAGAGGCACAAACCGCCCCAGTGCTTTTGCAAAAGGACAGTCATTGTGGATCCTGCTGTGTAAGATAATGCCATTTTAAGAGAAAATGTGTCTCTTTTTACTGCAGCTGGCAACCCATGAGCTGGAGTCATGCAGATGTTTGTCTTTGGTCCAGTGGAGAGAAACCAGGGATATTACACAACCCAGCAACATCAGCCAACCTATGGGCTGCAGCCTCTCCTTTGAGGACCGCTGGGTGTCTGGTACAGCCATGAACTCCCTTCTCTCTGCCATGAGAGCTGAGGAAGGACCCTTAGGAACTGCTTTCTCACTCTTTTCTCCTTCCATCTCTTCATCTCTCCTTCCATCAGTTCTGGGGGTGAAAGAGGCACCCTATCCCACACAGTTGCCCTGCTCAGACCCTGCAAGCATCTGCCCTGTCCTCTGCTCCCTTCTCCTTCAGCTCCAGATGCCATTCAGGCCCCAGTGCTAGGCACTGCAGAGCAGTGGCTAATTTGGATTTGGATGCTAATTAGAAATGAGCAGATTGAACGGAAAGCACTTAGCCAGGGTTAATCAGCAGTTAAGTGGCCAGTCCCGACAAGCTCCCAATGGCTGTGCTCAGCCCAAAGGTATGTGTAATTTCCCACTGAGTTTACCGAAAACCCAGCTGCCCTGGTCTGTGAACCAGGCCCTTGGCTTGCCACACATTGTCCAGCCTGTGCTGGCAAAGACATTTTTGCAGGCCACAGCAGGAGGCTGCATCCTCTTTTCTCACTGCTTTGCTGGGATGCTGGAAAGAGACAGGTAGTAAGGGGGAACCCACTTCTCTGCCACTGAGGTGTGCAGACCTTTGATGTCCATTTGGATTACAGTCAATTTCATTTCTAAATGGGAGGGGATGGTGAGGGTGGTAGCCACCAAGAAGGTGCAGCTTCTCAGAGTCAAGATTCTCTTCATTTCATGGATAGTCTCTCTTCTCTGGTACAAGATAACAGATTTTGTTGTATATGGTAGGTGTGTTAAGCTCCTACCATCACACTGTACTGTGTCTGGAGCTTTGGCCCTGACATTGCAGAAAACTTTCCTTACCTGTCCTGGGCACCCAGCCCATAGGTCAAGGACCCTTCTCTGTCCTACATGTCCTGCCAGAGTCACCCATGCTAGGAGAAAAAGCCTCCTGCCCAAGAACTAGAACAAATAATCACTGAAGGTACAAGAATGCAGGAGCCCCAGTAGGCATTTGGGCTTCTTTTCATGTAGACATGATAAATAATAGTGGGAGGTAAACCCCAAAAATTTGAGTCTTGCACCAGCATGCCAAGGATGAGGCTCCTAGCATATCCTGAGCCCTCGTCAAGAGCCTTGTTTTTCTTTGTGTATGTGTTCTTTCATGGCTTTATCTCTGAGTGTCATAGCATAACTCCTTGCTCTTACTTAAAAGCAGCAATTAAAGATTGTGCTTGCAGTATCTGCATCACTCACGAGGTCCAGGATCCCACTTGCAGCTCATTCCCCAGCTCTGGTTTCTGCCCAGGGACCTTTCACAACACACAGCAGTTTTCACATCAGCTCTTGAACCTGTTTTCTCTTTCCTTTTTCCCTGTTTTATCCATCCCTCTCCTATTGAGTCAGCAGTGTAAAGCTGGTTCTTGGCCTTCGGTTTTGTGACTCAAAACTACCTTTTTAACACAAAGGTTACAATCTCCAGCCTGGTCATGTCCAATTAATTCCAGTCTCTGCAAGTCCATATTGGGTTATGTCTATGCACAAGATTTTTCATCTGTCTTACAATATTGCTGTAGGGGGTAGCTCTTGTGGTAGTAATAAAAGCAGCCCTATTGCCCATGTGGTTGATCCTACACAAAAATCTTTTACCTACATGTTTTATTTTGTTAGGGGAACCAGCATAAGCTGTAAAATCAAATGTGCCTTCTAGCTGGTGTAAATTAGATATAGTCTGGCTAAATGACATGTTTGTAGCACTGAGCTGACCTCTTCTCCACATGATCTTTTTTCATGTGTGTCATAGTTTAGTTAAATATATAGCCTGAAGGGGGGTCATCTGCTGCTACTTTTTTGCCTCTCCTGGGGAAATTATTCTACCATCAAGTTGTTCAGATATAAAAGCTCTTGTGGACAGTTTGCCTTCAGTGATCTTTTTACCCTCGTCTACATCTGCCCTTTCACATCTCTCAGAGAATCTCTTTCTCTTTAGCCATAATAGTTTTATTTCCTTTTGTCAGACCATCACATCCATCAGCCTGGATTAACACTTCTGTAGTAGCAGTAATCACTGATGTATTGTGGATAGTGGTAGGAAAAGGGGAAACATCTTTAAATGAAAGAGGGGACATTTAGATTAGATTTTAAGAATAAATTCCTTACTCGGAGAGTGGTGAGGCACTGGAACAGTCTGCTCAGAGATGCTCTGGGTGCCCCATCTGTGGAAGTGTCCAAGGTCAGGTTGGATGGGGTCCTGGGCAACCTGATCTAGTGAATGGCATCCCTGCCCATGGCAATGGGTTTGGAACAGAATGGTCTTTGAGGCTGCTTCCAGCTCAAGCCATTCTGTGATTTCTATGATTTCTGTGATGCCTTCCTTTCCAGCCTCCTCCTGAAGTCAGGGGCTGCCCGTGTGCCCCTGGCTCAGTGTGGAGCCGCAGTGCTGGCACAGCTCTGCTGTGAGACCCAGGCAGCTTGGGGAGGGTGTTTGAAAAGCAGCAGCTGAGCAGCCCCTTCTCTTGCCGTGCCCACAGATAACACCTGCCGCTTTGAGGACGAGAAGATCTGTGGCTTCGTGCAGGACAAGATGGACAACTTTGACTGGACACGGCAGAACGCCCTGACCCAGAACCCCAAGCGCACTGTCAACACAGGGCCCCCCACGGACATCAGCGGTACCCCAGAGGGTAGGCACAGCTCTGGGCTCCTTCTGCCTTGGCTGGGGAGGGGAGGGAGGTGCACACCATCTCTTCCCAGGAGTCTTACAGCTCTGGGAGCTGATGGAGGGCTGATCTGCTTTCTACGGCACGCAGGGTGCAGGGAGCAGGCAGTTAATTTGCATGTTACTGATTGGAATTAAACTCTCAATTAAAACACCCACAACTTTGTTGAAGGGAATAGTGTGAGCATTAGTCCTTGTTGTCAGCTAATTGCCTGCTGCCTAATGCCTTTGCACTGTTTGATGCTTGTTTTGAAGTGAAAAATGGATAAACGAGTAGGAGAATATCTCTAACACCTAGAAATGGTCCTGTAGGTTTTAGTGAGCTGTTTCCTCAAAGAATTTCTCAGGGATGCAAACAGATTTCCTTAGTACCAAGCACAGAAGCATGAGAGACCAGATAGGAGCTGCCTGTAGGGCAGGAGGAAGCCTCACCTGTAGCTGGAGGAAACTGGTGTTATGGATTGCTCACCCTAGCTGTGCATGGAGTACATGTTCCCAGTGTAGCTGGATACTACACCCCTCTTTCTGTACTAAGAAAAGTAAATTTGTATACAACCACATATCTTTGAACTCAGAAAAAAAATGGGAGACATCCAATGGCCAGCTAAGGAAATGGTTTTTCCCATTAGTGTTCAACCTGACTGAGCATTGAAAATGATGTTAACAAATTAAATGGCTAATCTGTTCCTCCCTGTGCTGTTAACAACTGCTTTGGTATGTTCTTTAGACAACAATATTGTTTAGGCTAGATGTACCGAACCCTCTCTCCCTCTGCTTAGGGCAGAGAAATTAGCCTGCAATGGCTTCTCTTTCTGGTGTTCTCCTTGCTCAGTGCAGTCAGCTCTGAGGCTCCTTGTGCTGCAGGGGCAAGGCTCATTTTGCACCCAGATGTGCATATTCAGGGGTTCACCTGCTATGTGTGCTCACAGCTCATCTCTCCTGCACTTCCCTGGATGCTGCCGAGGCAGGGGAGGCACTGCAGATGTCTCTGGCCAGAGAGCAAGGCCATGTCTCCCAGAGGAGGGCTGGTCTCCCAGCCACACTGGCATCCTGTGGTTCGGAAGGGAGACCCAGTGCGTGCTGCCTTTGACCACCTCTCACTCTGCAGGGTATTACATGTTCATCGAGGCGTCCCGGCCCCGCGTGACAGGAGACAAAGCCCGGCTCATCAGCCCCCTCTACAACATCACTGCCAAGTATTACTGTGTCTCCTTCTACTACCACATGTACGGGAAGCACATTGGTGAGTACACTCTGGGCAAGGCTAAACTCAGCCTCACGTGGGCTCTTGGGGAAGATATCCAACCTCTTGCTCCAGCAGCTGTGCCTGCAACCAGCAATTCCAGGGGGTGGGAGTCCTAATCTGACATTCCAAGCAACAGGGTGGGCTGCTGCTCTCTAATACTTGACCCATAGCCCAGCAGTGTCAGCATTGTGAGGCCGCTGCAGCCCATCCTTGGGGCAGCACCTTGCAGTCAGTCTGTCCACTGGAGAGGAGAGGAAGATGAAGGGGCTTGGTGGACCAGAGAGCTCTGTGGTGGCCGCAGCTGCACTGGGGTGGGCAGGATTTGTGCTCCCGCAGCTGTACCAAGGGACTGCCTGCTCTGCCTGCCTCCTTCTTCTGGTTGCTGTGAGCCTCGAGTGCAGCGAGCGCCACAGAAGCGCCTGGCACACTAATGAGTTACCATATCCAGTCAAGGAGCAACTGCTAATTCGTCACCTCTTGATTATAATTTCATTAATTTGAATAATAGATGCACTCTTCCCACAGCACACAGGGTTATTAATCACCTGCTGGACTAGAGCCTGACTGAAAAATCAGGGCCCAGGCAAGAATGTGTCCGCCCTTCAATAAGCGGGGTTAATTAACCGCTCTCTGCTCAGCACTGTGGATGTCACTGGGAGGGAACATGCTCCTGAGTCTGGCCACGTCTCTGTGCATATGTGGCACGGCTGAGAGGTTAAACTGCAAAATCTGAGTGAGGCTGAAACCCTGACACCCTGGGTGTCCAGTGCTAGGAGCTGGAATGCAGTTCACTGAGCAGGTCTCCACCTGTCTCTGTGTTTTGAGGGTTTGTATCTGCTCTCTGCACTTGGAATCGGGCTAGGTCAGAGGTGTTTTTACACCTGGATTCCCCCTGGGGACAGACTGCTCCATGTTGTAGTCATGCTGGTGGTGGCAGGTTGCTCAGGCAGAGCACTGTCAGTGTTGGCTCACATCAGGTTTTCCTGGAGCTGCTGGTCCTGCTTAGCTGACAGAGTCCAGCTGCTAATGCTGTCTGGCAAACTCATGTGTTCCCTGCAGCTGGCCCTCATGGTAAGTCAGCTCTGCTGCTTAATTCCTGCTCATCTTCTCCTGGAGGCTTGTGAAGGGATCTCATTCTTTGATGAAGAGTGGCCCGGACTGGTGGGAGATTGGCCCAAAAAAAAAATGTTGTGGAGAGAGGAGGCCTCTCTTGCTTTTTTTCTTGTGTCATATTCCCAAGTTCATTTCATAGGTGAAGTAAAAGCTCATCAACATTTGCTTGATTTTGGAAGAGAGCTCCGTTTAACAGCTCTCTTGTGGTGGTCTGTCTGGAGATGGGGTGGACTGGGCATGCCAGAGAACCAATTCATTACAGGGTTTTTACTTTCAGCATTTTAACTCTTTACTGATTTGCTCTACCCACAAACTACCCAAAGGCAACAGTGACTTCTGAGACCGAAGAAAGCCTCTGAGTGCTATTTTCTATTCCTCAGCCTCAGACGCCTTTTGTATCTGTTGATTTTTCCCTTCATACCCAATGTTATGCCCCCTGCCTGATCCCTGTTTTTCCTCTTGTTGTACAAAGGGACTGATAAATTTCTGTGAGGTGGATAGACTCTTTAATGACATGTGATTTCCACGGTGGATGCTGCTGAGCTGAGAGCAAATTTTAAAATCAGACTGATTAGACAGAGATTGAAAGAGAACAAAATGAGGGAAAAAAAGCTTTTTCCCTTGGTCTGTGGAATACGTGACTTGGTCCACAAACCTACCATATATCTGTCTGCAAATTGAAGCTCATTACATTGATGACAGGCTTGATTCCCTTATTGGCTGAAGTAATCTCAGAGTTCTTAGGGCAAAACAAGTTTTTTTCAGCTCCTCTTCTTTATCACTGGGTTAGAGGAGGGTGTAGGACTCAGCAGGACTTCTGTGAAGTGAGGAGACAGACCCTGTCCTCCCATCCATCTCACACATGCAACAATAGGAAGGTAAAGGTGGGGTTGCTACAATCCTGAGCCATACCTTCCTTCCCTCATACCCAGCTATCCCTGATGCCTGCAGTCACGGCCACAACCCCTGGCTCACCTGGTGCCAGCAAGAGCTCCTCAGATTGCTCCTCTCAGCAGACAATGACAGCAAGAGGGTGTTTCCCATCCCAATCCTTTTCTAGCAACTCCAACCCCATCATGGAGCAAACTGCAACTCTGTCACTACAAAAAGTAGCCGTATAAAATCCCGACATTTATTTATTTTTTTAATAACCCTTTTATTACCTTTTTTTTTCCCCACTACAGAACTTGAAAGCTGGTTTACTCTCAAAATTTGACTATAAAATATCCATAGCCATCCAGGCAAATCTTCCCTGGGAGAGTTCCCAGACACTACTCGTTTATAATAGATATGACGAAAGAGAGAAGCAGAATACAAATGCACTGGTTGTAGCCATGATATAAAATATTCAGTGACTAGCAGAGCAGGACTCGTTGAATATCTCTCAGCTGATGAGAGAGCAGGATGAAGGGGAGCTCCCTGGAGGCAATTCCGGTTCTTCTGAAGATATTTGGTCATCTGTTTTCCTTCCTCTGGCCCCCTCTGTAGCAAGCATTCACATTGTCCTATGATCCTGCCAGTCCCAGCAGAGAAATCATGGGGAGGGGAAGAAAAGAGATCCCATTTCCACCGGGCATTCAAGAACAAGGGTGCTTTACTTGTGGCTGGAGTAGACATATCAAATGAGGCTCAGTTGGTTGGAGCCTGGTGCTAATGATGCCGTGGTCATGGCATCGATCCCTGTGTGGGCCATTCACTTAGGAGCTGGACTTGATGATCCTTGTGGGTCCCTTCCAGCTCTGTGAATATTCTGTGATTCTGCGGAATTGCTTGCTTTCTTCAGGGGAGGAAACTAGCTATGGCAGCTAGCAGCTCCTCGCCAGGCTCAAAAAGCATATTTGCCAGGTTGGCTGTGTGAGTCAGCTGGGAGCAAATCCTCAAGTCCTTGCTTCAGCCATCAGACTCCTCTTCCTCCCTTCCCAGGAGCTGCCTGAGAGGCAGATGCTTTAAGAGGACAGTTTCCCTGACAGATTGGTTCCAGCACAGTCCGTGGCACCTTTCTCTCATGCCTCCCAACTCAGTGGTAGACAGGTTATGATCTCTACGGCCTCCTGCTCGCTGCTGGATGCTCTTGCAGGCCCTGCAGCAAGGGATGTCTTCATGGTCAGCTCACAGGATAAAGGCTGGTGAGAGAGACATGGAAATTGCAGCCAATGAATGGAGAGTTAAGGGTGTGGTTGTTCCAGTGCTCACACAGACCTTCTCTGACCACCCCAGCTAAGTCTGGTCTATGTATTATCAGGATGGGAAGCTTCCAATAAAACAAAAAAGTACGCATTGCTTTCTATAGTTTCTTGAGGAGGGAAAGGTGGTGAAAGGTGCTAATCCATGGTACCTAGTGACAGGATGCATGGGAATGGTTCAAAACTGCATCAGGGAGGATCAAATTTCTTTATTGAAAGGGTTGGAATAGGCTTCCTAGAGAGGTGATCAAAGTGGTCAGACAGTTGGACTGATTGGTGGTTTTAAGTCCTTTCCAACTTTTCTTTCCCATCCCTTTTTTTTTTTTCTCTTCTACTCTATTCTACGATCCCATGAAGAACAGTGCTGAGGATTGATTAAGAAGGATTTTGATTCTGAGTCACTGGAAACCATGAGACTTGATCAGATCACTTGCCACACCATCTGATGTCAAGAAAGCCATGGCTGTTTCCGAGAGGGAATTGAGTTGTGGGCAGGCCACTAACACAGTCAGTGTCACTAGTGATGCCCTCCTGCTGAGGAGGGATGGCAGGCCTGGAAGGCCTGCCAAACTGAATTGCTTCTTTACTTCTTCAGCTCAGATCAGACAACCTGTGCAAAGGTGTGTCTAAAAGGCCATAGGGGATGATCACACATAGGATCCAGCGGGTGCCATGTGGCTTCAGTTTGTTTCTGTAAGTGACATTAGTCAGAGCTGTCAGATCACACAGATTGAGAGGTACCAGTTGCATCAATGTAAAAACAGCTTGAACCATAAAGGCATCATTTTTGTAAGATTCAACATCATGGCTCCCTCGATCCTACCCAAACTTTGTTTATGAACACAGCACCCTGCCACTGCACAGTATTACACCCTGGAGATAGCTGCATTCTTCTGGATACACAAAGTTTGCCTTATGTAGAAATGTGTTGTTCATTAAATCCATGCCATTATCTCCGATGCAATAACTCTACACAGCAGAGATTACATCACTGGATTGATTGAGGGGAGGCTGATTTTCCTAATGAGTATGATTCACTTCCCTCTAGGCCCTTGAAAACAATCTGCAGTTAAAGTGAACAGTTTGTAATGGAAAAATGTGTTCAATTTTTTTGATGCTCGTTCTTTTTCCACTTACTCAGATATGTTCTTGGCTTTATTCATTCCTCCATCAATAAATATGTATTTGACTAATGATTTGTTAAGAGATCAGCATCTTCCTGTGGGCTGTGGTGTGGACCCTTTGGATGGACTGTGGTCTCTTTTAGTAGTATCTGCATGGGTTTTTGGGAGGTTAGTCAAATACACAATCATGAGCAAGGATTATAAATACCTAGCAAGAAGGCCACTAATTTGTAAAGTGTCATTCAACCTCTGTAAGTTCAATACAGTGGCTCTGAACCAAAGACAGATGAAGTCACTGTTTTTCTAAAGAATTCAGTGAACTTTGGGTTGGAGGCATAGATTTAAAGATTATTAAGACCCTGTGGTACTGATACATCATCTAATCAAAGTTCCTGCATAACCAAGGGCAGAGAATTCCCTTCAGTTACTTTTGCTGGAGCCCAGTAAATGCTATGTGTCTATACCTTAATTAGATGTTTATTTAAGGAGGACTGTCAGCATGTTTGATATGTAGGATTGAATCATCCCTAAGCCAAAGAGCTTAACATGTAAAAAAGAAGACATGGAGATGAGGGAAAAGTGTTGAGATATGGATTGGCTACATGTCATTTTTATTCCACAAATGTTGTGTCTTCATGTTGATACAGGCATTCTGGAGTCACAGATCCCTGCCTTTCCTTCCCCCACTAAAATGGCATCAGTGAATCAATTTCCCAGGGCAGATAGACACTGAAATGTTGCCTTTTCTGTCTTAGCAGTTGAATGACTACTTTTCTGCTGCAGATTTTGTTGGGAAGGCTATCGGAGCACAGATTGCTGGCACCCATTCATTTGCAGATGCCCTGAATCCCCACAGATCTTCTTTGCTCCTGATATCTGATTGGAGACAGTTTTTCCTCTGGTGGACAGTGCTGTGATGCCCCCTCCCTTCATTCAGCAAAACATTTTTCCATTCAGACTTTAACCACAGCAGCAGCATTGTGCAAAGCTGAGGAGCTGTAAGGATACACTGCAACCTGATCATCTCCTGAGACATCAGGTGTTGCATCAATTATTCAAACTCTGAAATTGATGTGTACAAAACTTAACAGACACTTAAGAGGAAACAGGAGCTCTCAGAGCATATTCAGCTACTTCTTTAGCACTCCCTTGTCACTCTTCTGTTCTCTCCATAGACCATTAATTATTTCACTGTTTGGTCATTCCAGGTGCTCATCTGGACACCCACCTGGGTGTTTTGGCAGGAAAAAGGCCATGGGGCCAGAGTGCAAGTCTATGGTACACTACTTGTGCATCCATCCCAATCTGGACTTGAGCTTCAACCAGACATGATTTTGTGACGTATAGAAATGCATCCCAGCAAATCTAAGAAATGCTCAACAAGTGCTAGTCACCACCATCACTTCTAGGAGTGACTTCCTCTCCCAAAGAGAGCTCTGCAAGGATGACAGGCACCCCAACACCTGAAGGAGTTTGAGGTTGCAGGTTTGGAGTCTCGCTGTCTCAGCTAGTCACCTTGAGGTTTTGTGGTTTTGTGGTGCAAGTGAGGCAGGCATGAAGTGGGAAAAGTGTCTTGCTATAGTGCATCCTGACTCAAAGCTGGGAGCACAGCCTGCTCTAACAAACAGCCTTCCCGCAGCAAATCACTTTCAAGGCCTGAACCATTCATACTCTCACATCTCCCTGGGTCAGGCAGACGATGAGGCCAGAGAACAGCTTTTGAGTGGTGTCCTCAGTTCAGCAGGAAGAATATGTGATCTCAGCTGCTCCTTCCTGCTTTCTCACTGGCTTCAGCATTGCAGTAAAACAGCCCATCTGCTCCAAGCCCTGCAGCCATGCAGCTGCCCCGTGCTTGGCTCCCGGGACTGAGACACCACAGACAGGGTGATGATGGGGAAATAGGGAAGTTGTTAATAAGGATAGAGAAGAGACAGGCAAAATTTTCCTCGGCATAAGTACATCCATATCTCCAGGGTTCTTGTCAGAAACCCTTCCACACATATCACTTGTATTTTGGGGGCTCTAGGAGGCTCCCTCCTCTCTTACTGAGATCTTTGCAAAGCCTTCCCACAGAAGGGAGACAGGCATAGTCCCCTGCCTGGCTGTTGTGCTCCTTTAAACCTGGCAGTGTCTATGAAGCAGACTTTGTTTCAGCTCATCAGAGAGCGCTGAGCACAGTGCGTGCTCTCAGCCTGAGAGCTGTGCACATGAATTCCGCAAAGGACCCAGCTGTCTGTGGTGTCAAAGATGAAAGGGCCCGTTATCAAAGCTGGGAGGAGAGACAGCATTGCCTGAAGGCATCTGGGCATGGCACGAAACAGAGGGTGAGCAAGGAGCAAACAGACCTCACAGCCGGACTATGGTTCACTCTGCTTCTTGAGTCTACAGAATTGGTGGGAAGAGTTGCTTACACATAGTCTCCTTCTTGCTAGGTTTTTCATACTCTCATTTTTAGTGGTTGGACTTGATGCTATAGGTCTTCTACAATGTAAACAATTCAGTGATTTTCCCCCAGGCTGGCCTCTCCTTTCTAAGGTAGTACCTAGCTCCTCTGGGAGCAGCAGCTACAGAGGGAATGAACTGTCTCCATCGGCATTTCCCCATCCTGCTTGCCAGCACAGCTGCAAGAGAATTAAGGAGAGCATCCACTTCTCTGTCCAGCACCTGGGGCTTCCCCTGCCCTGCCTGGAGCTGTCACAGGCAGCACTGGGCTCCTACACAGCCATGGCCCCAGGAAGTAACCAGCTCCAAACTTATCCCTGAGCCACCCTCCCTGTGCCCTCCCTCTATTCTTTTTGAGCTGCATATCAGATGGGCCTTTGTTCTTCTGAGATAGCATAAATTTAACATTATGGAGCACGGAGATCTTTTTGCTCCCTCTTTTCAATTTCTTAAACCACATCCTATTGTCCACACATAAAAAGCCTGTTACTGGCCACAAACAACCTCTGAGGGAATTCTCCATGGAAAGGGGTGCCAGGATTTTGTTCCATAAACACAGCATCAAATATGGAAGTCTTGTATCATTCATCTTTCTGTGCTAACAGTTTCTCCTAATTAGACTGGTGGATCAAATGAGCAAAGGAGCTCAAGCATAGCTCCATTGCGAGTCTGCTCCTGCCATATCACCATCTGCTCTCTATGTACACAGACAGGTGGGGATATGCTGGAGAGAAGGAGCTATAGCTGTAGCTTGCCTGCCTTCCTCCCATCTTTCCTCATCACAAGACAGCCATGACAATACCACTGCACTTACCCCACTGTCTGCAGGTCCCAGGTCCCCCCTGCCCAATGTGTCTCCCCAGAGGTCCAGCCATATGTCCACTTCGCCTTTTTAGAGTGTTGTTGCTTTTCTTCTGGTACATTCCTACATACTAAAATTCTTGTACATGCTAGACTGGTCAGATAGATAGTGAAGGATCATAGATCAATCTGTGCAATTGGCTTTGCCATGTGAGGGAATATTGCTTCAAGCCCAGCCTCATTTGATGGTGGTTTAGGAGGTGAGAGGTGGAAATGTGTTTGTTTCTTTGGGGTTTTGAAATTCACAGTTAACTCCAAAGAAAATTCCCTGTAGCCATATATAAGTAATTTTCACAGGTTTGCTGTAGGGGAAACATTGCCAATCAAAACTTACCTTATTGGTGTTTATATCCCTGGAACAGTCCTAGACACAGCAGGAAATAGGAGGCTTTGACTCCCCTGATTCCTTTCTCTGTTGCCTCCCTACTGTACCAGAGCATGGAGTGTCCCACAGCAATCAGCCAGCTGGCAGCACAGGCTAAACACTCACCACGTCCCAGTGCAGATCCTGTGGGAGTAGAGATGGGGTCATTGTGCTTTCCGAACTCTGGCTAGGATGAGCTCTCTGAACCCTCCTGCTCTGAAGTTAGTGAAGCAGTGGCTGCAGGAACATGTCTGTGTAGTGACCCCATGACTGGGCAGAGGGAACCTTGCACACCAAGCTAAGAACAGTGAAAGACATGTAGAAATAAAGTTCTCTGTAGTCAAGAGTGGAAAAGCAGCCCAGAGGCTTTAATTGTCTTACTCCTCATATGTTAATGTGTGAAGCATCCTGAGAGACTGTGAACGAGTAAATATATCCTACCATGGCACAAAGACAACTTACATTCCTAGAAATTATGAGTCAGTACCACTTGATATGATTTCTGCATCTCTATCTGTGCTGCAATTATTTTTCCACCCTCTGCTCTCTCGCTCTCAGAGCAGTAACTTTCCCCCCAGCTCTGTAACCAGCCTGATGCTGACTGCTATTTATTAACATCCATTTAAATGAGAGAGGGAGAGAGACCTGTGTTTGTTGGGGAGATTATAAACAGTAATAGATTCTTTCTGGCGACTGTCATTTGCTCCTGGGATTTGCCTGCACTAAGCTTTGGGCTTTTAGTTTCTGATCAGTGGCATTAAGGTTAAATACTCAAAGAAGTGCTCAGAGCCCCTGCTAGAAATGTAAGACTTCTTTTCTCCCTGGAATGGTTTTAGCCCTCATTCTGGGTCTAGAAGTGACTCTGCTAAGCTGTGTTAGGTCTAGGTTCTCTCCACACCATGATTCTTTTTCTAGGTACTGGATATTCTTGCAATCAGTCAGCTTCTTATCTCAATCTGTCTTGCCTGCACTGGAGATGCCGTGGGAATTTCCATGGGGGCTTTCAGCCCTGAATTCCCAGTTGGGTGCCAAATCTAAACTGGAACTGCAGCCAGGAATTCTCATCAATAGCTGATCTCCTGAGATTGCCCTATACTGCAGCAAGGATCCTACAGGATTGCAGCAGGCAGTTGCAGTGAGACCAGGCTGCATGCCAGCTCCTGTCTTGGGTCCCTACAAGCCTTCCCTACCCATCCTGCAGAGCTCTGCTGCACTTGGCATGGCACCCCATCTCTCAGTGGGTAGAGTCATCCTCCCTTTGCTTTCTGACGGCTCCAGCTGCCTGCCTTCCATCTGAGCCTTGTAAACTGAGCTGTTCCTCAGCCTTTTCCCCACCCCATCACCCTGCATTAGTTCCCGAAGAGAACTCTTGAGGAAACCTCTCCCTTCTCTGCCATCCTGCACCGACTGTGCTGGTGGCCCCATCCTTACAGGCCCTGCCTCCCTCCCACTGCTGCCTGTGCCAGCTCTTCTGCATCTACACTACAATTCAGTGTGACAGTGAATTCCCTGTCCTGTGGAAACTGAGTGAAGACCTTTTTTTTGTTTAGAGAAGGTAACATTTAAAGGCATCCCTTGGGTTACTCTATCTGGCAGCCCAGCTGGTCTTTTGTGTGAGTGCCACTCTTTTGAAATGCCAGCTCTGGTCTTCAAGGCAGCCAGCAGAAGGTACAGCTGGCTCTGCCTGTAATTAATTCCTCATCACTCATCACCTGCCTTTATTATCCCTTTTGATTGGGAAGAAAGAATAATAGAGATTACGAGACAAATGCAAAGATTGCCTTGTATGGGAAGAGGAACAACAGCATTGCTGGTGTCCTGGGATTTCACTTTTGTTTGTCTGTCTCTGGTCAGCTGGAGAGATGGATAGTCTGTCTTTCTGTGTGCCTCACCAGCAGGTGCCCTTAGGAAATGCCAGGCAGGGGAGATGGGGAAGGGACAACAAGGAGAGAAACAGGTAACAAAACTGTCCAGCTGGCTTTAGACTCTTTGGATACAGGAAACCAGGCATGATTGCAGTATGAAACCAGACAAAAAGGGTGACTGCAGCAGCTGGCACTGGAGAACATCCCAGATAGGTCTTCCTCATCTTCACTGATGAGGAGTTGGAGAGCAGGTCACACTTTGATTCTTCTTCAGATTGTAAGCCCTGGAAAGCAAGATGACTTGGAGATTCCCAAGTCAAGTCTGCAATGTTTTATGGCTCTGCCTATAGTGCAGATCTGGAGGTTCATTTACAGGGACCTCCACCACAGCTCTCTGCTCTTAACTTTACTGGCGACTGGTGGCAGACTGACATGTGGTAGGAGAGAGTAAAGTAGAAGAACTGCACAAACTTCAACATCTACAACACTGTGGACTCAGTTCATATGGGTTAGAGGTTTCATCGCTGTTTCAAGTCCAGGAGTCTTTGCCATGCCTTTCAGAAGCATACACCCAGTGACAGCATTAATGGAAAATTGAGGTATTGTAGTTCTTTCCTAGTGTCAGGGAGCCTCTCTAACTTAGCAAAGATTGCAGGTAGGGCTGTGAGAGCTGGCTGCCCTTCACAACTCTGACAGACTCCTAAGACAGCCACGGGCATGCTGCTCCTCTGTTTCGACCTTCAGTTTTCCATGTATAGACAGGAGTAGTGAAACACTGCATGTTGTGAGTAGATAAGGGAGCTTCCTTTCCAATTGTAAACCATTTGTAGAATGCCTGCTTGTATTCAGGATTATTGTATTAGGGAATTTGGAGGCCAAAAGGTTGTTTTTCCTGATGCTGCAAGGACACAGAGCTGTCAGCCAGGATGTGCTCAGGCTTGGTTTGGGTTTAGGCCAGACATTCAGAGCCAGTGCTTTGGAAGCACTAATTTGCATTCCAGATGCTTCTCCTGGTTTCTTTCTATCTCGCCTTTGCATTTTTCCTAGGGCATCAAAGTTCGTTTGCTGCGTGATTTGTCCCAGTGCTGGCTACTCAGCCAGGCTATTGTGCAGCAAATCCTAGCTACAAGTCCCCAAATGAGGATAGAATAGACAATGGTTGTTTTTAATCCTTGCTTGCTAGCAGCTTCATATTAATTCTTCATTTGCTCTCAATCCCTCACCTCACTGGCGCTGGTGCCTGTAATTAGCTGCTCTGAACACACTCCTGCTGACATTGATCTATGGGGTTATGTAGTTCCTGCGTGAGCTGTCAGTTTGGACAAGGGGCTCCATGAGGACTAGGTATCCTTAGAGAGACTTTCCTTCATAGGAAGCTGCTGAGGGCAGGGAAGATGCCAAGAAACCAGCAGCTCAAAGCTAGTTTTGCCAGAGAACTCCTATAGTGACTTCTCCAATCTGTGGCACTGTGTTTCCAGGAGGGAGGTTTTACTGGCTTGGACCCCCATGGTTGTGCAGTGTCAGCTGGTCGAGAGAGAGAGAGAAACAAGCTATTTTTCTCCTTATCCTGGGTTGTGGTGTGCATCCCAAACTGAGTACCACCAGGGAAGGGGATTGGATATGCTGTCTATGTCCTGTCAGGCCTTCATCTAGTTTTCTCAGTTAGCTTTACAGCTAATGCTTCTGAATATTTCCAGAAAATAAAGCTTTTTCTATCCTCATTTCACTAAATTATATACATATTTCATTTTTTTAACCTTTACTTGTAGATCATTCACTCAGAATCTAAACATTTCATCATCTTTATTATGCTCTGAACTCCCTGTGATGTATCTCTCAGTTTCTGACAGCCAGGCACTTGATGGGAGTATTTCAGGTCTCTGTCCTTCACACAGTGCCCCTATGGTGGATGTGCCAAGAATGAAGGATTGGGGGGGATCATGTAGGAGGGAGGTTATATAGGGAAGTCTGTTTCCCCTGACCTCTTTCGGCTGCTTCTCAGCAGGGTGTACCCATGTGGGGAATGCAGCATTCCAAGTGCAGACTGCAGATGGATAAGCAAGGGTTACAATTTCCACCATACTCTCAGGTGTAATATATCTGTGTATGGAGACCAGAAACACTGATGAGCAACAGCATGACTAGAGTTGAGATTGACTGATTTTTTGAGAAAAAAAAAGTGGTTCAGGTCGACCCTGATTGAATGTTTAAAAATGTTGTTTTCACTGAAGCAAAACAGGAAAAGAAGTAATCTGAGGGCATACTAACAAAATGCTGCAGGAAGACAAACTGAGATGGTTTTGTGTGTGGGTGGAGGGTAGGAAGCTGTGACACTGTTTTCAAAGTGAGAACTGGAAATGCTTTGAGATTTGTTGGCTTTGGTTTTGGTTTAATGATAGACAAAACCTTTTGGGAATTGCTTTTTCTGAAAGAACTTGAAGTCAGCGTTGATTCACATTCTGAAAACGTCGGGCTAGGATGGTATCAGGTGGTGTGGAACAGGAGTCTCAGGTGTCTGGTGCTTCAAAGAACAGCTGCTCACTCCAAGGCTGTTCCCAGGGCAAGTGGTGAATGAGGACACTGGTCGTATTTCCACAGCTGATGGCCAGGACCAGGGCAGGGAGAGCTCTGTTACCTGCAATGCATATTTCAGGTGTCAGTGGTGAAAGGGAGAAGACAAATACATGTTCTGGGCTCCCCATTTCAAGTAGAATGTACAGAAATTGGTGGGGTCCAGAAGAAGAGCATCAGGATGGTCAAGGGCCAGGAGCAGAATTCCTTAGGAAGAGAGATTAAGCAAGCTGGACTTGCTTAATCTGGCCAAAGAGGAAGTTGCTATCTGCCATTGGCCCCCAAGTGTTTCAAGGGCAAATTCAAAGATAATGGAACCAAAACCTTTCCATAGTATTAAATTATGTTATAAGAAACAGTGGCCACTATTGGTAGTGCTGGTGCTTCATACTGGGCAGTAGGAATACAAAACTTGGTTTCCTCGGGGAATTTCAAGACTTGGCCAGGCAAAACCATGCTGCCCTCGTGTCGAGCAAGAAACAGCTTCAAGCAGGAGGTTGATGCCTCTGGAGGTACTTGGCAGCCAGCATTTCTGCCACCCTCTTCTCATGCCAGCCCAGCCATGCTGCACACTGCTTCTTCCTCATCCTGTCCCTGTTTGTCGGCGTCTGTGCTTCCCTAGGAAAGGCCAGGTGGATGAAACATGGCCAGTGGCACTTATCCATGAACATGAAGTGCTGGCTCCCTTCAGAGATGGCCGCTGGGGCTCTGCAGGCTGTCCCTGGCCAGCTGGGGCTTACAGCCGTGCTCCGAGGCTGAGCCCAGGGCTGTGCCAGGAGCCAGCCCAGCAGGCAGGCTTGGCTCCTGCCCCAGCATGCCAGAGCCCAGTTTCTCTCTTACAGGCTCCTTGAACCTGCTCGTCCGCGTGCGGAACAAGCGAGCCATCGACACCCAGGTCTGGTCCCTCAGTGGGAATCGGGGCAACATGTGGCAGCAAGCACATGTGCCCATCAACCCACCCGGGCCCTTCCAGGTAAGCCAAGCCCACAGTCAAGGAGCCGCCTGCCTTCTGTCCTGTCCGTGTGCCATGGATTTCCCAGCAGACACCTTCCTCTGTAGCACAGGGGCTGGTGGGGCACAAGGGAGGGCACTGGGAGCTTTCAGCCCCCAGGGTCATTGGGGCAAGACAAAGGCTTAGTGGATGCTCAGAAGTCAAATCCACTTCTCTCTGAGGTTTTTATGTGCAAGCATCAGCTTGGCACTATAAATTTTCTAATTATTGCTGGTCTGGAAACTGCTTGTCAGAGAGCTCCTTTTGGGCATGTCTGATGGACATGATGGACAAGTGCCTCGGTGCTGAGCAGCTGGGGGATGCTGCCTGTTGGTTTAAAGTGACTGTGTGCTAGAGGTTTCTTCTAGCATGTGCTGCAAGAGCCCACCCCTACTGTGCCCCTTGCTTAGGACTCTAGGAGCACTTGTGAATATGAAATGGGCACTCTGCATGTGCTCATGGAGTTGTGGGCTGCTTTTACGGCTGAGGTTTTTACCCAATAGGCTACTCTGCTTCTGTAGGGTTGTGAGAGCTGCCCTGTACAGGCTGGTTAAGTTGTGGCAGTGTGGCAAAATGCCCAGTGTTTTTGGATACTTCAAAATAGTAAATAAGAATGTAATTACTCTTGGAAGTCCTATTCAGTGTTGGTTGGCTTGTTAGAGCAGGACACGTAATAAAGTAGAGCCTTCATTCTCATTTATTACTGCACAGACGCTCAGCACAAAGAGCTGGTCCCATAAACAGTGGGATCTGCCTTTCCAGATCCTATGAATATTGGAGAAACAGGAAGGAAATTATTCTCTTGGGGGTCTGATAAGGTCTGCTCTGTGTCCTGCTCACCTCTGCAGAGCCCTGCAGTGCAGGAAGGGCTCTCCACAACTGCAGCCTCACGCTGGGCTCTCTCCCATGCTCTGCTTGCAGATCATCTTCGAAGGCGTCCGTGGCACGAGCTACGAGGGGGACATTGCCATTGATGACGTCACTCTGAAAAAGGGGGACTGCCCAAGGAAGCCAATTGGACCGAATAAGGGTGAGACTGTGGGTGCCTCAGAGGCAAAGGAGTTGGTGGGAGTGCATTCACAAATGCACATGCTAGGGATGCACCGCTGATTTCAGAGCACACTGGTGTGTCAGTGGAACTCAATGGGATGGTTGACTCCACCAGCAGAAGTCACCAGAAGGGCTGTCAGACTCTTGAACTTGTTCTTTACAGTTGAGAGTCAGCAGGAGTCAAAGGAACAACCAGGAGGTGTCATCCCCAAGAAGCTAAGGATTTCTACATCTCATTTCCTGGAAATTCTAGTTATGGAAGCTCTGAAAAGGGAAAGACCTTTTGCAGGCTTTAATGGCCTGTGTACTGTCAAGTCAATCCTTCTTCAGGAAAAAAAATCTGCTCTTTGGAACATGGAACAATGGATGGCTGTGCTTCTTCCCACTGCCATCTGAGCAGAGAGGCACAGCTAAATACCACCAGCCCCTTTCCAAACCACCCACATAAACTGATGCCAGCACTGCAGTAATGGAGACAACTCCACTGGGGTGCAGGGTGGGTTGGAGCCACAGCAAGGTGTATGTAAGCAGTACAGAGGCATTGGGTGGGAATCACTGGTGTGCTGTGTGCCTTAGTCCTGCCTGTGCTAGTTTAGGTGGGCCGGGGAGCAGACGTTTGGAGTATGCAAAACAGAGCCAGACAGGCACTTAAGAACAGAGTTCTGTTTGGTTTATTTAATTTTGAAGCCAAAAACCTTCAAAGTAAGAGGCACTTTTAGCAATTTTCTTAACTCCAGAGGTGAAGGGGGAAACAAAAGTCAGAACACTCTAACATTTTCAAAATTTTAGGTGCAGTTAATGGTCTCTTTTAGCCTAGGATGTAACCTTAACACAATGAGAGTCTTTTGTTTGACTCAGGTTTAAAGTTCTGGGGAAGAAAGGAGAATTGGATTGCAAAAGTGTCTAAAATTCAACCTTTTTGCCAAAGGTAGTTTTGGGGAACCTTGAGAACATCCAGCAAAGGCTCAAAGTATCTTCCAAAAGATCAGGGAACTCTCTGTGGTGCAGGGTGGGAGAAGACATTGATGTGTTCTGACTTTTGTTTGATGAGATCCGTTTCTGTCCCATCACTAATTGTCTTTCTCCCTTCTCGGCTGGCAGCTGTTGCTCTTCCAGGAAGTGGTGTCCCAGCCCTGCACAGCCCTTGTCTTTGTGGCCCATTGACTTTCTTCCTTTACGTGCTGCTCAGATGATGGCAAGCGAGCGCTCCTGTCTTCGGACCAAGACATTCCTGCTCCTTTCCTACTCAGCCACCTCTGCTCCTCTTCCTCCCCTCCTCACTGGCACACCAAAGTGTCCATATGTTACCAAAGACTGACAGGCATGACCATGCAAAGGGATCTGGTTCAGAACTGGAGCACTCCTTGAGAAAGTCATAATGTCTAGAACAAATTTAAAAATAAAGACAAAACTTTTTTTAAAAAGCACGTGCACGAGAGAGTGAGAGAGAGAGGAAGGAAAGAAACACACAGAGAAAAGAAGGAATGAAACACAAAAAATAGAAATGAAGAAATGTGAAGAGCAAATGAAGAAAGAAAAAAAACCACCCACATGTTTCCTTGGGAATGTCGGACAGGGCTTCCTCAGGGAAGTGGGAACTTGTTTTAAACAAACAAACAAAAAAAATATATTAAAGCACAAATTTCTACCAGAACAGTTACCTTCTTTGCTGCAGAGCCCACGGCTTAGTGGATGATATCCTGCAGTACTCCCCATGTCTCCTCATGCTGTCCCGCTGGCTGGGGCTGCCGCGCTCCGGCCGCAGCTCCCGCAGTGACACCGGCCCGCTCCGTCCGTGGGGCTGGTGGCCACCGCGCCTCGCGCCGCATGTGCTTCCGTGTCTCCATCCATCCACATCTTCCAGGCTCCCATGTGTTTAATTGCCCCCGTGTGGTTTGCTTTGGCCTTTCCCCACCGTTCCGTGCTTCTCATTCCCCAGCCCGAAGAAGACGGAGCAAGGAAGGGACTGCTGACATGGACCGAGCTGAGTGGTGAAGTCCTGGCTGGATCCAGCTGCAGCAGTGGTCTCCAAGAGCCTCTTTCTGTCTCTCAGCACTCTTGCTGGGTAGGGAGCAGGTCTGAGCTGCAGACAGAAAAGTCTGGTCTCTATGGGGCTGAGGGATGGGGTGTGACGGGATGGGACTGGAAGGGTGGAGCAGTTGCACACTGGCTTCCCCCTGTGAATATTGGGATGACAGCCGCCTCAGCCCTAAACCCAGGATTGCTTCTCTGCCTACATTTTGTTACATATTTATTTTGGTTTTTATTCCATTGCTTAACTTCCTCCACCTCAAGTTCTCTGGATTATGGGAAGAGTCAGGCATTTAAACGTTCTTCATCCAGACAGCAAGTCCTGTGCCAATGATCCAGCCCCTGGGCTGGCAGTTCAGGCTGCTCCAGTGCTGCCCTCTCACCTCCTGAGGCCTTTCTGCATGCACAATGCATTTGCTGCAGCATGGGCAAAAGGTGGCAACAGCATCACTGCTCAGGGCTAAGGTGGCTGAATTTTGTCAGCACATGCAGACACACAGGCACTCAGCTTCCACTGCCACGGCAGTGGGCAAAGGAGCTGAAAGGTGGAACAGGCAGGAAACTGCTCCAAGAAGGATGGAAGTTGGCCCAAAAGAGGGGCTTGTGCTGAACTGTGGCCCTGTTTGCCACTGAGGAACAAGGGAATAGGGATGGGGGAATTTCACCTTTTTCTTGATGGCATCATGAGTGGGTAAAGCTGGTGTTTACCAGCTAACCTCTTCAAGGTGGAAGCACGTGCTGCTCCAGGTGAACCCCCAGGAGAAGGATTTGCCCTACACCAGCCAGAGAGGAGCTTTGATAGCCTTGTTGCATATGGAAGCAGCTCTGGGTATGATGTACCTCCCTGCACAGGGCAGCATTAGGCACACAAGGCTGTGAATTGGGGTTTACTAGCCCACACTGGCAATTAGTTAAGTGTGACTCCTCCTCCTAAAGGACACCCCCTCCAAAATATTTGGAGCACCACAGATAAGATAGCTGTCTCACTGAAAACCCAGTGCCCATGGCTCCTTTCCCATTCTGATGAATACATCAGCTTCTCTAAGACAGCCGTGTTTATCTGAAATCACCTGAATGTATTAGCTGCTTCCTGCACTGCTCAGCTTCCAGCCACAGCTGGGGCCTCATTGCCTTCACTGATGGAGGGGGAAAGCTCTTACGTAACTCCCAGGAGATGCAGCCACCATCAGAGAGAGAAAGGACATCAGCACTGAGGGACAAGGGGACCTTCTTCACAGGAGGCCTTGCAAGTCAGTGGGAGGGCGTGATACAGGTCTCCCCTGCTCATTTTGCTGTTCTCCATTTCCAAGAATTGGGGCTGTGTCTTTTCTGTCTCCACTGCTCCCTCCAGAGCCCAGACCTCAATCACAGTGCACATTTGACCAGGAAACCCATGACTGTTGCCCAGGGCCAGGCAGTGTCATGGGATGCAGTGGGTGCTGGCAGTAATTCTGTGTCTTGCTGTCTGTTGCCATTTTCATGGGCAGCCAGTGCTGCCCCTCTTTAGGCTGAGCTCTTTCAGCCCTGAGCTCTTCCTTTTGTCTGTGCTTGCTGAAGGTCAGAAGTCATCACCCCGCTCCTGGTAAGAGTCCACTTTCACTCTGGGAGAGAGACTGTGCTTTCCAGGGGTCCTTGGGAGCTTCACAGTGGCTCCTGATCTGTCAGCAGCAAAACATTTGTGTTGCATTGCTGGTTCCAGAAGGCTTCTGCTGGGCAGAAGGTGGAGACAGGAATGTTTCCCCATCGGTAAGAGATAGCCCAGGGCAACCATCTCACCTTCTAAGCTCTGAGGCAGAGGCCTTTGTGGATTTGCTTCTACGGATTGCTTAGCCCATGTTGCACAAGCACCCAGGTTTTGCTGGTATTTAGTGGGCTTCAGAGGTGCTGTGGGGCTGGGGAGGTGCAGCCTGAAGGTTCAGGATGATGGACAAAGCATTACCTGTGAGGTGAGCATCAGCAAAACGGCACCACACTTTCAGGAAGGGACACCAGAAGGGAGGCAGTCCATGCCTTGTTGCCAGCCCCTGCAAGGAAAGGATGTAAGAACCTCACCACACCAATCCATGGCAGAGGGGCCAAGAAGTCCTTTGATGGCCATAGGTCCAGGGCAGAGCAAGGGGAATGCCCCAGCCAGAGGTGAAGCCTTCTCCTGCTGCCAGGTGTCCATTAGCTTCAGTAGAAGTCTCAGGAAGCCCCTTCCCACTTAGACCTCTGCTCTTTTATCTCTGGCTAGAAAGCAGCTGGTGATGAGTTTGGGGGAAAATCGTTAACCCAAGTGCCTCTGCTTGTCAGAAGTACCGAGGACAAAAGGAAAGGCCTCATTTCCCTGGCAGATGTGCTGAGAGATGGTATCAGAGGAAGGAGACACTTCAGCAGCAAGGATGGGGTGTGCAGTGATGGGGTGGAGGGAAGGCAGAGTCCCCCTTCTTTTAGGACAGTGGTATTTGTGGTTTACTATCCCATCCTTGAGAGGCAAGTCTCCTTGTGGTAGTAATGCATCCCAGGTGAGATATAAAGCCATGCTCCTTACCCCTTCCAATTAAAGATCCTTTTGCATTTTTCACAGTGTTCTGGCTAAATTACAGTCCTTTAACTTAATTACTGTCTGTCTTCTTAAATATCTGTTGCAGTCCCAATGTTATGTTTCTCTTCCTGGTGTTTTATGTTGCTCTGTGCCTATCGAGCTGCTTTATTCCACTCCAGAAGTAGCTGCATTTCAGCAATGGTGGATATTATTCCTGTATATAGTATGAAAGTCCCTGCAGAAAAAAAGTGCAATATAAATTTAAGAGACTGCTTTTATTTACAAGGAGACCTCTGCTTGGTAGTTGTAGAAATACATTAGGAAGAATGCTGTGTGGGTGTTAGCCGATATATACTCGATTTCATTTTTTTGGGGGGGGGTATAAAACTGAAAATATGTGAGTGTGCAGGCTCCTGGGTATAAGTTGTAGATATTAGAAGCAGTGAATGCTACTGTGTAGTTACAAGTGGGGCTTACAAAGAAACTTACATTTGAAACCTCTTTTTGTAGTTGTACATCGTATTCTGAAAAATATACTTTTTAATTATAATTTTTCTACAGTTCAGTGCAAGTCCAAATAGAAGGTCATCAACACAACTTTAATCCATGGCTTTTAACAATATGGACATCAATTTCTACTGCTTGCCTGAAATGCAGTTCCTGGCTGGTAATAATAATAGATTGTTTTTCTTCCACAAAGATCAGCCACTGGAAAGCGAAGGACATAATATGTTCCATTTGATCTGGAGTTAAGTAATCAGGAACACCTGAGTGCAACTCTTCCCAGCTGTATCAGAGTGAAAAAATGTTTCATGTGTATGAAAAACTTTGCATAGTGCACAAATGGCTGGGGAACTCCTCGTGGGTCCCTTTCAACTCAGCAGATTCTGTGGTTGGCCGGCATGCAGAGCTGCTCCAGCAGAGCTGCACAGCATGCTGCCCGGAGAACTGCTGTAGCAACAGTGATAGGGAGCCTTTCTTCTGGGAACTAGTTTTCTTCTGGAAAGAAATATGGTAGCAATCAGGGGAAAAGTAGAGGGGGGCATTCAGATATTTAGACTGGTAAATTTTTGCAAAAATAATTTAGAGATGTGAGAATGAGTGTAATAAACATGATACAAATCGTATTTTATTCCCTATTGCTAAAGTATTGAAATTTATTTTCTTTCTATACAAAATCCTGTGGGTGCACTACTCCAGAATTACAAAAAAAACTCAACTTTACTACCAAAGGGAGAGCAGAGTCTGGATTCCTCCCCCTCAGCCTGTCCCTATCACTCTGTGCCAAGAAGCCCCCAGCTGTTGGGTTGGTGCTAGGTGCTTCTCAGCCTGAGGGGGACAGTCAGTGGTGCTGGTGGGACAAGCATCTCTCCATCACTGCCCTGAGCTGTGTCTGCAGCATGAAGTGGTCCCCATGCAAAGCACTGTCAGGAGCAAGCCCTGCTCCCCATGAGCTCTCAGCAAGGCCAAGGCAGGGAATTTTACCTATGGGAATTGCCAGGAGGTCCTTCATGCTGCCCCAGGCAGGGGCAGGCAACGGAACCAGGGCATTTTCCCTCCTACATGGAGTGAATGGTGTACCTCCCCCCACTTGAAGAGACAAACCTTTTAGTTAAAGCAGAGAGCTCAGGGAGTTGCTGCTTCAGGATGTTGCTGATTTAGTCACCTTTGTCTGTCAGCACCATGCAGATATCCATTTCTCTCTGGAAATGCTGCAGCACCCCTTTGCCTCCTGGGTGCCTTTGGGTGGCCTAGCAATGGCATGGAGGGACACATCCATGGGCTCTGTGCCTCGAGCTGGGTGTGGTGGGACACAGTGCCACAGCACCTACTGATGCCCAGCTCTTGGCCCCAGGGACAAGGATCCTGTTTTTCCATGAGGACAAGGAGTTGCATTGTATTTCTTGGGCAAAGGATAGGCCTTCTGGCACTCCTGGCTCTGGGAGGGACCACTTTTAGTCCTTCGAACTGCCCTGGTATGTTATTTTTTCCAGGCTGCCCTCAATGCAAGTGCATTCCTTTTGATAACGACAAATGTGCAGCAGCAGGACCCAGTGCAGGCTGTTGCCATAATTTATTTTTGCTTTGGCCCAAATGACAACTGCTCATCCTGAGACAAAAGGCTTTTGCAGAGGAAAAGCGCTGGAGAAATCTGGATTTTGCATTTTAACCAGACCAAATTTACACTCCATAGTAATAACTGGCAGCCCTTGGTTTCCAGCAGGGAGCTGGATAGCCTTGGTACACCCAGCATCCCAGGTGAAAGCTGTGGTATATGTGTGTTTTCATTGCTTCCCTTGGGAGTAGGCACACGTCAGTTTGGCTGATCATCTGCCACCACCCAGCACACCATAGGGGATTTTGGGGCCTTCTGATGGCTACTTGTAGTCTGGTATGGCCATATCAGACCAGAGCCACGTGTGCCCAGAAGGCTTCAAATATCCCAAGGAAGACTGGCACAGCCCAGGGCCACTTTCAACCATCCTCCCATTCCAGAGAAGGAGAGGATGCAGCTTGCAGGGAACTGCAGTCTGCAGGACAACCTCTTGGCCATGGAAAAGCAGTGCCATCCCACTCCATTTTGTCTGAGATGTGTGCCTGACATCCAGACCCTGGGCTGTATTCATGTGCATGCTCAGTGGCTTTGCCATCAAGCATCATTCCTCAAAAGGTGAGAGAGCTCCAGACACAGCGAGTCAGCAGGGCTTACTGTGTCCTTGTGCTGTGTACTTGCAAGGCATAGAGGCTTAGTCCAGATCACTTGGATCTGCTCTGGCACCTTCTCCACTGCTCCCTGCAGTCCTGGCAAAGCCTGAGGGGCTGGTGGGGCTGCCTGGATGGTGGTGGTGGAGAGGAGCACTTCAGCCCATGTGTTGGCTCCATCAGAGACCTAGTGTGGGTCATGTCCTGGCGTCATCAGAGGCAAAGGAGTGTTCACAACAGCCCCATGCATGGCTGAAAGGATGGAACAGGGTGTTCATTCCATCCTTTCCTCTCTGGAAAAGGAGATAGGAAGGATGAGCTCCCCAGTGCATTGTTCTTTGTTTCACTGATGGCAGGCAGCAGCCTCTGACCTGCAGCTGCTCCAATGCTGGGCAAGGAGATTTAAGAAAAGTCCTGAGGCCAGATTTCCCAGTAAAATACACTAGTCCAGCTCCAGATCCTCAGCGCATCTGTGCAAGGAGCCAAGCAATCCACTGTCCTCGAATGGGTGCTCCCTCAGGAAAGCTGCAAAGGGCTGGCCCCAGCTTATGAGCACTGCCCTTCTCTCTGCTGCCTTTCATGGTGAGGGTTTTCCAGGCTGAGGCAGAGAAGATGGAAGAGGGAGGGATGCTGTCTTTACTGTTGCAAAGGTAGAGCTGGGTGATTAGAGGTTTTTGTAGAGAGCTGTGCAGATCTGTGGTAAATCCAGGTTTTGCTTGCATTTGCTATGGCTTATGAACCATTTGCTCCTGCGGAATGAGACCAAGTTTTGTGCTTCCATTAACTGTTGTTCTAAAAGGAAATTGGGCTATGAATGTTTGATTTAGAGTGGGATTTTTTTACCCCCAGGATGGCCTAAACTCAGTGCAGGACAGGGCCAGCTGGACAGCTGTTATACAGTGCCAATCCCTAGGCAGTGCCAGAGCCCAAAGCTCACGGTGATGGATGTGCCTTATGCTGTAATGGCTGGGCCCTTGCCTGAAGCTTTGAGCCAAGTGAAGGGTACTCGTCTGCTCTGCCGCCCATGTGCATCTGTCCTGTCTGCCAGCCAAGTCTGTAGGAAGATAAAAGCCCCCCTGCTGCTGCTGCTGTGAGCCAGTGGGGATCTGCTTGGGATGGGGGAGATGGGCTCTTATTCTGCCATTTAGGCAGTGGTTTTCAGTTGTGTAAAGCCTGGCTGTTACAGTGGAGAGATGCTCTGAGATCTTCAGAAGCTCCATAACCACAGCAAGCCTCCGTACATCAGCAAAGGCCCTGGGTAGGAGCTGGAACGTGCCAGATGTCAGCAGTCCTGCTCTGCCACTCTGAGTGAGCTGCAACTCCTTTGCTCTCAGCATTCCAGCAGCTCAAGGCTGAGCCCAAACAAGCTAAGAGCGAGTGCAGCCCCACTTCCTCCTCTGCGTTGCAGCCTCTGCAGGCAGCCACCGATGGGGTTTGGTTTTTTTTGTGACCCTGATGAGTAATGTGGTGCTGAGATGAAGCTGTTTCCAGGTGTTGCTTGCACTGTAGGTCCGGCACTTGTAGGTCTGAGCAGCTTGTAGAGGGATCAAAGTTAAAAGCTGAGGTGTGGGTGTGTTGCAGCTGCCAGAAATGCAGCAGGGAGAAGACAGGACCCCTTTTGGGGTGGAGTCCCCACCTTTCCCTTCTCCACAGTCCATGCTCCAACTCAGCACCTTCAAAGGTGGGGCATTTGGTGCATCTTGTCTCACTGGGCCTCGTTCTCAAGAACCAGCTGTGGGTATCAATAAACAGAGTGACAGCGAGGCTGTAGCAGCATGGTCAGCTCAGGCAGTACCTAGTTTGAGCTGAGAGGAGAATATAGATACCATTCCATCTATAAAATGCCACAAACATTGACTGGAGTTGTATTTGGGTCTTTTGTATGGGTGGCAGCAAATACCACACAGAGACTGAGCAAGGGACTTGTGAGCATGACATTTCCCTGGGAAAATTCAGGTGCTGATGAGGGAAGGTATTTACAGACTTGGAGCAAAAAAGCTTTCCTATGCATATAGCATCCTGAGACAAGAAGATTCTCTTAAGAGTTTGCTGGAGGTGACCTCTTCCTCTCGTCAAACCTTGTTTGTTCTTCTCTGCTGCCCATCCCCAGCTTCTCAGCACAAGGATGTAATTGTTGGTGTTAAAGCTGGGTAAAGTGGCCTAGTGTCAGTGCTTTCAAATTGATGAGTTTGGTGTGTTTTCCAGGTTTTGGGATCTTCTAGATGTACCATCTCGATCCAGGGGGCTCCACGGCTTGCATCCATCTCAAGACATTTTGTAAAAGCTGTGAATGTTACAGATATGTGGTTCTTCTTTGTGGTTTTGGTCACAGCCCTTGCCTGACAGCGTGGAGACAATCTCTGATCTCTAGATGGAATGGGAAATATGGTGCCAGCATGATTTCGCTTGGGTTCTTCTTCCCAGTCAGAACCATCCTGCCTGTATCACAACACACATAGCACAGGAAAGGGGAAATCATCCAATATACAACTGTCTCATGGGGAAACAGCTCTGATGTCTGCCTTTGGCCAGAAGTTAGCATCAGACCGTGATTTCCACATCTTTCTCACTCCATCCCCCGTTCCTTACTTACCCTTACCAAATGTTTCATTTCCAGCCTGGAGAGACAGCAGCAGACTTCATCCCTGAATCCCATAGAAGGGGATCACACCAAACTCGTGTCCTCAGCTTCTGAGGTACAGGGAGAACCAGCTCAGGCCCAACAGTGAGCCACTTCAGTGGGATCCAGTTCCAGTGGGACTGCATTGACTCACACTTCCAGGTCACCAAGGCCAGTAGAAAGTGTTGGTTGATCTGACAGAAGTGTTTGGATACAGCCCCCCAAATGGAGTGACAGATAGTCTGTGTGTTTGGGGACACTATGGAAGAGGGGTCCTCTCGTGTCTCTTGGATTTTTTGCTATGAGTATCCTAGGTGGGGATCCTGGGACAGAGCCTCATTCTCCATCCACCTCCCTCATTGCCACCACATCTTGTCCCATCCCCACTCCATATCTCATAGATTGCCATCACCACCACTGAGTGGAGCTGGGACCCTCTTACCATCATGATGCCAAGACGTCCACAACGTTAAAAGCACAAAACACAAAGGGACTGAACTGAACCTTTTAAACAGGGTGAGATGTTTTATAAGCATTGCCTCATCCACCACCTCCCCCAGCCCCAATGCACCCACCGTGTAACCTACAGACTCTCAGCGTGGATTGTTTCATTCAAATAAAGCTGCAGTACTCGAGTGGGTGAGCCTGTGTGTCCCTCTCTGTGGGGTCGGGGTGACAAGGTGCAGCCTGCCATTACTGCTCGCAGTGGCTGGGGCAAGGAGGAGCTCCTGCTGCTGCCCAGCACTGAACCATGTGCCAGTGTTTGACCCTAAGTCTTCCCAAAACATCTGGTTAAGTCCATGGGGAAGGCTTATCAGTTTTGCTGAAATCCCAGCCCAGGGGCTGGGCACAGGGCATGGCACAGGCAGGTTTGGGGCAGTCAGTGCTGGGGAAGCCTTGTGAAGTGTACAGAGCCCACCCCAATGTTCCCTTACCCAGCACTCCCGCCTTATCTAAACCTCTCCTTCCCATCCCAGGCCGGCAGCTGTTGAGGCCACTGGCTTCTGATGACTACTCAGAGCTGATCCTTTTGTCATTTGCTCTTGACTTCTCCCACAAGATGATGAGCCAAGGCAGCAGCTTCAAAACTAGTAGGTGTGAAACAAGCCAACAGCCCCAGGCTGTCAGTGTGGTGCCAGGGCCCCTTGTCCTGGTACTCCCCTCCACCCCAGGGTCTCCAGCATAGGCCCAGCTACTCCATGAACCCATAAGAGAATGGGCAACCATTACCCACATGTTGCCTAAAATGTTCTTGGGTGAATGTGTCTTCTCTGCAGGGCTACTCAGCTTAGACCCTAAATTAATATTGCCTCATCCAAGCCCTTAAGAGCACTGGGTGTGAAAGCCAAACACAGTTTTGTTTTACATGCCACAAGCTGCTCTTGGCTGAACCTCACCAGATTCTACAACAAAACCAGCAGCCTGGTGCCTACCCTGACTGCGGGGCAGTGGATCACTTAAACTTCAGCCACACCCTCCACTTCAGCTGGTGTTAATGGTAACGACTCTGTGGCATCTTGAGCTGCCTGGAGAAAGCTGGGAATAGGGCTCAAAGCAATGCAGAAGAGTCTTCCAAATGAACCCTGCATTTCTGCCTCCTATGCTTTCCTCACAGGAAGCAGTTGTGATACCCACCGGCAAAGAGGATCTTTGGTTTTTTGATTCTGTGAAAGTAATCACGCCTAGTAAATGCTTCTTTTTTCCCTCTCATAATGAAAAAAACCTATTCCAGATGGGAGTCTGAAGGGAGCTGGATACTGGAATTACTTGGTGATTCAGATCAGTATTGGAAAGTACCATTAAAAAAATACATATGTATGTATGTATATATATATATATATATATATGGAACATTCATATATATTATATATATGCATCTATGTGCATGTACATAGCTCTCATCTCTGTCATTCCTGCCCAAGTTCAGCTCACCCTTGTCATGTACATGTTGAGACACAGAGTCCCACTCTGCCATGACTCCTCCTCAGGGTCCCTCTCCCTTCACACACAGGCCAGAACAGCTCTGGGCTGGGCAGGGGCTGGGCAGGAAAGCCAGCTGTATTTTGAAGGAACAGGCACAGACTGAGAGGAAAATGAGGTAGAGGAGGGCAGCCAAAGAAGGAAAATGTAAGATTGTTTAAAATCACCCGGAGAGCTGAAGTCTACTCCAGGCACTTACCTTTTGTCCTGGAACTTTGCATTTTTGTCATTAATTGTTAATTCTTGCTGTCCTAGCTGTCCCCACACTAGATATGCTTTGCAGAAGCACTCAAATTTTTAGTGTGTTATCAGCTGTAAAATGACACATACTGTAAAAGCCTGGGCTCTGGCTCTCTCAGACAGGGCACCACTATTAGGGATTACCTCTGATAACCCAGAATTTACTGTTTAGGGTTTTTTTGCCTGACACCCCATCTGCAGTCACTCTCACTACCTACACACTAATACATTCCCAAGCTTTATGTTGCAATTCTTCCCTAAGGGAGAAGAGGATGTGTTGGCAGATTAGAAACCAGGCTGAGGTTCAGGCTGTTCCTGCAAGGTGCTCTCTACTATTGATTGAACAGCTGCTACAGCTCAGTCCCTCCTGTGTGCACTGCAGGCAGCAGTATCACCTCCAAAGGTAGAAGCAATGCTAATTTTGTTAAAGCCGGATCACTGGGAATGCCCACCAAAAGGGCCACAAGGGAGCGAGCCATTTTTGTCTTTGGCTCGGTGATTTGATGCTGTGCAATAAATAAAGCCTGGAGCCAGACAGTGAGGGATGAAGATCGAAAGGAGTATTGACTGCATGCTCAAGTGAGTAAAGCCCTTCACGTGAAACCTGCAGAAACACGAGTTTTACAGTCATTAAGACGAGAACTGTGATGCAGACACACGGGGATGTTTCACTGCACATCTGTGGGCTCCAGGCTGGTTGAGCATGGAGTGCTGGCCTTGCTCCATCACACATGACTTTTTGGCAGGTTCCTGATACCATGCAGGGCTGTCCTGGTGTTATTTACCACTGTGCCAACACATGAACCAACTCTCACGGAGTCTCTCTCCCTCCCCAGGCAGGCAGAAGAGGAGAGGTGCTGCTTCTGCCAGGTGGGGACCCACCAGTATCTTGCAGGAGGAGCACAGCTGGGTATAGAGGTTTCTGGGGAGGGTGTAAAGGCTCAGAGCACCAAGCTGGGATGGCAGAGATCAGATTTGTGTGAACAGCTATACTTGGCAAGGGGGAGGATGGGTTCCACTTGTTCCCTGCCAGATGCCTGGGATTAGATATGAGGGTATGAGGGTTACAGGTGGAGGGAGAAGAAGCAGCTCTGATCTGTGCAAGGCTATGCCTCAGTGAAGAGAGATGCTGAATGCCAGGGAGGTGGTAAGTGTGTGAGAGCAGGGAAGGGAAGGCTGCATGCACGTAGGTGCATTGGGTGTGCCACACACGTGCATGGAATTGTACCTACATGCAAGGGCTGTGGGAGTGGCAGATTATTTCAGCACATCCTTTGGACCCACTTTTCCCTCTTCATCTCTTCCTGTGAATTCCTAAGCACGGTTGTCTGGCCATAGGTCTGTGGCATTTTCCCAGAATAAAAGAGAATACTTGTTATGAGCCAAAACCACAGAAAATGCGACACTCTGGATTTTAAATATTCTGACCCTGTTATTTTAACAAGACCAGAGAAGAAAAATAAATGGTGCTGACTGTAGAGGAAGATTTATGGCTTGTAAGACAAGACCAGGATTTATAAGCAGAACAAAGTGACCTAAAAAGCAGAGAAGATTTAGAGATACAGGCTGCAGCTGCAGCCCACTACAGTAGCATCCTGCCAGCCTGTGTGAGCCCCAGAGCAGAGCTGGGTCCTGAGTCTGGCTGGGAAAGCCTTGTCCATCAGTTCAGTGAGGACAGCAAGGGGGAAACCTGTTGGATTAGCTTATGCTTGGATATCTGGCAATGGAGGAGGCACCTCTCTCCAGCTCATTGCTCCCCACTGTCACTCTCTTCAATCATGTGGTCCTGTATAGAAGCCACACAATCATCCCCTCTGACTGAACCTGACTCCCTCCCCCAGCCCTTTTCTGTCAGCAATAGCCCTGAGCTGATGCCAGCTACAGATCTGCTCCTGGATTTCTGCTACCACTGGATCTCTGATCTCTGGGAAACCCTCCTCCCTCTATGGCTTACCAGCAGCACCGTCCCACCTTGTGTGAGGAGCCACCTTGACCCCCTTCAGCCTCCCTTGGCTGCTCCTTGATCCTCTTTGCTGCACTGGGGACTCTTGGTGGAAGGAGGCAGAGGGTGCAGGCTGTTCCCCTGGGCTCGCTGGCCTGGCACCAAGGCTGGGGATGCTGTAGCCCTTCCACTCCCTGCACTAATGTAGCATAAGGCAAGACCACTGCCTGCTCCTGCACCTCTGGTTTGGCACCCAGCCAGTACTTCTCCCTACCTTGCAGAGGGAATGGGGATTAATTAGCTAATTATTTCACATTGCCTTGAGAAGGGACAGGCCAGCCCAGAGCCTGGTGCCTTGCAGCTGGTGGGTATGACGGGGGATGCCAGAGCAGGCTGAAGGTTTTGGCAGCTGGAGCTCAGAGATGACCCATTCATCCCTGCAGGGCTTTTCCACATCCCTTGTGAGCCCTTGGGCACAAGGGAAGGCAGATGCATCACAGATTGGTCCATGCAAAAGCCAGACTGACATGCCTCTGAAGGCTTTTCCGGAGAGTGAACAAGGAATAAGGGCCAGGGCTGCTTCTGCAAGGTGCAAGTTTGGCCTGTCAGCAGACCACAAAGCAGATAAAGGTATCACCTCCTGCCTGTGCAAGCATCAGAATATGCTCCACACCACTGAGAAGGAAGGGGGTCCCATCCCGTGCCTGAACAATCAGCTGCAGCCCCTGGACAGGCTCCTGCCCTGTTTCACCTCACCTGTTCAAAACACTGGCACCAGTTTTTACGTTCTCATGGGTTGCCCTGGATTATTTCGACTTCATCTCCCTCTGAAAAGAGCTATGCTGTGGAGGAAAATCACTGGGGTGTCCTTTACCCAGTAGGTTTACCCTCACAAGACTCAGCCTCTTCTAACCCAGTGTCCTGAATGGGCTTTGCAGTAAGCCAGAGCCCTTCTGTCAGAACATGAGCAGTGCCTAAAGTGCCTAAACATCCCTGCGCAGCTCCAGCTGTGACTGATGATCTGAGTGAGAGCCAAAACCAAAGTCAGGGCTAATATAGAGCCAGGCAGTTGCCTTCAGCCCAGCAGCAAAGTGCAGTCACCAGGCACACTGTCTGCAACAGCTGTGGGTGGCTGCCTCTCCTTGGCCCAGATATTTCTGAGACACCTCAGCTTTTAACCAGGAAGAGCTGAAGGTTCCCAAGGAGATACGGGAGGCTTGGACAGCTGCAAGTGGGCAAGGACCTGCCTACTGTACCCTCCAGGTAGTTAGGCATCACACCCACAGCACAGCACAGAGGTACAAGAAGCCATCAGTGCCACACGGGCTGCCCAAGGGAAGGGCCTGCTGCAAACGTGGCTTTGCAGAGCCTCCCTCCCACCTACCTCAAACAGCTCCACCTTCCACTGCAGACAGTGCTGTAGATTGACCTCCCCACCTCACCAAAATCTGCCTTCTGCTTTTGACAGTGAAAATATTGCCATCCCAAATCCTGGCTGTCCCCTGCCCCAAACATGGGTGGCTCCTGGTATTTCAGTGCCTCACTCCAGCCCTGTCCTTGCCTTTCACTTTCACACTGCAGCCCTTGCCAGTGTTTCACCCCCCACTCCCCATCCCTTGCTCTTATCAGGAGCAACCTGGAATTCATGTCTGGGTTTTCAGGAAATGGGAGCTTAAAATCATTTGGTCCCTTCTTCAGAGAAAACTGACAGTACTGCCATAAAAAAGAAAAATTCTTAAAATAACACAATGTGTAGAATCTCTGTGCCTCTGATGCCCACTGTCTCTCCCTCCTGGCATTCCTGGCTGCACATACTCTTCTCATCAGCCTTTCCCATGACTGTCTCCATGATTTATGGTCTTAATAACTGAGCCTGAATCCTGCTGCCCTCCCCACTGGGGCTCATAACCAGCCGCCATTCAAACTCGTTGCATGGTGTGTTCTGGTGCAGTTCCGAGCATCTTTTCAGGACAACTCATCCCTTTCTCCTCTCCCCAGGAAGAAACACCTTTCCTGCAAGAGACATCTGGGCAGTCTTTTCCCTTCCCTTTTCACAGGACACTTCTGTTCCTGTTTCCTGCAAGCCACCATCAGCCTCCTGTAGCAGGAGGGAAAAGGGGGGTTTCTCCATGTGGATGTGCATGTTACTCCTCTGCAGCACATTGCAAAACACCAGCTTCCTCCACGTACATAAAAGTCTCCCTATACATGTTTCCATGGTGGAGAAGGTACAGAAGAAGGCAGGTGGTCCCTTTCAGGTTGGATAAACATCAGCCCAAGGACCTGGGCACAGAGGAGGACATAAGCAGGGAGCAGGGAGTCTCCTGCAGGGTCTGAAAGCTGGGGATGGGGAGCCCCCATGCTGGCTGCCATTGAAGGTCACCCTGCCATGCAAGGGTCCATCTCCAGCCACAAAGCACCTCATTGAAACATAGAATCATTTAGGCTTGAAAAGACCTTTAAGACCACTGAGTCCAACCATTAACCCAACATTGCCAAGTGTAACATTAAACCATGTCACTCAGTGCCACATCTACATGTCTTTTAAGCACCTCCAGGAATGGTGACTTCACCACTTCTCTGGACAGCTCGTTCTTCCAATGTCTGACTACCCATTTAGTAAAATTTTTCCCATTATCCAATATAAACCTCCACTGGCAGAACTCATCCCCATTTTCTCTCGTTCTGCCACTTGTTTTTTGGGAGAAGGGGCCAACGCCTACCTCACTACAACCTTCTCTCAGGCAATTGTAGAGAGCGATTAGGTGCCCCCTGAGGCTCCTTTTCTCCAAGCTAAACACCATAGGTCATTTTCTGCTGGGCAGCTTTCCAGACATTCTTTCCCTAACCTGTGGCACTGCATGTGGCAGTTGTCAGCACATGCAGGACCCAGCACTTGTTCCTGTTGAACCTCAGACAGCTGGCCTTGGCCCGTCCATCCAGCCTGTCCAGATCCCTCTGCAGGCCTTTCCTACACTCCAGCAGATCAACACTTCCATCCATCTTGGAGTCACCTGCAAACTGACTGAGGGTGCACACAATGTCCTCGTCCAGATCATTGATAAAGATGTTAAACAGAGCTGGCTCCAACACTGAGCCCTGGTGACCAGCCACCAGCTGGGTGTGACTCCATTCACCATCACTCTCTGGGCTCAGCCATACAGACAGGTTTTGCCCAGTATGGAGGGCGCCTGTCCAAACCATGAGCACCCAGTTTCCCCTGGAGGAAATAGTGTCAAAGGCTTTACTACAGCCCAGGTAGATACATCCACAGCCTTTCCATCATACACCAAGTGAGTCACCTTGTCACAGAAGGACATCAGCTTTGTTAAGCAGTACCTTTAATAAACCTGTGATGGCTGGGCCTGATTCCCTGACTGTCCCATACATGCCAGATGATAGCATTCAAGATGACGTGCTCCATAACCTTCCCTGGTGCTCAGATCAGGATGACAGGCCTATATTTTCCTGGATCATCCCTCTGACCTTTATAGATGGGTATCACATTTGCCAGTCTTCAGTCTGGGACTCCCCAGTTTGCCAGGACTAGGGGTAAATTATTGAAATTGGCATGCTGACTTCACAGCCAGGCCTCTTTCTATTACCCTTCAGGCTCCAGGGCATTGGTAAAGCCCTGCTGGCTCCCTGGCAAAATAAGCACCTGCTCTCCCACTTGCACTCCAGAGCGCATTGCTGAGAAGCAGCTAAAAGGAGGTGAAAGACCCCAATTAGTCTCCAAAGAGTCTGCTTGCAGCTTTGAGAGCTGCTCCTGAGGTCTCTGGCTACTTGGAGGCAAGGCCAACCTCTTGTACTAATTGACAGCAAGGGAGAGACACAAGACAGTTCCCCCATCTCTAATCCAAGCTGCACTCTCACCTGCCCCCAGAAAACCACACTTCAGCTGTGTAACAGCAGTTCAGCAGCTGGTGCTCCTCCTGCCCTCCCTTCTGGCAGATTAATGACTGTCTAATTGTTCTTTATTTTGCCCTGCAAAGGTGGAGTCCTTTGCTCCTCACAGGGGAGAGAGAGCAGAGGAAAGGCAGAGGGCGGTCCCCAGAGAAGCAGAAGCTAATGAGCCATATGACTACAAGAATTTGCTTTGCTCGTAATACCTGGTAATAGGTATTGCCTTGGAGGCTGGCTCAGGAGAATGAGGCATGAAGAGGGGTTGAGGATATGATCATCTTCGGATTTTGAGCAAGTGCTATTTTTACAAAGGCCAGGTCACCACCCAGATGATCATGATGCTTTGCTGAGCAAAAGAAACAAAAAAGCCACAGCCACAGCATGGAGGGTGATGGGTTCAGCCAGAAATCAACCCCTGAAATAAGAGGTGTGTTCTTGTCAGTCTGTGATGCAAACCATGAGCTCCTGCACAGGTAGGGAATATGCTGGGGGGAGTTTGTCTCCCTTCTGCAAAGGAAACAGAAGGAACAAAAGGGGATAAAGGTTCCCAGAGCTGGACATGGGGTTGGAACAGAAGCACATCCCCTACAAAAGGATGCTCTGTGTTCACCAAACACCGAGTCATGGTGGGGGTCTCCTGTCCTCCTTACTGCCCTCATGCTCAGGGAGGGTTCTCCCCAGACCCATACACTGCTTACCCAGGGATACTGCAGGTCCTGAGGTCCCTGTGGGAGCAATCCTGGCTGCAGCAGCACAGGAGGCAGGCAGCCAGCTCGAAAGAGTTAACAGCTCTCCTCAGCCACTACATGATGATGGATGAGCTCTGCCCCATAGAAATGTCACTGTCTGAACAGAACGTGAGCTCACTGCTTTCCGCCTCCCATCTCAGCATGGAGCCAGCCAGGACAAACAGCCCCCTGTCCTCCCAGAGGGGGCAGGCTGGCCTGGCCTCCCACCTTTGGATGACAGTGTTCAGGCATAAGAGACAAAAGCGGCCACGAGTTTTCAGGGCGCAACCCCACTCACCCCAAGGCCTGCTGATTAATAGGAGAGGGGCTCCCCTCCATTCCAAAGGAGAGGAGGAAATGCAAATGGATGAAGGATGATTTGGTCAAGCATTGAACCTTGTTATCTAATTTGAAAAACGGGCAAATGAGGTAATTATGGTGAGATATCGATTCATAGCAACATGCTCCATAAATGCCACTGCAATAACTCTCAGTGCTGCCACACTACTCTCCCAGCCCCTCCTCAGCTGCAGAAGACAAGTTCAGGCTTTTCACTTTAGTCTGTAATAGTTTGAGAGACAGAGCCAGCTGGTGTAAGCAAGGCTAGACCACCTTCCACCCTAGGATGAGCTGGTCTGCTTGCCCCCACCTGAAAAACCTCTTCAGGAGCTTGGCTCTAATGGTCTGCATTTCTTGTGTGCATTTTCACTCAGGTCCAGTAAAGGCAGTAAGTGAAGAAAGAGGGAGTCACGTTGATGGAAAGGGTCAGGAGGTAAGAGAGAAGCAAGACAGAGGCTTCACCAACACAGAGGCTTCACTAACCTCCTACTAGGCTTTGGTTGTGGCTAAGCAGCTTCACTGTATCCTGTCCCATTAGGGTCTGAGCTTTCTCCCACTGCAACAGGAATGTTTTAAATTTCTGCTCTGCATCTGGAGACAACCTTCTCCACAGCTGTGAAGAGCTGCCTTTTGGGAAGTTGTCTGTTACATTGGTAGCACCCAGACAAGTTCCTAGTAGGGTTCTTAAAGATATACATGGAGATAGGTTTCCCTATCAAATTTCCATTTAAATCTGTACACTGTGTATGTATTGCACACACATACTCCACATACACTGTGTCAAACACAGCTGTGTGGACTTGTGCCCCTTTTCTTTGGTCTGGTAGCTTAAGAGCCAACCTGAGCATCAGCTATAACCAGAGAGAGGTAGCAGAGCCCAAACATTCTCCACACTTTCAGCTCACACCAAACACCATTGGTGACTTGGGAGGTGCCCACTGTTGAATGGCTGAGAAACCAGCCTGGTACCTGGAGTGACAGGAGAGAGTTGGGGTTCACCCATGTAAATCTGTTTCTCAAAAAACAGCTTGGGCACCTCCAAATGGTGATGGGATCCAGGCCACAAGGGCCAGAGCACCAGAGAACCTGCCAGACACAAGACTGAGCATGCTCTGCCCTCATGGTGTGTTCACATCACAGTCATATCAGGAGGGTTCAGCAGGTACCTGCTTGACATATTCCTTTGGATGCCAGAGGCTTTTCCTGGCAGCTGCTGCAACTTTTTCCTTCCCAACACCTGGCTTGGGGCCTTGCTGCTGAGAGAGAACAGTCATGGTTCTATTCACAGCTCAGCTATTTACCCTCTGCTTCACCACCTGCAAAGTGGGTGATCATTATAATCCCTTCCTTCCCTGAGGACACAAAGAGTCAATGAATAAATCACAGAAAGGAGTGCTTTGAGATCTTTGGGTAGAAAATATTCCAGGGCTGTTATTGTAATTGGTAATGGCACATACTTATTCCACTTATCGGTACTTCAAGCCACATTAAAGTAATTCCCTAGATGCAGAAGACTTAAAAATAAAAGTATGACCTTCTGTTCAACAAATACTGGCACGTGCCAGTTGTACTGAAGCAAATATTATCTTCAGGAGCACTGTCTTTTATGCCCATTTTTCAGCAGCACCTGGGTTGGCTCTTAAGTTACCCCTCCAAAGTATCCTAACCCCACTTCCATGCCAAATCTGAAAGTCTTTTCCCCTTCCACATCCTGCCAGTTTTCTTCACTGTATCAAATCCTCCATCACACTCTCTTTCTCAAGAGCATACCCTCAGACTTTACCCTGTGTGTCTGCCTCCCGACTTCTCTGTTTGCTTCCTCAGTAGCTCATTTAACATATACTCCTATACTCTCCCCTGCCCCTTCCTCTTCTGCAGAGAATGTGGAAATTTCTGAGCTATTTCATGATGGGAAGATGGCATGACTGGTTCCTGGAGGCAGTTTAGGGTGCTGCAGAGACACAATATGCTGATTATGCTTTGGGGCTCTAGCATCATGCCCCAGCTTCCAGAAGAAAACATAAAGAATTTGTGGTTCATGATTCAAAAAGGTTGTCCTGTTGCACAGGAAACTACCTGAGAGGGCAAGTCCTAAAGCGTCTGTGTTTGATCCCACTGAAACAGCCATGGAAAAGCAGATGGATGCACTCCTCCATTGCAGACTCTACTCCTCTGGCAGGGAAGTCTGCCCTGATGATGTCAGATTCCCTCATTACCTGGATTCAGACCTGTCAACCACAGACAGTTCTGTGCACTTTTGCTGCCTGCTGTGCACATGTCTGGCCACTGCAATGTCTTTTCTATCTTACTGCCATGTGAACCTCAACACGGCCATGGCAAACTGCTTAGGATGGACTGCCAGCCTTCCCACAGCCTCTTGTCACCAAGAGACAAGTTCATTTCCCTACCCCACACAGGCACAGCACATGGATGTAGCTCTGCCCCCAGTCCCTCTGTCCTCATCATCCAGGTCCCAATTTCCCCAGCCTTGTCCCTCCCTCCTGAAGGAAGGGACACAGTCCTCTACATTGGATTCCTGCAATCCCACTGCCACCAGGAGATGTCTTCTCCCCAGAAGCTCCCCTATGGGCCATGCTTTGATTTCTGTGCAGGGACATGTCAGCAAATTCACAAGTCCATCTCATATTAGCAGGGCTTCCTTGGGGTACAGGGCAAGGAGAGGCCTCTCACCTCTCTTTGGACGTCTGTAATTCAGATATTAATCTGGGATGACCACCAAGGCGCTCAGTCTTGATGTAGAAACAGAGGAATCTTGGGCAGGAGGCTGGCCTCACCTCTCTTAAGCACTCTTTGGGAGGGAAAGAGCCTGCTTTTCCTCCACTGACTACAGCAGAAGTGCTGGTCTAGCCTCTGGACAGCTGTTGCAAGGGGGAAGGAACCCACACTTGACACCCAGCAGACACCCACATCCACTCCACAGCCTAGAAAACCTCATGCAAATACAGTTTCTAGTGTAATTGCCCCCACAAAAATTAAACTATCAAAGGGAAGAGGCTGGAGTGAGCACAATAGTTACTCAAATGGTTATGCTCAAATGTGTCTTCAAGCTCTTTAGACACTGGCTGATGTCTGCTAGCTGAAATTTTAAATCTCTAAACACTGATTAAAAACTATCCAATGACAGAGAAAATATTTGTTAGTTTACTCCAAGTTTATTAGATGTTAGACCTAATTAAAAGTTCCAATGCATGGTAAATGGTTCTTTAATTACAGCGAGACAGGAACATTAGAATTGTGGTTTTGTAGAGAAAGTACATCTAATTAGCCCGGTTATTTAGGGCATTATTTCTCTCTATTTGAAATACATTGCACTACAAGCCGCTTATTCCAGCCAGAGCTTTACGGAAATATGTTCCAATCAAAAAAACACTTTTAAAAATTTTTGTTCTATAATTATTTTTTTTTGTTATTAATACTTCATTTATTCTTAATGAAAGAAACTAGACCCAGAGTCCCCAGAGGATGAATCCTTCTGTTTATGCACAGAATAAATAACAGGCACTGCGTGGATCACTACTGGGCTCTTTGTTATTGCAATTGGGAGCTACAAATTTGGGAGCAATTTGGGAGCTACAAATCCATCATTCAGTCTTCTACCATGACATGTGCATCAGCAACAGTGGAGGCAAGTTTTTTGGACATGGACACACATTCTGTGACACTGAAATGATCTTACTCTATTCAGCTAAACACATTTCTACATGGTTGTATTGCCAGAGGCAGAATCCTGCCCTTCTCCTGTCTCTCCCAAAAGCCTTTTCTGACTTCATGAGTATCCAAGCTCAAACTCCAGTATTTTGTTTCAAACCCTTTTCATAGAAGCCACCTTTGCTCCTCTGGCACCCCTGCCCTGCTGCACACCTTGGAGAGCAGCAGTGTAGAGCTGGCTGGTGTGGTCCCTGAGCTGAGGAACCACATTGTGTGGATAGTGGGGTTACCCTAGCTGCAAATTTTCCTTTTTCTTTGCAGGGGGAAAGGGGGAAGAGAGGGAAGAGAGGCAGTTATAACCTATATGATAGGGAGGATATGATGGAGGGACTCTTAACCATGTAAGAAATACTTCCTGAATTTGTGCTCTGTATTAATGGCAGACATTGCTCTTTTAAGGAGGGATGGTGAAGTCCAGTGGGCTTCAGTATCCTCAGCCAGCACATAGCTGCCTTTGCATCTTTTGTGGGTTTTCCTAGCCAAGGGTTTTTTTGGGGGAGAGGAAGCAGCTTAGAAATAGGAATTGTTACCTCTGAAAAACAAAACCAACCAATGCAAAAACAAACACAACCCCCCCACCCCACAAACTCCAAATCAACCAACGATGAGTATTGAAGAAAAAATTACATTAAAGTGGGGATAAAGTAGACACAGCACCCCCAGTCTCTGTGGACTGGAAAGCTCCAGGTTGACACTGTGAAAGCATTAATTTAAAAGGCAAGAAAGTGCAAGCATTTATGTGGTCTCTGAGTAGGCTTTGCTCACTGATTTTTGTTAGGCATTATAAGTCACACTCCAAGCCAAGTACCAGAAACTACAAAGCTCACATGAACCAAACCAGGAGCCATTAGCAGTTCAAGAAATATTAACTACTGTTGTCACCTTGAACATAAAAGTGCAGTGTGCAGAGCTGCCATTGCTCCCAGGGAAAGGCAGTGTTAACCCATGGAGAGCAGGGTCTTGCCAAGGCAGTGCTTTGTGTGCTGTCTCCTGCACGAACACTGTTGCACTAAAGGAGCTATGGAAGCACAAGTGTGGTATCCCAGCAGCAAATATTTCTGAGCCTTAAAAAATCAGGCAGCATAAGCCTAAAAGTGTGAATCATAGCATTCAAGTGTCCTTACTTACCTCCCTGTGAGCCTGAGAGTTCACCGCAAAGGCCAGGAAAAAGAAGAGGGAAGGGGCTGGTACATGGAGAGATCATCCCTGGAGAGCCTTTGATTTATCTGGCCATGGATTTTAATGCAGCTGGAGTACCCAGCCAAGTCCCATGTGCTAAAACTCCTATGATTGACCTGCTGTCCCCAGCTGGCCTCACATGCCATGCAGTGACAATGCACAGCCAGCACAGCCGTGACCCTGTGATGCAGTCAGTCCGGGAGCAAGGCTGCCTCCTCTGGGAGCTGCAACAGGGCATGGAGAGCAGATTGGAGATGTGGAACAAGCATGCAGAGAGCTGGCCACAGTGAGCAGCCAAGCACTCACCTCCCTGGGGCTCCTGCAGGAGCAGGCACAGCGAGGACAGTAAGATGCAGCCCCTGCCTGGGGCTGTAGGGCTGTGAACCCAAACACATTTAACAGGCAGAGGGACTGTGATCCACGGGCAAGGATGTTACAGCAGGGACATCAACAAGTAGCAATGAACTGGTGCAGTGTGTTCCACAGTATCAGTTATTTGAGGGAGGGCAAAGGGAATAGAACAAAACCACTTCTGCAGGCTGAGCATGTAATCCCCTGCAGGGGGAAATCACAGATTCAAGTACCTGGAAGCCACTGGAACTTGTACACATGTGTATATGTGTGTGCATACAAGGGACAGGAGGGCCGAAAACAAAGCCCCACACCCTCCAGTGTTATCAGCAGTCTGAGGAGCTGAACTAGCTGAGAGCCAGGAGATCCCCTGTGGTTTATACTGCCAGTACCCACACAGTGCTGAGGAGAGGGAAGGTCTTTCTGAAGGCTGTCCCAGGCTCACATCTAATCACATCCATGGGGAGGACTTAGCCCAAAAAACCTATCAGATCAGAGTTTCACTACCTGTGTTTTTGTAGGTGACCACTCAAGCTGCTGACAAATTCTCCAGAAAAGCATCAAGTGCAGAGAGTCAGGAGCAACTCTCATTTACAGCCAAGCAGAACTTGTAGAGCTCTTTTATTCCTTTTTATTTTTTTTTCTTGTTATTTGGTCTCCTTGTGCTTTGAGTATGAGTTTTCCATTAGGACGTCTATGTACAATAGTTCTGTAGATTACACTCTGGTATCTTATAGAATGTCATCTTCGGCCCTGTCAAAGATCTCTCGCGAAAATGCTGCACTCCATCAGCTTGCTCAGCAATTGCCAATAAATCTCAGATCAGCAATTGTCAGTAAATCCCAGACGCTTGTCATCTGTTCCTGGAATCCTTCCTCAAATTTATTTCCCCTATTCATCAGTCCTGCCACATGCAGAATGAAGGCAGCAGGTTTAATGCCTCAGGCACCTGGAAATGCTGGTATACACCCTCCAGTTGAGTCATGGAGCATTGCTGGACCTTCCAATACTTCCATGGCAGTGGTATGTGGATCACCTGGTTTGTTCTTCACACTCCTGCTAACCCATCCTTCAGGAACAGCCCCCACAGAGTGGTGGCATGCTGCTACAAAGCGTTTTAAACAGGAGCATGTAGAATGGGTGAGCCCTCAACACATGGCAGTTAGATGGAGCTAGAAAGGATACAGTCCAGCCCCACCTTAGACACTGCTTGTCTGCAGGAACACATGGATTAGGGACATAGCTCAAGGGTCTGAGTTGCCACAAGGGCTGAGGACTCCCCACCACATGCAGAACACAGCAAGTGGGGAAGAAAACCAGCTGGGCCAGAAGGCTATGTTAATGAAAACCCTTCTTGCTGCCACATCAGCCAGAGCAAAACTGACAAGAACTCTCAGTCTTCTGATTTCCACGTGTAGGCTGATCAGCAAATGGGGTCTGGCAGGAAGAGCCCCTGTGGGGATGCTATCACACAGATGCCCAGATGTGTTGTGAAGATATTTTTTGCAGCTTTCACTGGAGCATCTGATATCAGGAACTGTCAGTGTTGAGATAAGGGCCTAAAGGGACATTCATCTTGTCCAGTGCGGCCTCTCCTGGGCTCACAATGGCCACCTGTTCTCCCTTTTGTTTACTGCTTGGATTCGTGGCTCATGCGTTTTTCTATGCAGTTGTGTCTTTATGTCTCTGAGCAAGGCTGGGCTCACAGTGAGCTCTGCTGTTGTGTAAATGCTGCTCACCTGCTCCGCACACCTCCTGCAGAAGGAAGTGCTGCCCTCTCCCGCTGTTTTCTCCCTTCCTTCCCAGGGCTCATGAGTTCCACTGCTCCCAGCACTGCAAATATCTCTGAAAATCTTCCTATACCCCACTACCTGTCCCCCACATCATTAAACACCTACAGCTCCTTTTTACCCACAACATCTTCATCCCAGAATTAATTCCCCAACAGCATAGCTCCTTCCTTAGCTTCCTCAGGCCTATGTTGCCTTCCCTTGCATGCCAGTGCCTATGGCATCATAATCCAAATCCAGCACAGCCTTTTTATTTCCCCTTTCCTTCCCAAGCCATTTGTACTAACTCAGGCTTTACTGACCTCTGCAGTTATTAAAAACAAACAAACAACCTCTCTTCTGAGAAGTGTTGGGTTAAAAATTCTCCAATTAATGCAAAAATATTGCTGGGAAATTTTCTTTGGATGATGCCATGATCTGGGGGGATGTCTGGAGTCTCTGAGCTCATTTTCCATCACTTCTGCCCTTCAGGTGAGAGTTCTCAGCCTTCTTGGTAGTTTCTCTTCCCATATCAGCTCTACAACCTCTCTTCTTCACCTGTCAGCAGCTCATCCTGGAAGGGTTATCATTTATTTTGAAGACAAGGCTCTAAATGGATAATGTCCAGCTTTGATAGTGGTCTCAGTACTTGGGCACTATAAAACATTCAGCAGACTCAACAGCTGCCATTCTGCTCAGCTACATCATAGCCTGCAAGCTTCCCACAGCTCAGGTGTGCTCTGCTTTAACCCCTCTCTCCCAGGACTCCAGGGGTCTGAAGGGCTCAGCAGACACAACATCAACCCAGAGCAGAGAGCTCTCTGGAGAGACACTGGCACTGGGATGGGCAGTGTAACCTCATCACCTCTGTCTGAAGACCAGGGGCTGAGAGACATCAGTAAAGCCCTTCTCCACCTGCTTCAGTTGCTTCTGCCTGAGAGACGACTTGGCCATCCCAACGCTTCCATTTTATGACCCAGGAGTGAAGGGATTTTGTGCCCAGCGTCTTGATACTGAACAGTACCTTAACTCCTAGGCCCCACCATCTGCCCAAGACACTGAGGACTGTGCATCTCATATCCACAGACTGCTCTGTCCACCCAGCTCCTGCTCCTGTCCCAGTGCCTCCATCCACCACACTGACTGCAAGCTGCAGAGAGCAGAAAGAGAAGAGCTGATCAGGAGAAACATCCAGCTATCAGGGGAAGTATCATATGAAAACAACAATCAGAAGGCAGAGACTTAGGATATAGTGAGAGGATTCAGAAGCTCTCCTGGAGTTGTGCTAATTGGCTGAGCATCCTCAGATCCTCATCTGCCAGCCTGTAAAATCTAAAGAGGTGGGAAGCTGTCTCCTGGATAGAGATGTCCAGGCTCACAGAAGAGCCAGCTACATGAGCCAGCCAGCATCCAGTCTTCAGAAAGAAATCTAGGCCTGGGGAAGGAGGAAGAAAGTACATGTAATGCCTCACCTGGTCAGTTTTCAGCCACCCTCTGCTTCAAACATAGTCCTAAGGCAAAAGCCTGCACAGAGCCCACCAAGCTGTCATTTTTCCAACATGGAAGTGTCAGGAGCCTGCTAGCAACCTGCCTGCAGATTGGCAGTGTTTGAGCCATGGCAACTGGGGTCCCAGCCAAGATGAGGGTGCTGGCCTGTGCAGGTTTCAGCCAGGATAGGGTTCATTTTCTTCTCAGGGGCTATGTTTTAAATTTGTGCAGAACACAGGGCTGATAATATAGAGATATTTTTGTTACTGTTGAGCAGGGCTTACACAGAGCTGAGGCCTTTTCTGCTTTCCCTACTGCCATGGCTGACAAGGAATTTGGGTGTGATGGGAGGTTGGGAGGAGACACAGCTGGGACCGATGACCCCAACTGACCAAAGGGATATTCCAGCCCATAGGACATCCTCCTTGGGATATAAAGTAGGGGGAAGGAGGAGGAAAGAGGGGGGATGTTTGCAGTGAAGGCATTTGTCTTCCCAAGTCACTGGCATGTGTGATGGGGTCCTGCTCTCCTGGAAATGCATGAATAATTGCCTCCCCATGGGAATTCATTCCCTGTTTTGCGTTGCCTATGTGTTTGTATTTTGCTCTCCCTATTAAACTCTCTTCACCTCAATCCACGAACTTTTACCCTTCCAATTCTCTCCCTGACCCTGCTGGTGGTGGAGTGAGTGACCAGCTGTGTGGGGCCTGGCTCCTGACTGGGGCTAATCCACAGCATGTTCCATGCCATGCAAACCCATTACAGGAATTGGCAGAGATTCTGCTGTAACTTTGCAAGACAGAGAAGACAGAGGGAGACCTGGGTAGCAGCACAAAGGGTGAGGGTGCAGATCTTCCACCCATATCCACCCACACAAAATCATCTCTTTGCAAAGCTGTTGATACAAACCAACCCTCAGGACTTGTAGCCATTTTCTCCCCATCCCTTTTTGCAGTTCAGCTGAATCCTGTTTCCGGGCTGCAGGTGAATGAGGAGAGCCATAAAACCCACTCATACAGCACAGGGAGCTGCACAGGGCAGGTACAATGATGTGAGGAGCCCACCCATGCAGAGGGCAAAGGAGAAAGCATTAAACATGTTCAGCTCTGGGCAAAACAAGTTTTTCCAGTGGCTTGGGACAAAACTTCTCACCCTATGCTATGAGAAGAAACAATGCATAACACCTAAAAAAATTCTGGCAGTTTACTGACCATAATAGTGGCTAAAATTTATAATCTGCTGCGTAGTCTAACAGTGTCTATTAAATCTGCCGACAAAGAATTTGCTGATATTGTGGAAAATTTATAAAATCACCTATCCTCAGAGTAGCTGGAGATGATAGAGCAGCTCTGTTTTTATAAAGAGAATCTGAAAGAAAATGAACATTTCTGAAAACGTGGCTGGAATAGAGAAATGGCCAGAGCTTTGCCAGGGTGCAGGGAATATAAATGATGCATGAAGGAACTGGGTACTCTGTGTTCAGGGAAATAAAACAACCCCCAACCAGTGATTATAGAGTGTGGCTGATTTGACCCCAGACCTGCTCAAGAAATTGGAATATCCCCAGAAACAAGCACTGAAGATGCCAGGGATTTGTGACAGTATCATATGATCTGTGCAACGCATTAAGCAAGAGTCTTGCAAAAAGCATAGCATGGACAACTGTCAAAAGCAAAGTGCTTTCATTGCAAGAAATGATGCTCATAGGAATGGCTGGAGACTGTGTCCAGGTGAGTGCTGAAAGCATCCAGTGATATAAGCAATTGGCTCTGATTGCAGATCCCCAAGCTTCACTTTCAAGTTTCAACCAGTCAAATGAAGGCTCGCAGTGGCAACAGCCTCACTGTATAGAAGGGAAATATCCCTGGCTTCTTGCTGCTTTAATTCCAAAGCTGAAAGTATTGTGAGGAGAAAACAGGGCTTTTTGTGGTGCTGGCTGCAGGGAGCAGCAGTTAAGTGCAATGAAGAGGAATCAGACATGAGCCATCCTCTTGTCATCTTGGAAAGGGTGCCATGAGAAACGCTGAGGAAGCCAGAGTGGGTTCTGCTAGGATGGATGAGATAATGTCTGCGCACTAATGACTGCCTTTGTCTTTGTTTGAAAACAACAGTTAAGTGTATGTCAAGGTTGCCTAATGCACAGTGCCAGAGCACATCACTCTGTAATGCTCCATTGCTGGGTGTCTGTGGGAAGAGCACAGCCAGGAGTTTTGTGTGGTGGCCATAGGCTGACATGGGAATGAAGGAAATACCCTGCTGGAGTCTGGTTACTCCTCAAAGTCCCCAGGCAGGGGTCCCAGCCCATGTGACCACCATCAGGACACATGGTGGGTGCAGCTGCCTATGCTTCAGCACAGTGCATTTACTGTGGGGATCGGGACCCCCGAGAAGAGGGATTCCTCAGCAGGCTGTAGCAAAGTGCAGCAAAGGGACAGGTACCCTCTCACAGCAGCTGACACTGATAGGATGAAGGAGAGGACAGGTTCAGTAGGATGTTTTGTAGCAAGGTCACTATGGAAAAGAAGCTCAAAGGAAAACTGGAGATGCACAAGTAAAACTCATGATTTTCCTACACGTGACTGTAACAATACAGAGTAGAAAATTGCTCCTGTAGCAATACTTGGAGAAGAGGAATCTCTTCCACACACTGGTGCCATGCCTGTAAGATGTTATTGAGGGAGTTACTGTTATCTCCTCTCTGACTGCTTTCATCATCTTGAATAATTGCTCTATCCATCCTTTTCCTAGGATGGTGTCTGGGGAGGTGAAGTATCTCCCACCATAGCCAGCCCAGCTTCAATGCTCAGAAGCAGTGACAGGGAACATTAGGAAACCAGAAGTGCTAGGACAAAACACCCTTTCTCCTGGTCTCAGAGACCAAGGGCTGCTCTCAGGTGGGGAACACAAACAGCATGGTGTGGTGCTGGCATCCATGCAGCTAAACTCTCTCCTCCTAAAGCAGGATGGCCTCACATGGTGTTCCTTGAACTGAACACAGAAATGTTTTAAATCTGTGAGCCCTGCCAATTGAAAATGCAGAAGAGATAATATCTGAGCGATGTTTAGACTTAAGAGGGTAAAAGTCAAAGAGAAAAGGAAAGCAGTGCCTGGAGCTGACATTGCTTTTGGAGTCCCACCAGCTTCGGAAGTTTCATTGAATTAAAGACGTTTTTATTTAATAAAATGTATTTGTACTCAGGCTGCATACAGAAACAGACATATGGCAGAGAGGGAGAGCAGCTGGTCCACAGCAACAGCCCCTCTTGTGCCACCACCAACACACTGCTATGGCATTTCCCCTCTCAAGGGACTCCCAAAAGTAACAGGGTCCCTCTGTGCTGCAGTGAAGCTGCCTCTGGGGTGGACTGTGAGGCAGCACTTGCAGAAATCAGGGAAGGAGCAATGAATACCATCCCCAATGGGAAGTGTGGTGCACAAAGCAGTTTCACAAGCTTTGTGGTATGGTCATAAAATCAGGGCTAAATATTGTCAAGGTATCACTGTTAAATCCTGCATTTCAGGATTTAACTACACTACTGCTCATCCTCCACCAAAGCCACCCTTCATGTCACACCACATCAGCGATGCCGAAAGCCACTGCTGTTTGTTTTAGCACTTTGTGTGTGCCCTGCAGGCTTCCAACAGGACACTGACCAGGCAAAATCCTACTTATTTTAGGAAATCTGGTGAAATCCTGACTATGGTAAGTCTTTCTGGTGAATTCAGAAGGCTGAAAAGACCTATTTAGCCCTCCAAAGATAGAGAATGGAGAAGCATAAGTAGATTCCACATCTATTGCCTTAGTCTGAGATATGCACTCTATGTGAACTGGCAGGAAAACAAGTGCTCACCACACAGTGAGGAGATGCCTTGATGAGCAAGGCAGGACTGGCAACAGGAACTCACACGAATTCAGAGCTGTGATTTAGCTGGCTTCCTCAGAGGCAAGGGTAGCAGGGATGGGAGAGCCTGTGCTCCACACCCTCTGCACCCAGGAAAAGCAGCTGTGGATCAGATGTTCCATTGACATTCTCCCCTGCACCGAGCAGACACACACAAGCCTCTGCACTGTAGGATCCCTCAAATGAACTGAACCACTGAGAAGCTCCTGGAAGGCGTTTTGAAGCTGCCTGTGCTTCCAGTAGGAGCTGAAAGCTCCCAAGTCTGAACAAGAACTCACTGGTTGGGTCAGTTCTAGAAAACACCTCTTTGGTTCCTGCTTTACAAGGAAGCAAGTAGAAGAATTGGGTGACAGCTCTCATCTTTGTGATTTCTTCTGTAAGCAGGGACAAAATCTGCCCCCTCCTGCTCACCCTTTTCATGTCTGCTGTGCAGACGCCTCCATGTGAAATATTCACCCCAGGATCCTCTTACTGGAGAAGGGCAATTTTAAGGACAAGAGAAATCTTATCTATTCCAGATGAGGAGAACAGATGAAGCACCCACTGAAAATGCTTTTTAGTTCAATGAATGGCACATTGTGATATTGAGACCTTGTGTCTTGGCTTTGTCGTAATAGATTTCTATTTTTCTCTATTTTTTTATTTATGTGAAGTGGGTCTCAGACAATCCTGACAAGCTCAAGAAATGCTGTTCCTCCGGAGGGAAGGAACCCAAATAGGACCTATATGGAGAAAAAAATAGAAGTTTGGGAACCAGATACACGTTTTGAAGGAGGCTGCAGGAGTTTGAGGTTCCCAGAAGGGAATATCCTAATGTTCCTTCTGGACCCCAAACTTTTGTTCTAAGTGGCTTTTGTTCTAGCTGTTTTACCTACAGGGAGCTCAGCTGAGGAAAAGGTCTGCAGGAAAATAACACCATTGGGAACATGAGGCAGGTGGTTCTGATATTGTGGAATAATACAATGAATAATGAAGTTTTCTCTTTTTTTTTTTTTTTTTTGTTGCTGCTTGGGTTTTGTGATCAAGGCCCTTAGTTAGCAAATATAACTCAGGTGATTAATAAGCCAGCACAAAGGTATCCAGAGGGACTCACAACTAACAGTCAATGCATGTGAATAGAGAAGCTCAGTCTAAGAGTTTTCAACTCATTTGACCCACAGAAAGAAGGAAAGCAACAACAACAAAAAAAATCTCTGGTCCCCAATGACCCAAAGATAGCTCTGCCACCTGACCAGGGGGGATGCTAATAGGTGCAGAAATCATTTGGGAAACAGAAGTGTTGAGAGTCCAAATCCTACATGAAACTGCCAGTTAAACACCTAAATTGCCAGGTCCTGGACTGGGGTCTTCAACCTATGCTGGGATTGATGGCTGAGCTCTTACATAAGACTCACCCTCTCTGGTAAGAGGTCAACACTTGGGGTTGTCATAGATCCACTCCAGCAGGAGAAATGGCCTCCCATTCCAGCCACAGACCACAAAGAGGTCAGTACACATCAGCCATTTATTAACTTGCTCTAACATCAGGCTCTGGTTTCTGAACTCCACCAACACTATTTTCTGTGGTTTTTCAACATGATTTAAAATTTGATGGTGTTACCTATGCACCCTTCATTACCTGGGCTATCTCAACACGATCTCTCCTCCTTGCTCCTGGTCTTAAGATTTTTAAAACCTTAACATAAAATCAGAAGATTTCTTTCCTATTCCCTTGTCTGCTGTGGTATTCACTCCCTGTTGTTCCCTGTTGACCTTGAAAAATGATTCAGGCCCACTGTGGACTCCCAGCCCCTGAGCAGACTTTCTGAGCTCTCTTTCAGCATGCCCATTTAAAACTAAAAGCAAAACAAGCACACAAAAGTCCACAAAAGCTGTGTGTACCTTGCTGCCTAGAAAGCAATTAAATACATTATATTTTCTGCATTAGTTTTAACGTGCTATGTCTCAGGGGTTAGTGCAATGAACGTTAGTCATAAGCTAATCAGAAACAGAGGTGCTTAAATAATTCATAGGCTGCCTTTCTTCATGAAGAACCTCAATACACAGCCCTGTCATACCATGAGTGCAGTGCTGCCAAAAGGCTGCTCACTTCAGAGAGGGTGTCAGTCAGCTCAGAGACGACAGAGGCAGTTCCTGTGAAAAGCCATGCTCAAAGAGATGTAGAATGACCCGGGAATGCCTGCTTAGGGAAGCACATATTTCTCCCAGAGGAGCTAGGGGAGACCTCTGTTGCACTCTGTTCTCCCCAGCCCTTAAATGCCTCTCTGAAACACAAAAACAGAGTAAAAACCTTTGAGTAAGTGTCCTGGTTTAGGGCAAATATTTAGGAGGAAACCTCTGGGGGGTCTCCTCTAGGAAGAGCCGATTCCAATCGCCCCTCCCCCTACCGGTCCGGGAAGAATTTCCTTAGAGAAAAGTGGAAAAAACTATTTATTTAACACATAGAATATTTACAAGTATAGGGAAAAATTGGATAATATGAAAACAATGAAACCTCTCCTTCCTCTGAAGAGATGGTAGATTCAGAGTCCGTCTGAGTCCGGTTCAGTTCTCCAGTGGGGGGACGATTGCCGGGCCCGGCTGTAGAAGTCGGCGAGGATGGGGGGGGGGGCCCCCCGGGGGTTCCCTGGTGTCCTGGGCCCACGCGATGCCAACCAGTCCCAGGAAGAGGAAAAAAAGAAAAAATTCCCAGCAAAAGAAACAAAGTCTCTCCCTGCAAAAAGCGGGGAAAAATCCGAGGATAAACCCTCCGCTGTGAGCTAGGGCAGCACCCCCACACAGAGTGAGTAAAAAAAAAAAAAAAAAAAAAAAAAAAGAAAAAGAGATAACGCTGTCTGCTGGAATGCAGCCTCTCCGCTCTCTTGGCCTTGGTTCGTAGTATCCTGCAGACAAACGGCGAGTGTTTTTTTTTTTTTTTTTTCCTCCACCTTCACTTTCACTGTCTTCCTTGGACCAACTTAAAGCTGCAGAACTTAATGTCCAGCATAAGCAAGGGGACGATTGGGGATACAAACAGGTCATATGGCTAACCCAGGACCAAGTTAGAGTCGGCCCCAGGCACAGACCCCTGCAGAATCTGCAGGGATCGCCTGCACCTTGGGAACTGGGAAGAAAAAGAGGGAACTACTCCCAGAGGCAGCACTTAGATGGCATTAGTCCAGGTCTGTGAATGCATGGAATGTCTTGGGAGGCACAGACCTAGAGCAGTGCCAGACAGGAAAGGGAGACCCATCAGCTGCGCACTGCAGGGCTGGAGAGGGACCCCCAGCTGTTGTGTGTTTGAGCTTTTCCATGCCAGCCTAGCCTAATGACCCTGCATCACAGCATCCCTAATGCCTAATAAAGATTGCTTGTTTCTGAGAAGCCTGGTTTTTATGGTGGCAAAATATCTGCTGCTGCCAAAAGAATAATGTCTCTGACAGGGCAGGGACACTTCTGACCTTCTGGGAAGAGTAGCTGTAAGAGAAAGTAATGCTAAAATTAGACACTAAGCCCAAAAGGAGTGGAACTGCCTGTGAGTTGCAAGGAGGGGAAGTCTTCTGCTAATGGGTGTTCCTTGGACTGTGCAAAGGGAAGGAGACCAAAGCGACAGCTGGAAGTGTCATCTAATGAGGAGAGGCCAGGGAGAAGGCAAGGCAAGAAGGCATCAGAGAGGTGACAAGGACACAAATGATGTGCAGTGGAGGGGAAGGAAAAGACAAGAGCCCAGCTCACACCAGGGAACACTGCCTTGAATCTGGTGTGCAACCACAGTGACAGGGATATGAAGGAGGCAGCCGAGCGGGCAGCAAAGAGTGTCTGCTTGTTCCAAGTTGATGGGCAGTGTCTGACAAGTTCAAAGTTTGGGATGAGGAAGCTGGAGTGTAGACAAAAAAAGACAAGGAGATTCTCCCAGCAGAAGGGTAGAGCATACTTTCAGCTGTCAGGACTCAAGAAGGTCACAAATTCTCCCAAACAGCCAGGCTGGTTAAGGGGCTTGACCTGTAGGATGGTGTTGTTGGATTTACTGACAGCTCTGGGAAGGAAGGCAGTCTCATAGACTCCTGTGAGCTACATTTCTGACTCAAGGTACAGCAGCCAAGCAACATCCTGCAGATTAAAAACATTTGTTACCTCTCTTCTAATCCCCTGCTAAAAATATTAGTGCAAACAGAAACATGCACATAGCAGGAAAAATGTGTTTGTTCAGCAGGCTGTAAAAAAAGCTGGGGAAACACCCTAGACCTAATAGCTAGAAAAGAAACTCCATCTTATGACATGGATCAAAAATTGTATAACTACACATGCTGGTTTGCCTGTCTACATGTGTCATCAAGCTTGGTTAAGTTATTCTCACCATTAATTTCTTGTGTCAAGGAGTTGCACAGCTTAGCATGTGCTGTGTGCATCAGCACAGCTTGATTTGCAGTATTGCTTTGCCTGAAGGAGCTGAACTTGTTCTTATTTATACTGTGAATTCTCCTTGTTCTAAACGTGCCAAGAATAAAGGTGAGTGTGAGACATTCACTAGCCCATGGACCCTGTTGGGCATCACAGTGTAATGCCCTCAGACCTGCTCACTTCCCAGCACCTGCCTGGCAAGGCCAACAAAGGGGTTTCTGCAGGCCTGCAGATGCTCCTCTCATTACCTGAAGATGCCACGTGCAGCTGGATAAAAGAGTCCATATGGCATTCTCAGCTAATCATGCCTGCCAGACAGTACTTTCCCTAAAAGTACCTTTCAGGCTGTAGGTTCCAGTGGACTCCTCCATAAATACTGCTATTTAATCAAGCACCAGAGTCATCTAGTACTCAGGGAGAGGCTGAGTGCAGTCCCCAAGCTTCTCCTGTGCAGGAGCTGTGTTAAGTGTCATTCTCAGTGCTAGCACATGGGCAGAGGGTGCCTGGGGAGCGAGGGCAACCCCATCCCTATGTGAACATGGTGGGGTCTGAGGCTTCACACACCCCATGGCTACACCATCCATAGTTCTCAGATGGAAGAGGATGGGCTGGGAGGCTCCTTGTGGGCACCCCATGACCACCTGCAGCATCTGAACTCAGCTCAGTTTTGGCACCTGGGGACGCTGTTTGTCCCCCTCTCGCCGAGCCTACAAAAATACCCAAGCCTGTGCCTTCTCGTTGCATCATCCTCTCAGGAGTCCAGGTTCCTCTCTGCCTAATGTCAAAGCCAGATTGATATTTCAATCCACACAACCTGTAATGGACCTTGGTAAAATCAATCAATACACATTCCCTCATTTCCCCATGTCCGCTTGCTTAATGGAGGAAATAGCTGCTGCCCGAGACCTTGAAATTCAATGGGTCTTTTGTCCCCCCACAAATGTACTTGACTGTGAGTTTAGAAAAAAGTAAAAGCAGGTCCTCATAATGATGTTTTTTTCCTTTCTGTTTTTCTCTCTGTTTTTCAAAGAGAGAATGGAGCAGGCAAAGTATTTGGTAGAGCATGACTACAGATCTTCATTGGGGTAAACGCAGCAGGACTGCTCAAGGATTTTCCCTGCAGCCATCAGGCCACCAACCTGAAATTCCTCAGAATTCAGGAACTGGAAAAGTACTGGAAGCCCAGCAGTTCATGGGTTTTGCAGTTTGCCTTGTCAGCTGTCACTTAGAAGGGTGAGTGGGGAGAGGCTCTTCCACTTCTTTTTCTGTAGTGTGGAAGAAATGTGCTTATAGGGATGGAGACAAAGAGAGGTTCACAGCCGTATCACTTTGGTGTTTATCCTCTGCAACTTAATTGCTAGGACCATGATAAAGATCCCTTTCCTCCTTTGTAGAAACACAGCTTGATGCCAACTCATTGGCAGGAGTGAATGTACAAGAACAAACCACAGGCCACAGACATCAGACATTAGTCTGTGCTTTGCTGGGAAAATCTTAAACTGAGCAGGACAGGACAGGACAGGACAGGACAGGACAGGGTAGGAGCAAAGCTGTCAGATCAGGTAAAGCGATAGAGTTAAGTTCTGAAATGCTTAGAAAATTCAAAAGAAATCCATGGAAGGCAAATGCTGAGCCAAAATACTGGCTCACGCTGGACCTCACAGCAGGCAATACAGCAGACAATACAAAATCAGCATCTATGAATTAATAAAACAGCAGAAGGAAAAGGAAAGAAATGTGGTAAAAAGACATGGTGAGCAGCTCTAACAGAGCTAACAGAAGGGAACCACATCAGAAGAATGTGATGTGCTCCTGCAGGGGTAAGAGGATGATGGGACCACCAGTGTCAGCTCAGCCAGGTGCCCGTGGAGGCTACGTGTGCAGCCATGGCAGCAGGACTGTGCAAATGTGCTACACTGAAGGCTGTGGCCCTCGAGGTCTTTATTTGCACAGCTCCCGCTTTTCCCATGCCTTTTCATCTCCACCCACAGGGTGACCTCTCTTACCATTCCCTTTCTAGGCCAAGAAATGCTTTATTTATCCAGGGCCATTTGATGCCTCTATCCACATAAATTCAGCCTCCCTTTATTCTCTTGCACTTCTTCATATTCCCATTAGCACAGGTTTGAAGCAGAACATCAGCTCTTATAGCTCTTTACCAGGTTGTTTACTGCAGAATCTCTCTGAAGTCAGAGAAACGGCAGCCCTGGTGCCAAATTCCATTTTAACTACACAATCAGTTATCAGGCCATTACCATAATAAGGAGATTAAAAGCGCTGAGAAATGCACAGTTTACTCATGGCTGGGGACTTGGCTGCTGTCTTCCCGAGTCCCACAGGTTCCATTTTGTTCTGCTTGTTGCTTTCCTCCAGGATCCCTGGGGAGGGAAGCAGGGGCTGGAGGTGATGAGCGGCACCATGTCCCAGCCACGGCTGTGGCAGGGGATTCCTCACACCCAGAGCCATTTAGGTGAACTAAATCAGGCCAGGTCACCTTTCCTGGGCCCTTGAACATTTTCTTCCTTCTCTGAGTGTCTAACTTGATACATTTCTCCACTGGCAAGGTTTCAGACATCTGTTCCCCCTGTATTCATTTTTCTGCCTATCATTCTTCTGGGACCAAACTGGGGATTGTTTCAGCCATCCAGAGTAATCCTGTCTGGATCCAACCCCATTTCTGCCTCCTATCTGCAGAGGGCAGAAGATAGGGTTTCAACATCATATACTAATTCCCATGTATTTCTATTTCTAAGAGGCTCAAAGGATATTTCTGAAGTAACAGATGTGCTCCATCACAACAGGGAGAAGGCAGGCAGAGACCAGGATGCGGATGGATGCTCCTGTGAGCACTTCTCAGGTCTGCAAGTCAGACCTGCCTCCAGACTGCAGCAGCTGGGTGCAAGCACAGTACAGAGCAATAGTTGCAATTGTAAGTCACCTGCCACCAAAAGCAAATGTCTCATTGAGACAAAAGCTGTACCTGCATCGACTCCAAATTTATTCATATGGCATCACCAGGAAACCTTCAACCATTACATTGAAATCCAAGCATTTTACAAAAGCAATTATCCAGCCACTAGGTTTCTGCTATTTTATGTAAGATCAGGAAAACCCAGATTTAATTTCTTTCCCCAGAGTCTCCAGTTTTATTTTCTGATCAGCTGTTGTCTTTCATTCCCATCACCCAGACCAACTGCTAATGACTTCACTTTCTCGCTCCAGGAGGCAGGAAGCCCTCTCTTCTGGGATGGGAGACTGAATCAGGGCAGGAAGGATGGACAGTTTTCCCTGCCTGGGTGCTAGTAAATCTACTCAGCTCCCTGCCCAGGTTATTGACACAAGCAAGCCAGGTGAGCTGGCAGCAAAGGTCTGTGAGTTTCTGCCCCTGAGGTGTCAGAGCTTGGGAATAGAGGCTGGGGGTAGCAGGGATTAGGGGAGGTGAGGGCATTTATAAAGCAAACACACAGATGCTGTAACTATAGCAATGGGAACATACTGGGAGCAATAGTGACCTTGTGTGTTGAATTATTTTGTGGCCTGCAGACCCAGAATACATTTGTTGTTACAGTATGAGAAAGGACAGCATCATCTCAGGATCCAGATCCTGAGCCAGGGTGGGAATTTACATCATATGACATGGACAAAAGGAAGTGTTGTAACACTGCTGTACTGCAGAGGAGGCATAAAACTCCAGATGTTGGTGATCACTAAGTATCCCTCCCCAGTTTTTCAGTATTTAGCTTCTCTTCCTGCCTCGCTGCCTCCTGTCCTGCCCTGTCCTGTCCCGTCCTGTCCTGTCCTTCCAATCAGCTGCTGTGCTTCAGGCTGCAGTCAGCTGCATTTCAAGAGTTAGAATAGCAACCCATAAACACACTCACACATGCAATTGTTGTGCTGACCCAGAAACTTCTAGCTTCTCTTGCTAGCAGAGTTTGAACCTGTCAGCACTAGTCATACAGTGTATTTCTAATGCTCCCAGAGGTGATGGTAGTAGGAGACACACTAATGAGAGGTGCAGGAACTAGATACAGGAGAGATTACATTGGAAAGTAAAGCTGCAACCAGCAAGGCAGTCAAGATGCAAGCAGGTTACAGGCCCTGAGCCACGGGCCTCACCAGCCTGGGCTACAATGCCCTTACACACACATCCCCCAAGTTTTGACTCTAAACTCAACCCCAGAAATGTTTGTCTTTCATTAGTGCTGTGATGTCCTGCAATGGTTTGGGGCTTGGAATATTCCTATGAGACTGCAAATACCATCTGAAAGCAGTGTGATAGGGTACCACCCTAGTGAGAAGAGTCTCTGGGTGAAAGACCCTTGCAGGGAAAATCACTGGGTATGGATGAGCTGGTTATGGCTGTGCATATAATTGCTATGACACAGCAAAAAGTCAGAGGAAAGGGGAAATATTTCCAGGGTCCCTGAAGAACATGGCACCTGCTGTGTGTCTCCTTCTGTATGGATTAACCGCTGCCTGGTCTCAGCAAAGGCTCAGAGCTGGGGGATGGCATGTTGGTGTTCCCTGGAGATGTTTTCCTCCTGCACCTCTCTAGTTAAGATATCAGAAGTGAGATTTGTCACTTAACCATCTGGAATAGGAGATCACACGAGGCTGCTGCTCCTCAGTCTGTCACACTCTTAAACTGTGCTAATGTCATTCAGATGTTTCACAAAGCAGTCCTGACAAGCAGGCATGAAATTAAGATGTTTGTGGAGCCGGCCAACTGGGAAATGACAATGGCAGACTGGGGAAAGGCAGAGGAGGGGGGTACATTCAGAAGGAAGAAGCTGTGCTGGAAACTATTTGCTTCTTCTCTCTCCCATGGATCTGCTACAGCTTGAACCAGCACAGACAGGAGGGCTGATGCAGTGGCATCTCCATGCCAGGGAAATACTGGAAGTAACTCCCCTGCTTGCCCCTTGATGCTCTCCTGTTGTCCGGTGTCAAGAATGACCCCAAGACAAGCACTCATGTTCTCACTGAACTGGGATGTTTCTCTAGTAGGAGAATGTCTTTCCCAGGGAAGCACACATACCCTGTGGGACAGTTCTGTTTGGAAGCAGGCTGAGGGAAGATGAGCTGGCCAGAAACAGAGGCCACCCTTGAGTGCCACAGCACCACAGCCCTGTGGGGTTTCTGTGCAGGGAGAGGACTGCTGGGCATCCTGTGCTCCTGCCTTGGTCCTAGCAGTGCTACAAGGTGCTGGGCCAGCTGGATCTCATTTCACACTGCAAAGCAGTTTTATCAGCAGGGAGTTGACATGGGGCTTTAAAACACTTTCTAATTAAGGAGCAGGCCAGCCTGGAGAGCAATTAAGTTTGACGCTACCCGTATTTGAAGAAGTCTCTGTTGCAAGCTGTGGAAAACATACTGAGCTTCAGCAATTAAATCTTCTCCCCATGCCTCCCTGGCCTCCTCATTTGCAGAAAATCCTTGCTGGACAGCTCTCAAACAGTGTGCCCACTGCCCTGAGGGCAAGGGTGCAGCTGGCACTGGGTGGGACGCAGCTGGAGCAGGTGAAGTCAAATGTACTGAGGATGGTGGGGAAAAAGCACGGTGCAATTTAGCCTGGAAGGAGGTAACTGTTTGTAAGGCAGCTAGGCACAGCTGCATGGTTTAATCCAGCCCCTCTTCCATTCCCTGTCCTCAGGGCAAGCAAAACTGTGGCTCCCTCTACCTCCTGGGCTTCACAGAGGTGTTGAGCTGCTAAGATGCATGGGATTCATGGCCAGCAGGGAAGTCATTTCAAGTGTGGCACTGCCTGCAAGCCAGGAATGATGCTTCACTTTCCTACAGACTCACAGCTTGCCTTTGAGTTAGTCCAAGAAGGTGTCCATGTCTCAGTTTCCCCCGCTAAAAGACAGCAGTGAAATAGGTACAGTGAGGTTATTTTGCTTTGTCTATTCAGAATGCAGCAGAATTCATTAAAACTATCATTTTTTTTCTCTACAACAACAAAAAGATTACTTTCTTCAAAATAACCCATGAAAATACTTCACTTTTCAGACATGTAATTTTTCCCTATGTGGAAACAGAGGAAGACAAGAGAGTAGATATTTGTTATACAAATTTGTGATTTGCCTCCATCTACAAAGCATAATGTCTGATAGAGAAAACAATCTCCTACTCCCCCAAAAATGTGTATAGGAAAGAGTTTGGGTTCTTTTCATGAGAAAATATTTCCAAAGAAAACAAGTTAATTATTTGCAATTAGAAGTTCATGAGATGCTAAGCTCACTCCACTGCTCCTTTCCTTGCTCTGTAAGCAGCTGCTGCCTTCCCTCCTTTGAGGGTAAGGAAGTAGGGGATGGAAAAGACCTTAGGAGTTCCAAAGCAGGGAAAGACATAGAAAGGTGGAGGGGGAGATAAGGAAAGAAAACTGGAAGGAAGAAAACAAGGAAGAAAAATGGAAAAGAAAAAAAAAAAAAACAGCAAAAGAGGGTAAAAATAAAATAAAGAAGGAAAATAAAGAATGAGCGAATGAGACCATGCTGCTCTCACTCCTATTAGAAATTAAAATAAAAACCTCCAAGGTTAAAAATCTGCCTGATGCTGCCCAATTCAGGGGATGGAGATGGCTGCAGAGTGCAGAGGAAAGAAAAACTGGGAAGGTGACACAAAGAGCAGGGTAAAAGAGAGGGAAGAGGGGTGGAAGAAGCAGGTGGCCACAGGACCTGAGCACACACCAGGGAAAAGGCTTGCAGTGCTGCTGTTCCTTGCTTTGATAACTACCAGGTCTTTTTTTCTCATCCTCTGACATGGGGGCACCCTTCCTCCATCATACCTCCCCCCACCTCCCTTGCCCACACTTCTTTCTCTCTCCTCTTCCTTCTTCTTTTTCTGCTTTCCAAGTACTTCACCATATTTCCATCCTGTTTTTCTCAAACCTTCCTTCATTCCTTCTTTTCTCCTCTTCTCCTGCCTCTCTCTCTCTCCCCCACCATACTTCTCACTTTGTCTTCCCTCCAGCTCCCCGAGGAGTTCTCTAATGACTTAAATGAAACACCAGCCTTCTCTATCTTCAATAACCCTCCTTGCTGGATCCCCAAGAGGACCCTGCCATGCACAGCAATTAGGAAACCAGCGCCTGGGGCTGCTGCATTTGCATTGTCAGCATAGAGATCCTTTCTGCCCTCTTCAGGAAGAGAAGGAAGTCTCCATAAATTTGGGAGTACTGTCAGCACAGGGACAGAGGCTACCACAGAGTATCAGGAAGGCTTTCCTAAGCCATCCAGGCCCCTTTCCCTCTCTTCCTGCCCTCCCTCAGGATACCAGCATGTCTCAGCCCAACAGCAGTATGGCACTTTTTTTTGGGGGTGTTCCTCACACCCAAAGTGCCCCACTTTAGGTAACCCATGAGGGGATCCAGAGTCTCTGGTCCCACTTGGGATGGAAGGGGTGAGTAAGACAATGCTCTTCTTCTGCCTTTACAGATGTGGGTGGCTTGAACAGAAGTCCCTAGGGCTTTCCCAGACAAGCACAAGGTTTCTCCCTAAAGCCTCTGCTTCCCTTACACCTCCTCCTTTCAACCAAGCTATCAAAATCACCAGCAATGGGCCTGAGGGAGCCTCAGCATAATTCCTGAATTTCCAGAGAACTTGGCTGCAGTGTGACCCTTTTGGCTGTGGTTCTCTCCAAAATCTCATCTCTTTGTGCCCTCATTCATCTTGGTAAAGCATCCCAGACAAAGGCAGACAAAGCCAATGCCTCTCTTGTGCGCTGATGAAAAGTGTCTTTCAAAAGGCCTCTTGGGAAATGCTTCCCATTAGAGTTAATTCTGTTGTTCTTTAATACTATCTGCCCCTCTCCTCTGCTTTGTCTTGGTTAGCCTCTGTTTGTGGGAAAACAAGATCTCAGAACAGGATTCATTTCACTGTTGTTTTTCTTATCTCAGCAAGTAACCCTGGGGTCTCTGCTTGGTCAGGTGAGGAAAACAGGCCCTTCCATGACATCATTTGTCTCATACTAAGGTCAGTGTTTAAACTAAGTCAGACAAAGCAGGTTCTAAAAGCACCTTGTTCTGCCTTCCTGTAGCTCATGCAGCCTAATTTGACAGCACTTCTAGACAGTGAAGAAGGAGAGCAAGGGGCTCAGAGACAAGCAGACTGAGGCAGGCTGCTTCCTGCCCCAGGGACTGTTCCCACCCACCGTGCCCCTGGGAGCCTGTGGATGCTTGTGGGGCGAGAATGGCTCTGCAAGAAGGTGGCCAGAGTGAGACAGGGGTGCACATGAGCACAGTGTTCAGGGATCACTGGGAGTAAAAAATCTCAGGAAGAGCAAATGAGCTACACACATTCCCAAGCCTCAGGTCCTCAGGAGCCAGCAGCCCCCTCCACGGACTCAACCTGTGCAGGGCTGGGGAAGGCAGCCTTAGTTTTACTGTAGCAACAAGGCTGCCTTTCACAAGGCACCATGTGGGGTTTTTTTCTTTCTTTCTTTCTTTCTTTCTTTCTTTTTTTTTTCCTGCCACTAATGGGTCATTTCTGAGGGGTTTGAGACTTTCGAGCCCTCTTTAAAACTGCTTTTTATCTCATGCATGCCATGGTGAATGCAGGCAGCAGGCTCACTGCATGCAGGCACTCCCTGAACAGCCCCCGATAAGCAATTAAGCAACCACACGCCAGATCGGGATTAACCGCTTTCCTGTTTGTCCTGAGACCTTTCTAATTGCTCTTCCCGATGCCTCCCTTCAGTCTCCCTCCATGCAAGCCCTCCCATCCCATCACTCTGCTCACCCTCGGGTGCCTGGACAAGGAGCTGAGGAGCACAGGTGACACCCCCGTGTCTGCCTTGCAAAAACTGCCCCGCATGACAGGGGTGCCTCTGCTGACAGGTGTCACTCACGTGTCCCAAGCTCAGCAAAGCGAGGGATTTTGAGGCTGGCTCTGGCATGTGGGCACTCAGGTATTCACCAACAGAAAGGTGCTGGTTTCGTCTGAAGGAGGGCAGAGAAGGGGAATTAAATCCTTATTTCAGAAGCTCATTGTAGGGTAATTATCAAACAGTAGCAGTAGGCTGGATGCTTGCTAATTAGGCCACATTCTTTATGACTAGTTATTCTAAGCTGTAATTTGACAGACTGGGGGGGGGGGGGGGAGGGACGTGCACATAAATTTGTTTTTAATTACATTTGGTATGCTAATTTCTGATATAAAATAAATATTTACCAGAAGCAATATTTCTTCATTTCACGCTGGCTGCACTCTGGCATTTATCGAGGGTTACAAACAGACTGCTATCACCCAGCCCTCCTTGCTGGCACATCTTCCCCTCTCTCCTTCCCTCCCCTCAGCCTGAGAGGGAGAGGGATGGATCCAGCTATGGTTTGGGAGGGGAAAGCACCAGGGAGAGGGAGTCACAGTGTCTTTCCCTTTGTCCAGTGGCAGCATGTCCTTTACTGCCAAATGGCCTTTTGGACAGAGTGCCCTTGGCCAGCTGCTGGCTACCACATCAGGGCTGAGAGCTGCCCAGGCACTCCTCTGAGGAGATGGGAGACATTGTTCTCCTGACAGACAGCCTGGCTCTTGCGTGGCAAGAGTGCCTCTCCAACAGTTCCAAGGCTACAGACCTATATTCAAGCAGCTTCTTCAACCTTAACAGCTTTCAAGGCTTTTTCTTCTTCTTCTTCTATGTATGAAATAACATTTCAAGAATGGAAAGCTGTTGCAAACTGAAAGCCACGAATATTTCACCATGGTTTTGACAGTCTGGGAACTTTTCCTTCCTTACAAATGTATATTCTTGCGCATTTTTTTTCCCCATCTCTGAAGTCAGCTCTTATTGCTACACACTCTGAAATTCAATAAACTGGAGCTTTCTAGAGGAAAACACCATTGTTGTGGCACTTCTTGATCAAATATTAGCTCAAACTGCTCAGATTATTGCAAAGTGTGCTTCTATCTCTGACCTCACTCAAAGTAGTATTTCACTGCTTGACCTGACCTAGGCTGTCCATCTGGAGCCAAGACAGTCAGGAGACTCTTGCAGATCCATGTCCTGATGTTCTGGTGTTATACCATGGAAGAAGTTGGAATCACCAGGGTTTCAGACACTTGGATCACCTGGGGTTGTGTGTTACCTCCACCAATCCTCCAGATGGATTATTCCCATCACTTAGATCCCTTTGATTTCCTGATAAATTATGGACTTCAGTGGGGCAGAGGGAGTTCATACTACCACTGTGCCATGAGAAGAAATATGTCATAAGCTTTGAATTGCCTAGCAGCTGGAGAACCATCCCATTATAGCCAAAGAACCCAATTTTTTTCTCTTTTGTATATATGAGCCACCTCTCAGAAAACTCTTGCCCTTTTGTAGTGCAAATATTTGAAATTAAACCTTTCAATAACTTAGCATCTCGAAGCACTCAGGGAAAAGACTCAGAGTTTGGGGATTGAGAAAACTATGGGGGATCAGGAACAGCAGGAGGAAGCCCATCTGAAGAGCAGAGCTCTGGGTGTGGTTTTGTCTTGCACTGTGAGCACAAGCATTTTATCCACTCTGCTGACACAAACTACGACTTGGCAGATCATCCACTGATCAGCAGTCACATGAGTTTATATACCCAAGCTGAAATTTTTCAGAAGCACTTAATGGCTATGCATTATTTAATATTTAACACATTCTTCCTTCCCTTGCAGGTCAGTTGCATTTGGGCTGATGGCACAAGCTGCCTGCTCCCAGTCTGAGGCCTGGCTGCATGGTGGACAAGGAGCAGGGGTGATGAAGGCCAGCAGCATGGAGACAGGTGAGTTAGCTGACACTGTCCTGCCTTGCAGCTTGGCACACATAGAGAAGAGCCAGGGCTTGGTGGAGTTCCTCTTTTAATAACACATTCCCACAAGGACAGCCATTTGTCTCTCCTCTTCAGCTTGGTGCTTCTCTATAGGTGGAAATTGCATGATGGGATGCTGTAATGGAAGACCCACTTACCCATCTGGGAATCCCACTGCCAAGTAAGAGGGCATGGCTGTTCCTCAGCACTTCCACTCTTATCACCGAGCACCCCAAGACAGGTCTTCTCCCCTCAGAGGACCCAGGGACAAGGTTTCCTGACAGAGAGTAATTTTTCTTTGCTCGTGGTGACTCCCAGTGCTCCAATTTCCCCAGTTTTGCCTCTGCCTTTCTGGCTCCAGCTCGTTCACAGCCTTCAGCAGAGTCAAGATCTTCCTCAAAGCCTTTCCCAAGTTCCGCTCATGACAGTATTTGAGTGCCACAGGTATTAATGAATTATTCATCAGCACTTCCCCTGTTGAATCCCATGGCTTTATTATCTTCGCACCTGATGAACTGAGGGACAGAAAAAGAGCCAAATTCATTCAAAAATATCATTAATTTGGGATGCTAGATTTGCAAAGATCTTGAAGTCTGATTTTTCAGGGTTTACATGGGATTTTATGTGTTTGAAGCATGAATCCATCTGGTTATAATAAGGAACAGCACAAATCAGGCTCATTATTCAGGAAAGGAGAAATGAGTTGCTCTCAATGAACATCTTACCTTATGTCACCTTTCCCTGACAGCAAGGAGTGCAATGACAGAGGAAGAAAGCAAGCCAGTCTCTTGGGGTGGGCGCATGAGATCATTCTCCTGCATTTTGCATTTCCCTCATTTAGTCCTTCCTGGTATTCACCATAAGCAGTAGCTAGGGCAGCAGTTGGAGGGGGAGCCTCCTCCAGCTTTTTCCTCACCTGCATCCCAGGGAATACTCCTCTAGAAATAGGGGAGACAGCTTTCAGCAGTAGTGCTGTAAGATGATTTGTGGACTGAAAACTTTACCATGATAGAACAGAGTAACAGCTGCATCAGAAAAATCACTGTCTAGAAGTCCTGTCAAATTAGGCTGCATGAGCTTCAGGAAGGCAGAGCAAGCTCAGCAAACACAGGTGCTTCTGAGGACAGGGCAGTCCAGATACAGCCAGTCTCTACAGAAAATAGATGGGCCATGGAGTTTGTGAAGATGCATGGCTTTCCGCTGGGGCAGTTCTAGTTGGGTTGAGTGGAATTTTACAAACATCAATTCCCATCTCCAACATGTAGGCTTGCACTTCCCAACCACCCACCTGTCAGAATTTTGCTCAGTCTGGTCAGAGCAGTGGTGTTTGTTTTTTCCCTAATCTTCTCTTCAGAAATGAATGACCCAATTTAGATGAAACATTAAAACAGCCCAAGGCATATTTTCAGCTTTGAAAACCCCAGCTTGCACAGTTAACATATGGATCAACTTTGGAGCAGGCACAAAGGAATCAAGGTCTTTAAACTAGTGGTTCTAGTGTAGCAATGAGTCTGGATGTAAGGAAAAGATAGCAGAGCCAGGCTCAGTGATCAAGCCACAGAATTTCTAGCTTCTCTTTTTGTTTTGAGTACCACAGATGTGTCATCGTGCTGCTTTTGGAAATCACAGTGATGACACAAGACCTGTTCTGCACCAGAAGGCTTCACTGGCAGACTGTGGAGATCCCCAAACACTATTCCCTTCCTCCCTCCCTCTCCCAAGGCCAAAGAAAGCTCCAGCTCTCTTGTGCTTCAGCCATGGACTAATTTTTATCTCTTTCCTCTGAAGAAGACTTCAATATGTAGGGCAAACCTTACCATGCAGATTCTCACTCTCATTCTTATCTTCAAATTTCATCCCTTACTCCTTATAGAAGCCCTTTAATCTGAGTCAGAAAGTAAGCCTTTATCAGAAAGCACCTGCTTTCACCAGGCTCCCCAGCAGAACTGTGAGGCCCCAAAAAAGCCTCTAACACATCAGCCCTGGCTCTACCAATCTTAACACATTGAGCACATTCTGAGGGTCCACACCAAGCTGTTTATTGTGGTAGGGTAGTGAAAGTGTGACCAAACCTGTGACTCAGTGATAAATTAGCCAACTCTCTGTCAACTTCAGGGAGGGAAATCTGAGTCTTTCCACTTGCTTCATTGTTTGGGAGGAGGAAAGAGATCTAACCTGCTGACAAGCTTTCTCCATGCTCCCGGAATTACTTCCCTTGGTTTGGAGATTCTCCATCCTCCACATTTTTCTTCCACTTCAAACTCTGCCAAGTCTCACTCCGTTTGAATTAATTTTAAAGGCACTTTTTAAAGCCTCTCACAAAGGATTTCATAATGTGTTCCAACAGGAGCCATTGGAAGAAAGAATCCCCTCCTTTATTATCCCAGCTGGAAAATGCTGTTTCAGTGCTCTATAAAACGCTTGTGTATCATGCCCAGAGGGTCTTTGCTGCGATTCAAAGCCCAGGGTGGGTGAAATGTCAGCTACAGTTCAGCCAAGATGGGATCCTTTAGGCTTTAAAATGCGGTCTGCGGCTCCCTTAATGTCACCCTGTTCTCCTAATGGATATGAAAAGGACACAGAGGGCACCAAATGATGAGAAATTAACATCAGAAGCTGTGTTCACTCTTCCTCTGTCTGGAATTCTATCACTCCTAAAACATTACAAATTGGCAGACAAGAGAGATATGGGGGCTAGCTTTGTTGGTGGAAGCATGAAGGGACATGGAGAGGACACATATCATTGCCCCATGTATGCTGGAGGCTAATTTCTTAGCACATCTCATAGAAATTTACAGGTACTGGCTGGTTAAACCAAAAGGATGACGACTGGGATCAATCCCCCTCCAGCTCTTCTATTCATAGACCTCAGCCACTCTTCTCCCCAAATAGGATTGTTCCAGAAAAACAATGTGGAGAGCACAAAGCACATTGAGGAGAGGTAACTTGCCTGTAACAGCCAAGAGGCAGGCAAGAAAAGCCAGGAGTGATGGGAGCTGAGTTCCTGCCCCCAGTACTAGGCTGTGGCCAAATGAGAGCCCAAGCATTCACTCCCTTGAGCCCGGCTGTGACTTTTTCCTGTCTGACACCTTGCCCAGTGCATTGCCTTGGATGTGTGCCTGCCTAATGAGATGACAGGAGACAGGCATGAGGAATGAACCTCACATGGCTAATCCTCTACCTTTCAAATGAACAAAAAGCTCTGTCAACAGCCCTCAAACAAAAAGAAAAAATAAAGGAGTGGTTTATATTTAGCTGGTGCTGTGGAACCTGCAGGCTGCATGCTAATTAGCTCGGAAAAGTAATGAGCTCAACCTGAGGCACGGGGAAGAAGAGAAGGTCTAAATACAAAGAATTTATCCTAACTGTTGGCACTACAGAAAATTATTTCTTCTGGGTTATTTGTTTGTTTTCTTTTTTATATGAGAAAAAAATCGTAAGGGACTGCAATGGATAGTGACAGCCTGGTAAACACCTGGTCTCCAATGAGCTCTTCCATTTAACAATTACTGTTCCTGATTGGGATTGCCATTGGATACCTTGTTGAGTGGTCAGCAGCAAGGCCATGAGCTATTGCTGCTGACTGTGATCCTGTGGCACAGGCACAAGGACAGGCAAAAGCTTCCTAATCCCTCCTTTTAGATCACAGCTGTGTGTCACCTCCAGGCAGGAGGAAATCCAGGTTAGCATCTGGTGTCAACCACAGCAGGAAAGTCATAGTCAGTGCTGTGATAACAATGGATACCAGTTCCCATGTTCCTTACATAGATTCCTAAGGAAGTATGTACTGGGTAGGGACAATTCTCTGTTTTCATTTGGCTTTTACTATGGATTGAAAAGACTTCCTTTCTGAAATGCTGTGGCATTGTGGCACGTTCTCCAAGCAACCTTAGGGAGCTCTGCACCTGAGCAGAAGGCCTGCTTACCAGGGAAAAGCAGAGCAGAGCTTTTCCTGGACTCAGCAGAAGCAGGAAAGAAAATGCCTTTCTGCCCAAGAGCCTTTCTATTCCCCCTAACTCAAATACTCAAACCTAATAATTCAATGAGGTTTGGTCAAGTTAGGGTAGGTGTCTGGTTTGGTCTGGTTGAGGCTGGTCTTTTTTTGAATCTGGTCTGGTTTGGCCATAGTTTAGCTTTTTTGAATTTCACATAGTTTGGTTTAGTTTGATTTGCTTCAGCAACTCCAAGCAACACATGATCAAAGGTTTTTTGCCAGGTTGGCAGGTTCTGCCACATGAAATCCCAATGAACACAAAATGAAAAAGGAGTTATTTTGGAAGCAGTCTCAAAATTGTAAGAAGGAAAAACAAAAACCCTTAGGATAAATTCAGATCATTGCAACCAGCTAAACTAACAATGGACTCAGCAGCAGCCTTGGAAAATTCATGCTGCTCTGCTAGGAATGACAATAAGATCAGCTACTGCTTTAATCAACAGTTTGAACACAGTAGGGGGGCTCTTCTAATTTGCTTTAGGCTGACAGATCCAGAGACTTTTCCTCAGGGCACAGTGAAGCCTGACCCTTCTATTGCCTGGCAGAGGATACACCATGATGGGTGTCAGTGTGGGATTGTCCACAGCTCAGGGGGAGAAACCCCTTCCTGCAAAGACTGGGGTGAGACCATGGAGAACAACACAAGGTGTTGAAAAATCCAGTCTGGTTTGGCCATACAATGGGCTGCATCAGAGTGCAGCAGGGAAGCAGATCACCATGTATCAGTCATGTACCACACATTCAAATCTTATATCACCAATCACCCTTATTAAGTTCCTGCCTTATCCCAGGTCTCCACCATTTGGTGTTTTCACCTGCACCTTTTTCTCACCTGCCCTGCAAGCAGGAAGGGGTCTCTCCCCTGGACAATACAGAGGAGATAAATGATTCAATAATAACGATAATAAAACCAAGACTGTCAAAGAAATTATGCAGTGTGCAGGTGCTTGAATGCATCAGTGTAAGGACTCAGACAGCCCTAAAGTTTGCAGAGCTGCCTTCTGCACTGGGTGAATGTGGGCTGCCTTATATACACACAGGCTTAGGAACTCCTCGGATTGCAGTGACCTTGCTGTCTGTGAGGCAGCAGTCCCAGCTCAATTTGAGATGTTCTGGCACTTTGTACACCGGACCAAGGCAAAGGGAATTGCAGTCTAATGAGATGCCAGTCCCAACTGGCATGCTGCTCAAGGAGGGAGCGGGCAAAGGAAGCTCTGACAGTAAAAGGCAGAGAAATTAATAGGAAGAACAGAAAGGCAAAGTGACAGACCTGTTGCCTCCCCAGATAATATGGGGGCAAGGAATGGAAATGAGGAATGGAAGGGGTGATGTGATCAAGATTAATGTAGATGGGATGCTGCACTGAACAGATAGCACAGGTAAGCAGCTGGTGCTCTCTAAAAATCTCATGACTGCTGAAAAAATAGACATTGTGGTGCTGGAGAGGCCACCGGGAACCCCAGGTCATGGGCTAGAAAACAAGAGCCTCTGTGTGTGGAAAACTGCAGCCCTGTCACTGGGCACACTGGGTTACATACCTGTAGGGCTGATCTCAGCTGCATGTTCTGCCACAGCTCAGGAGATCTCCACAGGAGACAGTTGTGGGTAAAGGGGACAGGGGAGAGTGGCCAGTGAGTCCAGCATACAAGTTCCCCGATTCCATCCAGAGGGATGCAGTAGAACAGGGGCTGGGAGGCAGGGGCATTGCTCGGGACCTGGGGTGACTGTCAGGACAGAGTGGCTGGTGCAGAGATCACACCACCTGCATTAAGAACAAAGGTTTGGACAGGCAGACCTGGGTGAGGCAAGGGAAAACCATGACTGGGACAAGGGTCACACTCACTGAGCACAGAATGCACTCCCTGTTGCCAGATCTGTCTCCCACACTCCCGAAGTCTTCTTCCCCTGGGATCCTGAGCCAGAGGAGCATTTTGCACCTTGCAGACCTTGTCTGCAACAGTGACTGACTTTGCAGAGCTGTATCCAAGCCATGACTCCCCCTGCAGCCTTTCTCTTTCCCTCCACACCATCCCTTCCATCCCTTCCACTTCACATTTGCTGCCTGGCTCCTTTCCTGCACAAATCATTTTCTTGAGCAAACACAATTCACAGGGATGGCAAGCAGGGGCTACAGAAAGGATGGCTATTATTGTTCTCTCAGGGTAAAGTGGGCTCATTATGAGCTCTCTCCACAGCTGGTCAATATTGCTTCCCCAGAGGCTGAGGGACATTTCATTATTCTTCACATTACTTTGTTCATCTCCTCCACTTTTCAGGGGTATTTATTGAACACTTTGTATAAGCAGCTTTGGAGCTGAACATTACATAGGAAGCATGGATGGAAAATACTCTTGACCTACATGGAGTAAGCAACTGGGGTCTGCCAGCATTGTCTCCCCTGGCCAGCAGCTGCCACAGTCTGCAGTGGCATCCTTCTCCATCCTTCTCCCACACTTCTGGAGGAACCAGGTTCTTCCTCCTGCTCTGCCCCAACTCTGAATGTGGAGACAGATGTGGCAGTGAGGATGAGGGAGCAGAGTCTGTTTCTGGCTTCAGTTCCAAGCCACAGAAAAAGGGTTTTGTCTACATCATAGACACACCACAAGCCCCAAGATGGGGCTGAACACAAACTCATAAAGCACCTTCTGTTCCGACTACAATAAAATGTGTTAAACTGCTGCTCACCATGATTATTTTCCAATTACATTTCAGTTTAGCTCAATTACTTTCCCATTACCGCTCAGTGAATCTTCTTCATTTTTTCTTTTAACTGGCTGCTCCATGTTCTTCCCCCCTGAGGCCAGCTCTGCTGTCTGACCCTCTGACAGAGCAGCAGAGACCAGGTCTCAAGCATCCCATGAATCTTCAGCTCAGCATTTGACCCCAGAGGGGCTGCAATACCTCACGGGATGCCTCTCTCAGGTGAGAACTTCCCTTATTCACCCTTACCTAGGCTCTGGGAGCTTCCTCTTTCCCCCACTCCTCATCCCACATCTCTCCTTTCTCTGGCATTGGATGCAAGGCCCTTGGTGCAGAGCTGCCACGTTTCTGGGAAGCTCATGAGACCTGAGAGCTCAGAGCAGCCCTTCCCTTTGCAAGGCAACAACAGAGCTCAGGGGGCATTTTAATCCCTCCTTCTTTTAGTTCAGTAATCCTCATCTCTCCCTCTCCCTGCCTTTGCACAGGCCTGGGAGACACAGGGACCTCTCTCTGTTTTGGATACATCCCTATCTAGAAGGTTAATTACAAAAACTGTAATTCTATGGCCCTCCTAATGTTCAATGGAACAAAGGTTAATTGATGTGATTACAGCTCATAAGCTGAATTGCAGTCCTTAGTGGGATGGATGATTTCAGGCATATGGGCTGCAATTATTTCTCCCTCTTGGCTCATCGGGGTTCTGCTAAACCCATAGTAGGGACCTAATGATACTTAAGGGTAGGAAGATAAAGCAGTTAATGGTCACATAACTTTCTCCAGTTGAGTGGTCTTAGGGCTGAAGTGACTACCACAGGGTGTTTTTTGAGCAATGGACATAGAAGTGCAGTAATGATCACATTGGGTAATACCAGAGGCCCATCTCACGTGACAGCCTGTCTCCAAACAGCAGCAGGTGAGGGCAGGGCAAGCACACCACAGGATTTACCCAGATTACTCTCCCAGCCACCTCTGGCTTCCAGACATGCTAAATCACATGTGGCGTTCATTCACACGTGGCCTTTAATACTTCCTGGATTTTTCTCCACAGAGTTGTCCACTCACATTTGGAATGCTCCAGATGTCTGCTGCATTTCACAGCTCATCAACATCCCTGCCACAGTGCCACACCCTTCTGAAACACCACCTGCCTGTTCCTTCCGACCCCCAGCCCAGTCCTGTTGCTGCGACAGAACAATTGCTCTTTATTCTCCTTCTCCGTGGTACTTACAATTTCATAGCTCCTCACCAGACTCTTCCAGACAGGGGAGTCCTAGCCCAGTTAATCATTTTTCACACCCAGGTGCACTTCCCACCCTTTTCACTTCCCACCTTTAGTCATCTCTGCTGCTCTGAGCTGTTTTTAGCTCTATTATATAAAAGGCATTTGAGTTGGAGAAGCCAGAGTTGTATACCCTACTCAGCACGTGGGCAGTGGCATAATGACTTTCTCTGCTTTGCTTTATTTTCCTTCCTGTGGCTGGGCTGGCAGGAGCTTCCTCCACCTCTGAACCATCTTATTGAACTGCCACGCAACAGGCTCAAAAGTGCGATACCGAGTTTGCAGCAGATACACAACCTTCTGTGGTGCAAGATTTGGATGAAGAATTTAAAGAAACGTAACAGACCCTCTTAGCACTCAGATTCGAAAAGAAACTCCGGCACTCAGGTCTTCCAAATCAATGTGTCCTCACAAACAGCCCTTTCATTGCAGTTAGTTCTCCATAAGAGCCACAAAACAGGGGAATCAGAGCAAAAGATACCTGATTGGTGCTGAGTTACTCCCAGATATAATTCTTACAATGTACACAAAGCACTGTTACAGAAAAACCAATAGCTTTTCCTTGTCCCCTTCCTCTCTTCTTTAAAATCCTCTCTGGGCAACAAACAAGCACAGGAGGGATTCTAAGCTTAAAAGGAATCAATATGCAAGGAGTAAGAAAAGCTGACAAACTGTACTTTCTCTCCCAGTGAGCACATTTCAGCAGTACAATTGCCATCATTCTGGATATACAAATATTGAAATCCCACACGGTATTTCCATGCGTTGCTGGAAAGACCATTTCCTCCAACCATGCAGTAGGCTTTCAAATGTGTTCTCTGTGTTCTCTGAATTTCAATGATGACCATGCAGATGAACAAAATAATGCACATTTTTGATGGCACATTTGGCGAGAATGACATATTAAATTTACAAGAATAAATTCAATTAGTAGAACCATTCATTCCCCAGCATTTAACTTATTTACACTGAATAAACACATCAGACAAGCCACTCTCTAGAGATTGTGTGCAAATGCCTGGCAATGGGAATGTACTCCTTGGTGCGTTTGAGTATAATGGAAGGAAATTAATAATTTTTTTTTAAATAATAATTATTTTGCATTTATATCAAATGTTGCATTCCGTGATCTCAAAACATTTAACAGATGGAGAGTGATACAGTACTGCCTTTTTGGAATCTTGAACACTTGTTTACATGAAATTATACCTATAGCACCCCAGTATTTTACTGGCTGCAGGGCACAAGCCCTAAACACAGAACTTCCTGCAGGCACCCTCTCTCTGCCCAAGCAAAGGCACTCTGTGATCACAGGTGCCACAGAAAGAGCAAACAGACCTGCAGGCACACACTGGCTCTTCACTAAGGCAGAGCTTTGTGCGGGGAAACTGCTCAGATGGTGCTGTGGAAAGAGCCAGGCTTCACTGTTACGGAAAGAAGAACAGTAAGACTCAGAAGATCCTGCCAAGCAGTCCCAACAGAAATTGTCCCTAAATCCAGGCATCATTTTAACCTCAAACAGCTTTAGCACAGAGAGGCGGAATGTCCAATCCAATCTTAGTTTCTATTCTTATACACAGACCTTTTTACCAGTGACCAAGGGGCAAGAGAGCTTCACACCCAGCCCCTGATATGTCAACAAGGCAATGTGGTGCTGTTGGGACAATGCAGTCATTCTCACCTGTTTCCCATCAGCCTAAAAGTGCCAGGAGCTTGCCAGCCTCTGATGTCACCTTTAGATTTCTCTTAGGTCCCTTTTCATGTTACACACCTTCCTCTCACCTCCTGGTGAGAGCTAGCCTCCTCCAGAGGAGCAGAAACTCCAGCAGATACTCATGCTTCACATACTGGGGCTGAAGGGAGGGGGTTGTGGAGCAGTTGGGGCTCTGTGAGTCTCTGCCTTCATTAGGGAATGCAGATGGGAATGACTGAACTCTTCACAAATGGCTGTCACAGCGTGGCTGAGTGATGCCTGGCGAGGGGGTCACTCTAACTTGGCAGTGGAGAAGAGCTGAATTATATAGACCAGCTCTTCCCTCCCCGCCCTCCACCGCAGGCCTCCGCTTTTCTTCCAACTAATGGCTCCTTCAGCAAGTCCCTTCAATAGGCTGCTTGAAAGGCACAGCTCCACTGCAGAGGGAGGGTGAGATCAAACAGAGGGAGAGACAGGAAGGAGGATAAGGAAGGCAGGTAGAGATCGGGAAGGAAAGATGGAAGTATGAGAAAGCAGCATGCAGAAGGCAGTAAGGGGAAGACAGAAGGAGAGATGGAAGGTTTATTTTCAAGTTGTTAATAGCATGGTCCCAAGCATACCTTCCTCAGTATGGCCAGAGACACTGGGCTCTTCAGCCATGAGCAGAGAGGAAAGCAGAGAAGTGGGGCAGACAAGCAAGCTGTAATCCCAGCAGCTGGACAAAGGATACCTCCCAAAGAAATTCTGTTCCTGATCTTGTAAGCAAGATGCTGATCACTCAGTGCTCTGGTTTCCCACATGAGGACTCCTTTCACTCCTCCCCACTCCAGAAAGCTGTTCATGCCCTCCCAGCCACCCAGCAGGGAAGGTGCCCAGGGGACTTCACTCCTTCAGGTGCCAGCAGTGTTTGGTGAGGAGGACAGCCAAGGCAGAGCAAATCCATGCCATTTTCTGTTCTCTGCTGCAGGTTCATTTGCTCTGTTAAGCCTTGGCATGGTTTAGCAGAGATGCCTAGGGTCACTTTATCTTGCCTGTTTGTTTGGGCAGCCAGTCAAGCAGCTAGCAGCAGAAACAACAGGAATTTCTCTTTTGTGCGTGCGGGCAAATTAAATGAGATTTGAACTCGCTGCTGGATCTGCACCAAATGAGCCCCCCGGGGCATAAGCTGTCAGGCAGCGAGGAGGGGCCGCCAGAGCAGTGAGAACTTTCCCTGCCAGAGCAGCACAAGCAGCACAGCCAGGAGATCGCCCCCGCTCCTCCAGATCCGTAGCTGCCAGAACGCTGCTCGCACTGCCTGCCACAGAACAGACTGGTGGTCTGCTTCCACCTCCACAGGTATTGAGAACGAGAGGCATGGCACATGCACCTCTGCATGCCTAGGGATACATCTCCAGCCCACCCACCCAGGCGTCCGAGGGAACGTGGGTGTCCACCAAAAACTCACTGGACTCAGGCCCCTCTCATGACTTCTGCTTTGAGGGAGCTTCAGGACTATGAGGGTCTCCTTGGTCAGCTCCAGGAGGAATGTTCAGCACAGTTCAGCCACAAAGTTTGTCTTGCAAAGATGCTGGCAGTGGCTTCCAGAAGTACAGGGCTCCCTCGCCTTGGCTGACTGCCATGGGAAATCCAGTTTCTGGCTGTCTCAGCAGACAACTGATCCTTTTCTATGCTGTGCCTTGAAATCGGCAGTGAATGAGAGGTACTAAAAATGGATCTGCTCTGCAGACGTGACTGACACTCCAGCAGGGTCACCCTGCAATCTATGTGTGCTCAGGATTTGCTTTTCTTAGCCCACTGTTTTCCCCTGCTACTGCCTTCCTATCCACCCACCCTTCTGCCAGGCCTGGCTAATATGAGCATGAAGATAATGAAAGCTGCTCCAATTATTAAAAGCACTACTTGTGCACAGATTTCCCATTTGAACCATCTCAGCAGGTGCCACAACTTGCAGCTCCTGCCATTTCCCAGCCAGACTTGGTCCAGCAGGCAGTTGAGCCTAACCTTTCCTCCTGCCTACTCTTCTGGCTCCAGCTGAGGTGCAGAATGCCAAGGCTAACACACACAGTGCCGGGCTACCCATGTGCAGGGTAAGGAGAAGGAAAGCCAGGAGAAGCCCTCTACTAGTAGGGCTGTTGCCTTAATGTTGTAGTTGGAGCATTTATGGACATGGGTTTAGCATGGACTTGGCAGTGCTGCACTAGTGGTTGGACTTGGTGATCTTAAAGGTCTTTTCCAGCCTAAAAGATTCTATGATTCTAACAGTTTGGACAGGCTGCATCAGCTTCTGCTGAAGACGCTTGCTTCTTAATCCCAGCCTTGTGACAGTCTCACAGTGAGAGGTTGCTCCTTGTGGAGCAGCTGGCTGGGAACAGTCTCCTCCTCCCACCTCCCGTGTTGGCTGCTGGCATAGGGGTCTGAGATCTCCATCTCTGGGAGTGCTCGCACAGTAATCAAAGACTGACCAAGTTGCCAGGCTTGGCTGGAAAAGGAGCATGGTTTGCCAGCTTCATTGCCAGGAGAAGCAGTGTCTCGTTCCCCAGGCCCAGAGAAGGAAGGGGTGAGCAACACCTGGCTGAGCCCTCTCTTGCCCACCTCCCCACCTCACAGCACAGTGTCACGATGGTCGTGAGGCAAGGTAGATAGACCAGGGCTTTTCTTTCAGGCACATACAACTTGTCCAGGGCAGGAAGGCTGAAAGCCTCTTAAGAAAGGGCTAGAGATCCATCCTAATGCAAAGCCCTCTAGGTCACTCTTCCTGGGCTCTGAGGATCCTACCCTATTTCCAGGGGCGTCTGTGGAAGAAGTTTTATTGGAGAGAGCAGCACTTCGGAGATGGAGAGAGGCAGCGAGAGAACTCCTTAGGGGGGGAAATCAAAGCGGTGTGTATGCTAATGGAAGGAAGAGGTGAGGAAAGACAGCATTCCAGAGTGGCAGGAAGGTCCCCTCCCTCCTCCTCCCTCGGGGGTTCATTACAGGCTGGTATTTCCGAAAAGGCACAGCCATCCGATCCGATGTCACCCCGCATATCAACAAATCCCTTCCCACGGGATCCTAGTTAATTTGCTTCCCATCTATTGATCCCTGTGGCAAGTCACCATTAGCGGCAGCTCCGCCTGCCTCTTCCTCCTCGCTCCGCTCCGCGCTGAGGAGGAGAGGGAGCGCCGGGCTCATTACTGGAGAGAGACATTTAGGGGAGACTGGAGATGAAAGGTGCCGAATTGCTCCCTGGGCCCGCTCCCCATCAGAGATACCTCCTTATTTATAAGGCCGGCAGCATCCCCCTGATTAGCAAATGCTTTCAGGCTCCCTCTCCCCTGCACTCAGCATATTGATTAGCCTTTGTTCGCTGCTTTATGAACCCGTTCGGTAATGGGCTGGGAGCTTGTAAACGGCATTGGATTTCCTTTTACATCTGCCTGAACGAAGGAACGGCTGAGTGTTTACAAGGGGGAGAGTTACAGCCCTGCTGCCACTGGCAGCACACTCCGCTGATGGCTGAGAGTGGGGACACCCCTTTCCCACATCTCATCCCTAATCCGCTCCTCCTTAGCTCCTCTTGGACAGGGAGTGCTCTGCTGAGGGAAAGAGGTAATGGACCAAGGCGATTTGAGTGGATCCTGCCCTTATCCTACAGCATGGTCTCTCCCAAGCTCCACCATACAGGGCTGTGGAGGGGACCAGGGAACACCACAACTTCCTCCCCAGGCACAGTGACACCTTTCTGCCCTCCCTGTCTGGTCTTGCTCTGATGGCTTTGCCTGTCAGTGTCAGCTCTGAGGTAGCTCCTGTAGGATGTTCCTTCACTCCTTGCTGACTTGTCCCTACAGCTCTGTGAAGTACCAGCAGCATCCCCACCCTCTGCTCCATCCCTGATCCTGGAAAGAAGGAGAAAGCACCAGTTCCCAGGGGGGCAGATGGACAGGTTATTTAAGGCAGGTAATTTTCTAAGTAGCCAACAGAAGCAAAGCAGATATTACATGTGCCTAAGGGAGGGTCCCTCCAGTGCCACACACGACACTCCTGTGGGCATGGCAGGAAAAGTTTAGGAAGTAATGCCAGAGCCTTGCCACAAGCCATGGCAGATCAGGCCCTGGTAGCTGATCGTTCTGTAGTCACTTACAAAAAATGTGACTATTTCCCCACTCTTCAAGTCGGTCCCATTATTTTGTTTGCTAACAGGATTTAGTGAAATGGCAGATGGCATTCCCCCCAGGAGGAAAAGAGGCTGAGTTGCCTGATATGTATTGCATGTTCAGTTCTATTTGCTCAGCTGTAGGTCTGCCTGTCCTGGACTGTCCATCCTCTAACTATCAGATACAGCCAGAACACTATTGCTTACTCCTAAAAGTTTGATCAAACTGACTCCAAACATTATGGCTCAAGGTGCTTCTTCCACTGATTATATCCTCTAGACTCAGACTGCAGAACCTCCACTTCCTTTCCTCACCACAGTTTGATTTCTGAAGCTGTAAGATTTCTTTCCAACATCACTGAAGTGGCTATTTTCGGGCCATTTTGATTGCAGATTTTCCAGTTTGGAAGTGTTAAGAGTGTCCCTCACAGAGCTCATAGCAGCCTGTGGAACCAGGGAACCTCTCTTGGCCACAGATACATCTCTATTGTTCAGCAGAAAGTCAGTGGAAAGCTATTAGAGCCACTTGAGCCGGCTATTGCAGCGAAACATTTACTTGAACAGAGCTAATGTATTACTTTTTCTTGCAATGCCCTGATGCATTGCTATGGTTTGCAGTTCACTAGGACTTTCCAGTGAGCCACAAGCCTAAACTAACACTGCAGATGTGTTTTCCAGGTACACTGCACTGTTACCTGCATCCCTTTTTCAGAAGGCAGGAATGTAAAAGTAATAGGTTTGATGCAGAGTTCTTGGCACAGTGAAGCAATAATACAACCAGGACACTTGCTGGGAAAGTGGAAATCTGATTAGTACCATCTAAAGTGGAAAAAGTTCAGGACTTAGTGCACTTTGGGATATGTCTTGGGGCTTTTGTCTGTGAGACCAGGGAAACATTCCATGGTGTGAAAGACATGGGAACAGCATCCCTGTTAGCCAGCACAGCACCACCTCCTAATATGGAGTCTCTTCTATTGCAATGGGCCCCCGTTTGGCTGAATTCTGTTAGGTCCAAGTATTCACTAGAAACCTTCTGCTTTCCAGGGCATCAGAGACCTTCACCCTCAAACATTTTGCTCAAATACTGCAGGACACAACATGCGGCAAAGAGCAGCCACCCAAAAGGACAGGAATATCCACAGTCGTCATTCTTTTCCCCACCATTTGCCATATACCCAGCACACACCAAAAGCAGAGCCATTTTATCCAGGCATTTCTTCCCAGCTTGCACCCACCTTCATCACTGGGGTAAGACACAATATCCAAAGGAGTTTCACAGAGCAGAGCCCACTCTCTGGCTCTTCTGTTTTAAAAATCCTTCTGTGGAAGTAAATGGAGTTGACCTTTTCTCCAAGGTTGCATCTACTTGCTGTTCCCACTGGAGAAGGAAGCTTGCACTTTCCTCTGGACCTTGTGTACCCACTGAGGCAATGCTCACATTCTCAGCTAAGTCCTTGGTTGGCTCTGGGACAGGAAACCTTCTAGGAGAATCCAGAAGCCACAGGTAGCACTGGGGATCCAGTAACAGGTATTTCTAGTCTGCCATGAGGTTACCCTTTGGATTAGTATTGATTTGTGCAACCCAGAGCAGCTTTCGAGAGAGACAACTTTATCCTGAAGTTGTAGTGCTGATGGCTGACAATCATCCAGGTTCCCCTGGTGTTTTCTGGAAGTGTCCTCATCAAGGGACAAGTGAGGTGTTGACCTCATAGAGTCCTGAGGATTGTCACAAAAGCTGCAGTGTTTGCAGGAACCCCCCTCAAGTCAATGCCTGATTATTCATGCATGGGAAATGGTATAACTCACATCACTACTAGAGCAAACACAAGCCAATGCAGAAATCATTCTGTAGCTAAGACAGAAGACTAACAAGAAGTGTTTTATCAGATGACATAGCTATTCTGGGCTTACAGATGATGCTCAAATGCTATTAAGATTCCCAACTGACCCTGAAACCCAAAGACAAAATCTGATGAAGAACAAGCCTTGATCATCAGAAAACAAAATCTTGTGGGGGGCTTTCTACTAGATCAGCAATACCCAAGGGGATGCCATGAAGACTGATTCTCCAGAGACAGAAATACAGAGCTGGAGACCTCATTTGGGGATTTTTCATTTTCCCATCTGTAAACAGAATGGAGTAGAGAGCCAAAATGCCAATTAATTTAAGGTTGGGATAGAAATTGCCATCCATGTAGCAGAACTAGAGAAATCTCATCCAGGGACTTGTACCAGGAAGTCAGAGAATGGACTTGTAGCACTCTTCAATGAAGTTGCCTATGTTCTTCTTTCAAAAATTCCAAAAGTCATAAAAACAGCTGACACCTAAATTTTCCTTTTCAGGGCATATGACACAAGGAAGGGGCATGTTTGTGCATAAAATCCATTAATAATCCAAAGCCCAAAATGTACTGAGACACTCCTTAGAGGGGTTTTGGCTGGAAGCCAATATAGCATTTTTATGGAAGGTTTTATCTCCTGAGACTTTAAAAAACCTGCATTCCCTCAAGAGTAACTCCTTCCCTAGAAGCTGCAGCAAGGTCTCTGGAATAAACCGCACCAAAGAAACACTGTAATTTGTCAGTGCCTTCATTTCTGTCTGTGGCCTGTCCTGCTGCAGCACCTCAATCCATCCACTCACATATCTAGTCACATTCAGGCTGCAAAAAGATTACACACGTTCAGGGGACCTTCAGAGCTGACTTTCTGAGGAAACAAGTTTGTTCTTTATATCCATTAATTTTTCTTTGCAAACATGAGGCACAGAGGCACTTCTGGCCACTGCCCTTTCTGCAGCAGCAGCTGACAGCAGCACGTTTTGCCTGAAGCCTGTGACTTTGTCCTTCGTAAGAATGCTTCAGAGTTGTCACCATGGGCAAGGCAAAGATCAAAAACATGTAGGGTGGGGAGGGAGTAAGTAGCTCAGCTGCTGCAAACAGTGAAATGCGGAGAGGAGAGAAATACCTTTTCTTCCCCAGAAGTGACCCCATTCCCAGCAGTCCCATCTCAGAGGACTCTGGCAGCCTGCTCAGGTGCTCTGAGCCTGGCTGGCACTCTGTCCACATCATCACATCCAAGGGGAAGAGGCTTACCTCAGGACTCCGCTGTAGTGTCTGAGGAGACAAATCACCTGTCCCTGGTCAGCCTTGAGCCAAAATTAGGAGTTGCTGGTCCTGAAGTGAAAAGCAGGAAGTACAGAGACTGCCCTTGCATTGCCTTGGAGATGTCACACAAACATTGCCAGCCTCTCATGGGACTGCTTCCCACCTGGCACAACCTGTGAAGGATGGAAACACAGCAGGACATGGACACAGGAAAACTGAGGAGACAAGGGATAGCAAATGAATAGATGAATAGGATAAAATTAGAGCATAAATTGGATTGGGGTAACATTGAGCTATCCTGAGTGCTATAAAATGCCACAAAAGGGGAGGTAGCCACATAAAATGTAGTGACAGTGTAAAAATCAAAGTCTGGCACTAACAGTTGTGATCTTTTTTAATCTATTGATTAAACCAGTGATCCTTTCCAGCCCTAAATGCTACTAATATGTTGTCCTGGGAATAAACTTGGAGCTGGGAAGGAGAAAGTTGTCCTCTTAGGAGCATTTTTCAAGGTTTTAGTGTTTCTATCATGTTGAAATAGGCTTTTGAGCTTTCTCATAAAGGAAAAAAAAAAAAAAGAAAAAATCACAGGAAAGGTGATACTCCTCTAATATTTGGGGAATCAGAGTGCATGAAGGGGAACAGTGCACCCCAAGTTTAGTTAGTACCCAGCTGCCAGGTTCGGGCATGCTGACTGAGCCCTCACTGTCTCTCCCTGTGGAGCTGTCCCACGTGGTAACAACTAATTAGGAGAGACCCAAGTCACATAACACACATACAGAGACAGAGAGACAGACAGCCTGGTGAGACAGACTTAAATTATTGCTGCAACTTTGAGGTGTCACATCTTATTGTAGGTAGAGCTGCCATTTGTAGGTGGCAGCTGGGAGGATTTATTTCCCAAAATACAGCAGCACTTCAGAGCCACACTGAGCCAGCATTGGAGAGGTGCCTCCCCTTGCTGTGGCACCTCTTTCTTTCTACAGGCTGTACATGGAGCAAGGCTCAGGCAGCAGAGCACCAGAGCCAGGCTGAATTGCTAATCTCAGACAGACAAGATGTAACATCTGCAATAGCAGAGATATCCTGAGAATGATAAGAAGGAAGGAGACTGGAGTCAGCTGGGAGCAGAACTGAAACTCCTTTCCTCAGAAATTAATCTCCATTCAGACACACTGGGATCATCCCTGAGGATGTCAGTGTTGCTAGACCCCTCCCAATGTCAAACACACATGTGCATATGCTGTCCAGCATGAGCAGTCCATATTGGTCCCTTCTTTATTTCCTCTGAATCATCCCCCACACAAATAAAGATTTTTCTCTCTCTGCCTCTTCTTGCTCTTGTTGTAGTCTAGAATCACCCCACCTCCCTTCCTCCCTCATGCTTGGGCCAATTTAGAGTGTTAATTAGTGATTAATTAGCAGCACAAATCCCATTTGAAGCCCCAGACCCACTATGATGAATTCCTATGAGGGTCCTGACAAATCTTATGTTAATATCTTCCTTTTCTTCATCAAGCAATTACTTCTCACTTCATTTCTCTGCAAAGATTCAGTCCAGACCCTCAGCTCTGGTGCTGGCTTGTGCAGTCCAACTTTGTCAATTAATTATTGAATGGCTTAGTTCATGCTGTTAGACCATAAAAAAGAAAAAAAAAGGAAAAGAAAAATTGAAAGCATCTCCTCAATTATTAAATTTCAACATGTTGGGCATTAAAGCTCTTAGAGGGAATGCTGACACCAGCCTTTCCCCTTCAAACACTTCCTGCCATCACCCCTGCAGCTGGGTGTTTTAATCACAGTGGCCACGCAGAGACCACAATGAGTCCAGCCCTGTTCCAAAGTCTGATGAAGCCAAGGAAAATATTTACATCATTTTCAGAAGGACTTGAATTCATCCGATGTGTTTTTACACATCAGGGCTTTGGGGATCTACAACCTTTCTGATAAGAAACATTAGGAGACTAACCTGGGTAGTTGAAATCAAAGACCCTCCTCCATCAGGGTGTTTCAGAGAGGTTCAGGGCACAAGACACTTATTATCTTTGTCTTTTCTAATAGCATGGTTTGTTGAACTGCAGACATACTGTCTAGGCTTTTTTTGTTGTTGATCAAAGTGGTAAGTCCCAGCCTTAGTCTTAATTGTCCATACCCAAAGGGAAACTAAGTCTTTCTTCCCTGACAAGTTGCAAAAGAGCAGGATTCAGTGCCAAACAGAGCCCTGTTCTCAAACCAGAAACCCCAGCTCCTGGGACTCTCCCTTGGGCACTTCTGTTCCAAGAGGTGAGCTCTTGACTTGAGAATTTGAGCTTAAAAAGAACAAGGGTTTGAAGCAGATGTTTCGCTTTTGCCTGTCAGCTCTGCTCAGCATCCCACTGGGGAGCTGTGGCAGAGCCCTGACTCGCCCTGCATGAGCATCAAACAGCTGACCCATCTCTTCGTGCTCTCCAGTTCACAGCCAGGATGACTGGTAGCTTCAAGTGACAGGGTGCCCCAGGAGACTCAGCAATAGCACCCTATCCTACAAGCTCTTTTCCTGGCTTCCTCCCAGGTCAGCAAAGGAGAAAGCTCTCCTGGCAATAGGAGCAGCCTATGAGCCTAGAACTGAGCTCGCTCTCTGGTTTCACCCCTTCTCTCTGGAGCTCTCAGCAGGAGGAGGCATCTCAGGACCCATGATCACCATGGACTTTCATGCCCACCTCCCTTTTTAGCACCAGTGATGCCCACACCACAGCCACAAGAGTGGGGCAGCTGCTCACACCTCCTGCTGGCATTTGCTCAGTCTCAGCCCAGCTGGGATTACCATGCTGCATCCATTTTTTTTTATAGGGATTCAGACCACTCAAGCTGTTAGCCTGGCCCAGCTAAACTCCAGTGAAGGCAGCTCTTGATTCAGATGAAGGGACTAATATCAGGAAAGGGCTGTGGGGATACCTCCAGCCTGGTCCATGTAAGCCCCTGCAGTGCAGCCAGCAGCAGAGCCCACGGCAGCCAGCACCACAGAACTGCAGCCAGCCCCGCACTGCACTTTGGGGTGCCAAAACCAGTTACAATCATTTGAGAACAGAGAGTGAGAAAAGCAGCAGGGCTGTGCCTGGGAGGAAAGGGGTAAAAGGGGCTGCAAAGGCAGCCTAAGCCTCAGAAAAGCCTCCTTCCCACTCCCTGGTAATGGATTAAAGACTCCAGAGCTGTCTGCCTGCCTGGAAGCAAGGAGCATCTGGTGCATAGGCACCAGAGACTGCAGGGTCTATAGCAGAGAGCAGCTTCGGCCACTATAACTGGGGCTTGCCGAGCCTTTCCTTTCACTGACATCCAGTCTGGAGCAATAAAAATGCCCCTCTGTTCCCTCCAGCTGACTTGCAAACCCCAGCCCAGCACATCAGAGAGAAGTGAGCAATTAAAGAGACAAAGTGCTGAAAAATACATAACAAAAGCACTACAAATGGGTACTAGGAGCCTGGAGAACAAAGGCAGCGCATGTTAATGACAAACATGATTCGGTTAATTTTTAATAGTCCATAGCAGAAGCGAAGGATCGGAGAAACAAGTGGGTGTCAGACAGGAACCTCTGCCTGCCCATCGAAGATGACAGCTTGCCCCCTCTATTCCCTCCATGGACAGTCTTCACATCTCTGACCCGAGAGGCTTTCAAGAGATGCACTTGGAGGTGAGTTTTTAAGTTTTACATATGAGCTCCCTGCACCCAGAAATGCAGCCCAAGAGCTCTGAGAAAATCTCAGAGAGAAATCTCGTGGTGCTTTCAGGAAGCTTACTCTCAAAGACTGCTTGGCCAGGGATGAAGGTGTGTGTGCCATGAAGCTTGCGTGGGCCCCTTGCCCCACTGTTTCACTGCAGGAGAGGTACCTTGGCGGAGCATTTGTGGAAGTACAGGAGCTGGGGATGCACATGGTGGCTGCTGTCTGGAGAAGTCCATGCCTATCCCTGAGTCTGCATTAGCACATCCCTGAATTTGCATCAGCTTTTTCTTGGTATCCACCAGCACGTTACCTGGCGTGCATATGCTAAAGCAGCATAGCCCCTCAGCTGACACAACTCCTACTCCAGAGACATCAACAGAACCCCTGCAGCAGGCTGGGCTGGGAAAGGAGGGACAGCGTGACCCTGAAGACATCCAGTGCTTTGCACAAGTCCACAGCTTCTCTCTGAACTTCTCTTCATTCCTCTACCCTTCCCACTCTGTCACTGCTGTCTTCTCTGTAACAGCTAATGAGGCTCCTATTCCTGATTCCTAACTTGCAAAGCCACTTTTTTGCACACTAAATTCCTTATGCAAAAAAAATCCAGACAAGCTGAAGCAAACTGAGGTCAGAAATTTTGGGCTGAATCCCTTACCCCACTGCCAGGGAGTGGGTGGTAGGGGGTTGCACTCCTGTGCTGAGCAACACAAACAAGTCTGCCTCCCCACACATACAGTTCACTCTGCTTACAGCACAGCTGAGAGTCCAACACTCCTATATCCTCCCTAGCAATACCCTATCCCTCATCCCAGCCTCTGCTGCCATACAGAGCAGGGACACAGAAAAATGTGGTTGGGCCGAGAGATGGGCAGCTGGGTGTGGGTATGAACCAAGAGCTGCTTTTGGCAGTGGGACAGTCTCATGCTGAGGAGCCATGAAACTTGGGGATCATCACCAAGTCACTCACTCAGGTCAAGCAGGAGTCTGACATGGTCATCACAGCCAGAGCTGGGAGAGACATGCCCAGAGAGAGCCCATCACCAGTCATGAGCTCCATGATGGCATGGAGCAGTCACGGGCCACTCACACAGCTGCTGGTGCACCCATATGGGCTGGGGAAGCCCAGTGGAGCTTCAACACGTGTTGATGCACCCATCACACTTGTCCCAACTCTCACCAGGTACCTGGGAATCCAGGAGCACAGCATCCCTAAGATGGTGTGGTCATCTCACCTCCACAAAAGGAGAAAGTGCTACTGCAGGTCCCACGTGGGGGAACTGCTTTGGGGACAGGAGAGGAACTGGACACATCTTCCCAGAGGCTGCAGCCTGGCGAGATGCTGGGGGAAAAGACTGTCAAAAACTAATTTAAAAATGTAGCGCTCTGCTTGATTTCGTGTCTGAACATGTCACTTAACAGCAATTTAGTCATTCTTTCCTGCCTTTCGCTGAGGCACTGACACTTTTTTAATAAAAACACGTACAGAAGCTTCAGGCACTTTATTAAGTGCACAGCAAGGGTGCTGGTACCCATGTCTCTGCCCACGATGCTCCCTGTTAGTGTAATGAGAGCTTGCAGGAGCACAGAAGCTGGCAGAGCCCCTTCCCCAGCTCCAGCTGAACACTCACAACCTGATTTCCCAGAGCACATGCTTGGCTTCCTCTAGAAATCACATCTTCAGCTGGTGCCTAGGTGGAAGGCATTCAGCAAACCTGATCTGCCACCAAGCTTACATAATTATTAGAATTTCTAATTGCCTTTTTTTTCTTCTTTTTCTTTTTTTTTTTTTTTTTTTTTGGGTCCCCAAGCCATGTTGCAATGCAGAAGCTGCTGCTGCTGCCATGGTTACACCAGCCAGCCAATATCCAGCTCCCAGCTACATCCTCCGGAGTGGGTTGAGCCTTGGGAGCCTGTGTGCCGTGCTGACCCCTTCCCAGGGGACAGGGCAGCCTGGCACCACCTTACACTGGCAACTTCTCTTGCCACCTCTCCATCAGCTCTCTGTATCTGCAGACTTTCTGGCTTTGAAACACATCTCTGTTGCACCAAAGCTCTGAGCACATCCCACTCCAGGGTGAGCCCTGCACTCAAGGGAAGCAGCAGTGGGACTGCTGGGAGCCAGAACAAGCAGGTCTGGCTGATGCTGGGGCCCTCCATCAGGAGACAAGCCTCAGGTTGACATGCTGTGGATGGTTATTGTAGGTGGAGCTGAAAAGACACCTTCCAGGGCCCTGTGGTTCATTTTGTAGTCTGCTTATCTCTTGCATGTGCATCTCTCTCCTCTTTCTAAGAGGAAAAGCCAGCTAGTGGCAAATGAGGTGTCACTGCACATCAACTGATCTGATTAAAAGGCTTTTTCTTGATGGGGAAAAATTACTGCTCTTTCTCTGTAGTCATCTAGTAGCCTGACTCAAGTTTCTAGACGGCTTTTCTGGGGTTCAGGTTCATACTGAGTACAGGTAAAGTGAGCTCCATGTCATGTCATTCCACTGATGGCCCAAAACATCACTTAAGTTGGAGCTGCATAATCATCTCCATGCATCTCATTCATCAATCTGCATAATCATCTTGCATGCACCTCTTCCTGTGGCCCTAAAGAGTTCTAAACTCAATCCCCCAACCAGACTGGGAGATGCCAATTATCCTGCAAACCCTGACCTGACCCCAAATCAGGAATCTCAAGGAAAACTCTTTTTCCTCAGTTTCTGAGGCCCATATCCACACCACAAGCATCCCAGCTAAGTCTGCAACCAACCTCTGGATGTTCTTTGCACTCTTGTAGCTTTGCCCATCCTTTAGCAAATCCCTGCCCTGGTCCTGCATGCCCAAGGCTGCTGGCTTTAGGGTGGCTGGGACATTTCCCTTGCCAAGATCAGCAGAGGTAAGGGGTTAAGCTCAGGACAAGCAGACTGATTTCCCCACAGCTGAATCTCACTGCCAGCAGCACCCCTGGGCTCTGGGAGACACCTCTGCTCTGTGTGCCAAAGCAGTGGGCAGCTGCCTGTGCCTCCCTCCTTGCAGGGATGGGGAGTAACTATGGTAACTGTCTCGGCTGCATCCCAGCTCCATGTTTGCCTCTCCTCAATAGTGCTTGTGTTTATCTTCCATGCTCCATCTGCAGCTTACTCCTTCTTTCTCATGACCAAAGGCAAAAAGTGAGGTCTTGTAACAGCTCCCAGCCTGCTTTCCCAGAGACAGGGTTAACCACAGACAAACAGATCCCCACAGGTAAGGCATTACCTCATTCAACACCTTCCCTGCTCACCCCCTGAGAGTCCCCACAGGTCCACAGCAGAGATTGTTAATCACCAAAGCCCAAAATGAGTGTTTGAAGCCTGGCAGGAGCCTGGAGGTGCCAGTGGGCATCAGGAAGTGCCCCACAAGAGGTACGCTGCAAGGGCAGGTGGGGTGGCACATTCACTGCTGGCTCATGCACACACAGCCTGGGTGGTTTCCAGAACTACCCAATAAAGCAATACAGGTGCTACCCTTAATCCCTGCATAACTTAATCCCTCAGTTGTAGAACAGGGTGACTGGGTTTCCTCCTGCACATTCTTCAAAACCTTTGGGGCACAGCCACTGCTCCATGCTGCAGTGCCTGGCACTAGAATTTATGTCCAGTGTCAGCTGTGACTGCTAAGGTAAAAATTTTCAAAAGCATTTTAATGACTCAGATGTGGAAATCAGATCTGGGTGACACTTCTGAGAATGGATTTTGGGTTCTTAACACTTTTGAAATGTTCCCCACAATAATTTTAGAATGTCTAAACTACCAATTAGTGCTTGATTAACAATGGTAAATAGAAGCCTTGTGTTCTGCTCTGTCCCTTGCTGTTTCAGCTATTAATGACAACTACACCAGGAGCTGCCAGGGGAAGCATTTAATATGTGAAGCCAAGATTTATTTTCCTTCTGAATCTAAAAAAAAAAAGATGATGACATTTCTTTTCCCTTCTTTCTCTCTGCTTTTTTTTCCTCCCTTTGCTTTGTCATGCCAAGCAGCATGTCTGACACCAGCTGAAAACATCTGGAATGGTTCTGATAGGAGCAGAGCCAGCTGCCTTTTCATATTTCTCTGGGACTGGGAGACATATATCAGATGTGAGTGTCTCTCCTCACTAATAATATGTTATCTGAATAAATAACTGGTGGTGGCTAAGACCTGGCTGAAGTGTTTGCTCTCTGCCTCCTTTTGCAGAATTTGATTTACAATGTCTTCTCTCGCTTCACACTGATTCTTATTTTACTTTAGAGTTTTTTTATTCAATCATTTCTTTTCTTGTCCTCCTCTCCATCCCTCCCCTCCCCTCCTTAGGCATTCAATCACAGGTGCCTGCAAGAAGGGGGGCGGGGAGGGGGGGTGGTGCAACCCAGCTTTTCACCTGCTTGCATGGCAAATGGAGAAAATTTGAGAAGCAACTGCATGAATATTTTCTACCTAGTCCCAGCCCAGATCCATCCTGAGGATCAGGGCTTGTCTGAGAGGTATGATTTGGACTTGAGCCTGCCAGCACAGGGGGATGTATGGTGAGGTCTGGCCATGCCCAGGCACAATAATATGAAATGGAGATGCAGTGTGTTTGTCCATGGGCACCAAGGGTGCATGGGCATCAGCACTGCAGTCCTTCTGGGACTCACTTTCCTTTTCCCCCCACATGAAGGGTGCTCCTGCCCATGACAGGAACCCTCCTTGGTGCCACGGGGGATCCCAGACACCCAGTGTTGACCCCCAAAGGAGTCACTGTCATGCCCACTGCACCTGAAGCACAGCCACCATGTGAGCAGAGCAGAGCTTCCTGTGAGCAGAGCAGAGCTACCCAGCACACAGCCAGCAGGAGGCTGGGCTGCACAAGCACAGAGAGTCCCAAAGGCATTCCCACATGTCCCTGGACCACCAAGGTTTCCCATCCCAGCTCCCTTCCCTCTCACACCACAGCTATACAGTCACCTCTGCCTGGACAATCCTGCCATGCTCAAATCATCCCTTCTTCCCATGATGAAAGTGATGTTGTTGTCTCCAGCTGTCAGGAGCAGAGGGCTGTGATGAATCCTTCCTCTCAAGGCATCCAGGGGCTCTGCAAAACTGCAGAGGCACCTGATTCCAGCAGGCCATCCCTGGCTGGGCACCGGCAAGGGAAAACACCTTGGGATGCCAAGGGCATTTCTGGCAGCAGGAGTGATTTCAGGCAAAGAGGAAAGCAAGTTATGTGACAGTGATGAAATGTGAAACCAGCTGCTTTTAAGGCCTTTCATCCATCATCCTTGTGAGCCTGTGACAGTGACAAGAGGAAGGGTGGGATGAGAGGAGAACTTAGAAAGAAGCATAGTGAAGAGAGCTGGCTCTGAAGACTTGGCATAGATTAAAAATAAATAGCTCTTCCCACATTTGTCTGCACCTCCATCCACTCCTGTCTGTACAAATAACATCCTGAGAGTGTCTCTTCCATTGTCAGGTCTCTGCATGGTCAGTGATGGCAGGAAATGGAGTCTAACAGACTGTCCCATCCACCCCATAGGTCTCCACCCCTCCTAAGTCACTGCCCTCCCTCACACAGATGTTCTAAGATCTCCATACAGAGAGTCTCTTCCACCACAGACACCTCTCCAGACCTTAGCCCCATGGGAGTGACCCACACCAAGGCAAAATAAACCCAACCACAACACATCTTAGGAAACAGAGCCCCCTGAGAGCATCAGCTGGGGGCTCTGAGGACAATGGCAGCTCAGGCTGCTCTTCGCCTCCACCAGAGGGTGTGGCTAGACGTTCTAGCAGTGCCATATTGGAAGAGGCACTTGTTCCTCTTGCACTGTGTGTCTTCACAGGGGTGGGACATTCTCCTCCCCTCCAGGACCACTGCATTTTCTGTTAGTTGATGGGAAATGTGGGTAAAATCCGGTTCTGCTTTTTATTTCAGAGGATAAAGCGTGTCTCCCAGCCTGGAAATGCAGCTACTCCCAGCTTCTCCCAGTTCAGACTGGGAATCCACTGTGACAAAAACATCTTCTCCTGAGGATCAGAGCACCAAGGACACCTGGCTACATAAAGAAAATCACCCTTGGAAGCACCCTGCAGCAGGCAAGGGTGGTGGGGCAGCCAGCAGTGGGCAAGCTATTTGTTGCCCCTTAAAAAGCTTTTGCTGGATTAACTGGAGACTTAAGTGTGGAAATGTATTGCATCACCTGCCAGAGGACAGTGAAAAACAAAGCAAGAGGTATGTTCCACCCCTGTAAAAGGCTTCAGATGAAAAGCAGCCACGGAGTTGTCATGAGACTGCTTGTTTGTGTTATTTTGGACTCAGATATTTGCAAATACAACCTGTTCTAAACTGATCTCTCTCTGTTTTTTCAGACAGTGTGTGATAAATGTGTTGATTTTGCATTCGTCTCTGGGAAGTGAGAGGGGGCTGAGAAGGAAGAGCAGCTGAGAGAAGGGACACTGCTTACCTGGGATGTGGTTTAACAAGGGCCTGGATCCCTGTGACCATAGGGCATTTACAAGTGACTAATCACCACCATGCTCTCCCAAAAGCCTTCCCCACAGCCACCTCTGCACTCCTCGTGGACTCTGAATTCAGCCTCAGAGCCCTCTGGAAAGGGGTTACCCTCCCTGTGCTGCTCGAGGGGATGGAGGCGGCATTTAGATGGAGAAAATCACTTTCCTGAGGACATGCAATCCATCTGCAGCAGAGCATGCAAAAGCTCACTCTGTCCCAGCTCACCTCCCCATGCCTGCCCAGCCAGGCCCACCTTTACTGCCTCATGGGCTGCAGCTGGCAGTGTCCATGCCAACCAGGGTCAGGCTTCAAGGATAAGGTACAGCCAGGAGTTTGGGCTGGTGTGCTCAGTTAAGCCCTGAGCTACCATCACAGCATGGACATACCCAGTAGTCCTGCCTGAGCTTGAAATGTTCCTCTGTTGAGTGAACCTCCAAACCCACAGCTCCATGCACGCCACTCCTCCTTATCCACCTAGCACTGCAAGTTTAAAAACAAATGCTCAGCATCCACTTTGTCCTCTCTTAAAGCAGCTGAAACCAGCTATGGGGTCTACCCTGGAGGTCTGCAAAAGCATCATGACATCCTAGGACCTTCAGCCAGATGACGCACCCACTATCACGCCTCCTAAACAACAAAAGTCTCCACAAAGGTTTTGCAACCTTTGCTGCTTTTGCCTTTTTTGCACTTTCTGTGTCAGGGAGGAAAGCAGGGACCATGATAAATGCTGCCCAGCTGAGAGCACAACTAAAGCCACCTAGTCACTTCAGGAAAAAAATTATAAAGACCCTTGAGGAGGAGAAGGCTGAAATGAGGCAGACAACAAGGTAACAGTTTATTTTTCAGAAGACCTTCACCAGAGAAACAGTGTCTCAGGGATGTACCAGAGAGCTGATTAGTGGCAAGGACAGCAGTGAAGCTACAGCAATTGAAAATCCGTGTGGCAAGAGCAGGAGGACATTTTAGGGGTGGTCCTGAGGAGAAGGAGACAACTTTCAGAGTCACTGTTTCTCACTGAAAGAAACTTCCTTTTTGGGTTGACCAAAGCAAGTCATGCATGGCTGCGAAAATCAGTGAATTATTTCAGCTGAGGGGAAGAAAACTGAGGAGTTCAAAGGCTCCAATTCAACATTTCTGAATTAGCTGGTTTAGCTTCTTGAAATAGCCATTTATTTTTACAGATTTCTAATAGCCCATTAGACCTTTTTCTTTATATATCCCTAAGCAGAACATTGCTTTCAAACTGAGTAATTTACTCAACACAAGATAATTTTTCTGCTTTTCATTTCAGCAGGAAACAGAAATATAATAAATTTCCCAATGACCCCCAGTTGTGGGCTTGTTTCGTTGGGCTTTTTTAATGCTGCTGTTCCTGTAGCAAGCGAAAGCAGTGCTTATTTGCACAGCTATGGTCAAATGTCACATCCCTGAAAAATCTCAATAAACCAGGTTAAGAGCCAGAGACTGCACAGCTGCTGGTGGAAGTGGCACACTCTCCCAAGAAACACAAAAGCCCAGGCTGCTCATTTTCTTAGCTATTTGTGTGACAAAAGACAGCAGGCTTTTATTTGCCATTTTGCAATAGAGTGAGTTTTGCAGTAAGGAAAATGCCATTGCCCCCACAAGAACATCTGTAAGGTATCCCACAGGATTTCAGGGTCCTGTCAGGGACCAGGAGCCAGGACAGAGCAAGACAAGCATACACTAAACTTGCCCCTAATAATTTCCTTTCTACATAGTTTCAACACAGAGACTTGCTGAAACAGAGGCAGTTTTGTCATGCTTAGTAATTACCTGTGGACTTTCCTCCTTTGGATTTAGTGGAAACTTTATCATAACCTCCTTCAGCAGAGTCAAGCAGGGTAATCATCTCTTTTGGGAAGAGATGCTTCTTTTTGCTTCTTTCAAGCCCGGCTCCCACTAGCTTTATTTGATGATGCTTGCTCTTGAATTGGAGGATAGAAGGAACAAGCCAAAATCCAGTAGCACTGTTGTTCCTCCAGAGATTTTAGGGAGTGTTGTGACCTGATTCTCAGACCCACAAAGCTCCTTCTGGTACACCTGATTGAGGTGAGGGAGGTCTTACCTGCAAGAGAGCAAAGTAGAGCCTGGGAAACCAAAATGTAGGTAGGGAAGTCTGCCAGCAAGTCTGGGCACTAGGTAGAAAGAAATGTCTTCCTTAACTGATTGTGTTTTGTGCAAGGGTGACAGGAGGCAAAAAAAGGTATAGCTTGAGAAACAGGCTCTGTCTGGGGATCAAGAGAGAACTGTTATGAGAAGAGCTGGTTATAAAATGCTGCCACCAATAAGGAAAAAAGGTAAGAATTCAGGGAGGAGGCCTCTGAAGTCATCTAGTCCAGCCTTCTATGAGTATCTTTAGGACAGAGATCCCACAGTCTCTCCAGGCACCTCTTTCAGTGCAGGGACCACTCTCACTGGGAAGACATTTTTTCCCCTTTATATCTGATCAAAATTTTCCTGGGAGTTATTTTTATCCCTCATCCTTTGCTATGTATCTCTGAGAACAACTTGGCTCCATCCTATTTGCAACGGCTCTTTACATAACAGAAGACAGCAAAGAGCTCCCCAAATCTCCAGACTCCTCTTACATGCCAGGTGCTCCAGCCCCAAATATGTCCCTCCCCTTGGCTCATTCCACTTTGTTGGTATCTCTTCCCAGGGAGCCCCAAACTGGACCTGGTACTCCAGATGCTCTCTCCAAGTGCCAGACAGAGGGGACGGATGACTGAAGACAGCACGCTTTCCCAGGGCTTTCAAATACCATCTTCGCACTTCCAGGACCTTTCCATCATAATTATTGCAGGTAGCAGAGCAGACTCTGCCAGGCAGCTTTGTCTGCCTGTGTACTGAGCTCAGCACCAGCAGGAGCTGTGTAGATGGTTTACCAAGGCATGACACTTAAATTCCTAAGCCATGCTGAAGAGATGGGCAGGGCAGGCACAGCTCAGCATCTTGCTAGCAGGGGTTAACAGGAGGAGAGGGCTGATTCACTGTAACTGAGAGGGGAGAACTGAAAGTCTGTGCTCATCTCCATCTGCAAGAAACTAGACAGACACCTCTGTCCTGTGGATGTGCAGTGGGATGAAGATTTTATTCCACCTGACATAAGCCTTTCACTCACTCAGTGGTGGAGATCAAAACATAATGCAAGAGTGGAGTTTCTGACAGGGAAAGTGGGTGTTTTAATGAATCATTTGAGATGCAGAGCCATGAATGTCCAGACATTCTTGAAGATGTTTTAATAAATAACCATTTAAACATTGTGAGCAGGAAATGCATTATTGAACATGCATAACACAGTACAAACTTAGAGACCTTTCAAGGCCTTCAAAATCAGCCGGGCAAAATTCAAATGAATGGAAGCAGACAGGCATATTTTTGCTTTAACATCTGTCTGTGGCTTCCAGAAAGAAAGCACTGTAACTTTGACCTGCAACAACTTTATATATTCGTGTATCTGTGTGCTCATTTCACTATTCTGAAGGAACATACTTGCCCCTCAGATGGGCAGAGACACAGGAGAGGGGTACAAGCAGCATTTTTGCGTCTGCATGGTGAGCATCAGCCCAGCCCACCCATCAGCCAGAAGGAAGGGGCATCAGAGCCAAGGAGGAGCACAGGTACTCGTTGTCCTCTGGGTCCAGTCTCTTTCAGACCCATATAAACTTTGGCAGCTTAAGATCCTCTGCCGAGAAATTCCTCATCTTCAAAGCCCCACAGGTCTTCTCTGCATTGGGTCCACTTAGAGAAAAACAGACTATTTTCACGTGTTTTGACTCTACCATTCTCTGGGCCTCAGATGGTTGATAAAGATCACAGGGGCTCATTCTTGAGGTGTTTTCAAAGGGAAGGAAGGGTTGATACCAAAAATGCAGGTGTGTGGGGAGCTCGCTAATTGAATGTACATCTGCAGGGCAGGCTGACTTTGAAGAATGTCACTTTGATTGCATGGTCTCCTAGGGCAGGGGTGGATGTAGTGGATGATGTTGAAAAGAACCACGGCCAAAGCAGAGAGCTCTGCTGTCCCAAGAGCCAGTGCAGCATTTAGAAGAGGAATTCAATGTTTGCAAAAAGTGCCAAGGGAGCTGTATTAGTACGCAGCAGTGATGCCAAATTAGAGCATGGTCCTTAGCCTAAGGTCTCAGTCCCAACATCCAAAGATCAGTGCAAAGTGCAGAGCGAGAGAATTAAAATTTTGCAGTAACACCAAGGAAGGGAAAATCCTGAAAATTGTTTACAATTTCTCACTTTTTATATTTAGAGGGTTTTTTAAATTACTCTTAAACATGACCAAAGTGATTTAACTCAATACCTGTCATCAGCCCAAAGCTTAAAACCTTAATGAAATTGAGACAGCCATACAATCTCTGTAGGTTTTCTTGTTTGTATCTGCTATTACAGAAAATACCCACCTTTTCTTACAGCCTTCTGCTTTTAATCACATCATGCTGCTCCCTCCCTAGAGGAAGTGGAGGCAGGAGGGACTGTGTTGCCAAGAAGAAGGAAGAGCAATGGACACTGAAGTCTGGAGGTAAGATAAGTGAGCTTTGACACCCTCACTGCTGAAATCAGTGTGACAATTTCCTTATGCATAAACACCTCTGAGCTCACAGCTTTGTATCAGCACAGCTCTGGTCTGACTACATCTGCCAGCACTGGCTCTCCTAGAGAGGGATCACTAGATGCACAAGAATTTAGGATCAGTTTCTAAAAATGTTCACTGTCTTGTTTAATAATGGCAGAGGTGCTGGAAGTTGTAGCCCAGGGAAGCTGGTGACCATTAGGCTTCTCCAGCAAAAGGCACAGTGTGCACAAGGTAAAGTAGCTGCTTCCCTCACAAGTGCTACCTGAGCTCTCAGTGTTACCTTTCCAGCTTTCATAACACATCCAGGAGGTTTGTGGAACACCACTTGTGACCCAGCTGGATGCCTTCTTCTTCTTTTGCTACAGTTAAACATTGTACTCCAGTGGCTAGAGCTAGATGGCTTCCAATCATTTCTCTTCCCAGCAGGGAATGAGGCCAGACTTCCAAAGACAGAGATAGAAGGTGAAATACCAGGAGCATCTCATCCCCCTGAGCTGGAATTCTAGCAGGTAATGAGAGAACCCCAAACTGACTTTTCTCTGAACAAAGCTATGCCAGCTTCCATACAAGACTCTGCTACTTCTCTGTACTTCTGAGGGCTCACAGCTAGACTCGGCTGTGGACACATCAAACATGAAACAACTCATTCCCCAATAGATTTCAGGTTCTGGCTGAAATGCCACAAGATGCTCCAATTCAAAGCACTGTGTCTGAGTCACTCGTGACACTGATTCTTTAGAAATAATTTCTCCTTTGCTGGAAGGTTCAGAGCTGCCTGTTTTCAAATTCCACTCAAATCAGCCTCAGGATCACAGGTTTCTCATCAGAGCTGCTTGGTCACACCAAGTCCTCCCCTCAGAGGTTAGCAGATTCCCACAGGGGCTGCCCTTGTATTTTAAGCCTAGCCCTGCCCTACCCTTGCTTTTCACTGAATAGCTGAGGAAGTTTTCATTTAAACTTGGTTTCTACTGCCAACGGCCCTGCTGTCTGGCTTGACAGAGAATATTCCTCAAGTTCCTACTGAAGCAGCAATCTCCAACATGCTCCCAAAGACTTTAACTTTGCCAATTCTTTTTAGCAGGGGCATGATTTTCCTCTCACTTACACCTGCTTCCCAGCAGGGTAACTCCATTAAAAAGACTCCTCTTTTACACCTGCGGAAGGAAGAGAAGAATCAAGGCCATCCCCTGCAGGAAGAATGCACATAAAATACCTGCTGCATGGTGTGCTGGAAAAAAAGCAATCCCCCGGCTGCTTCCACCATCTCAGCACAGAAACTCTTCTCTCCAATGTTGTTTTTAATAAAAACCTTGTGAAAAGGAAACTGCCTTCCTGCACTGATTCAGGAGAACCGTTGGGTTGGATCATGACAGTATAAACTGGTTTATTGCCAGAACAAGCAACAGATGCCAGTAGTGTGACACAGAGTGAGGATTTGGCAGTTTGTTCAAACACTCTGACAGCAGCAGGCATTTTAGAGTCTGAAAGATAAGAAATTGGCCAGCAAAATGCATTGATGGAGTATGTGGACTGTACAGTTTGCCCTGCCACCTCCCTGAAATAATGCAGGCCTCAATCCCATGAGAGCATGCATCTTTTCAGGCTAGCAAGACACTGCATCCCATACAGCAAATAACTTTGTTCCTGCAAGAAACCTTTGCTTTAAAAGACAGCATCTGTTGTATATTTGTCTGGAGGTTTTCACAGCTAGAAAATGGTTCATCACCATATTTCACAGGTGCAGAGTCTTTTCCAAGACTTTTCTTTTGTAGGAATGTGATGGCATGATACTGTAATCATTGTCCCTACAGAAGCACTCCTCAGAGAGGGAGATGCTACCATCAAACAGTGTAATGTGGCATTTCTTGATTAGAGAGAGATGGACAGATTGGGGTAAATGTAGAAGGAGGAATGTTGGAATGAAAAATAGACAGGTCAGTAGGTCAGGAGAGAGATGCATTCATTCCACCATTTTTCTTCTGCCTATTTGCCATGCTGGCTAGCCAGCAACACCTTGGCAGGATCTGTCTTCTTCTCACAGCCAGGAACCTACTGACAGGGCCAGGAGACAGAATGCCACTGGTTCATTAGGTATTTCTGGTTTGAACCCATGCTTCCTTGTAAGAAGAGACCCTGGCAGGGTTCCTAGTTCATGCTTCAGATTCTCCTTGAGAAGCTGAATTCTCTCTGCTTGGGTTAGCCTGTATCTCCTGCAATGCAACAAGGAGAGCCTGCCCAGGTTTCAGGCTCTCATAGGAGGCAGAAGGGCTGGGGTTCATCTAACTGGGGAGATGGATCACTAGAGGGGAACAAAGACAGCAGGTTCTTAAACTGCTGCTTAAAGGGACAATGAAGCTGGAAAAATACCATGTCCTTCTGAACAAAATTGTACACCATGTCCAGGTGCTTGCCTCTTGACAAAAAAAAAAAAAGGAATAGTAGTTCAAAATCTTCTCTACTCCCCTCAAACCTCCCCAGTTTCTACAGTCACTTCCACCTAGCAATGTAAGCAACCACTGAAATGTTAGAAGTCCCTGCAGATATTGATCCAGGTTTTGCTCAATGCTAATGTTGGCAGGGGTTGTTCAGCCCTGTAGCACACCGACACAAGGTTTCCAAGAGAAACCAGCCTCTTCCTGTGGCCAGGAACAGTACCTGAAGCTAGACTAGTCTGAATCCCAGTCCACACCCCTCCCCCTGATACCAGACTATCACTTTCCAAGCCTTTCCGCCCTGCCTAAAAAAATCTTCTAGCTCTCTGCAGCAAGCCTCTCACAAGACTCCCTTCACATTGCCTCAAGCAGCTCCTTTTTGTAGCAGGAACTGTATTTTTTCCCCAGTGCTGCAAGACACAGAGCAGGAGCAGCCAGGACAACCCTGTCCAGCATATGCAGGCGCTGCCCCATCTCTACCATGGCCACCCTGGCACAAATGAGATACCTTCATCCTCTTGCAAGCAGGTTCCTCATCTGTTTCCTAGGCTTTGCTGCAGGGTGAATGGCGTAGCCTGGCACAACAGCAATGACAGCCAATTACTAGCTTAAAAAATTACCCCCCAGTCGAGCAGGTTGCCCAGCTGCTGTCAGACTGATTTCAGGTTAGGCTGGAAATTGTCAGCCAGCTGACGGAGCCCCTGGTTAGTCTCTGCTGCCTGGAAAGGATGTGCCAGCACTCCCCACGCTGTGCTTCACTCAACTTTTATTGCCAAACCTGGCATTTGGAGGAGGTTTTGGAGGAAATCAGAGGGGGAATGCATGACACCTTGTCAGCTACACTGGGGACAGTTATTGGGCAGGGAGAAAAACCTCCCTTCTGCCAGCAGCCAGGGCCAGATGGTGGTAGGCAAGTGCTGGGGAGCCCTAAAGCAGGATAGCCAAGGGCTGGAAGAAGGGAGTTACTGCTGTAAGGGGACAAGGGCAGAATGGCACAACAGGCTGGAGACACAGGCAAGGAGAGGGAAGGGCAGTCAAGCAGCATGGGCAAGGCTGCAGCAGCCACATGGCCAGAGCCCCCCAGCAGCCATACCCAAGTAAAGGGGACAGAGATATGTTGGCACAGAGCCCCACACCAGCACTAAAATGCAGGTGGCAGTGGTGTTGTCAAACACCATGTGAAAGAAAGCACCAGAAGTGCTTCATAAGGCACAAGAGACATTGTGGGAAGGGACTGAAACCACAGATATGGTCAAATAACCCTTGCAGAGCAGAGCTTCCAAGGAGGGAGGTCTGGGGTGCCATGGTGGGTTCTGGGGCACCAAGGAATTTTGGGATGGAGATGCTGAGGGCTGGATACGTGTCCCACCACATGGAGAGAAGCACCAAGCCTGTTTATCTCCAGTGTTTAGGGTGCCACAGTGTCTATAGAGGGAGCCTATACAATGACAGAACCATTCTGGCAGCATCACCCACCCAGGCTGACCCCTACCCCAGTCCCAGAAACAGCCACATGTTACATTTGCTGTGCAGGGGTTTCCATTTCAGACACTATGATTCAACTTTTCTCTCCAGATAAAGTTATTAAGGTAAATTTGATCAAAATGACACATGGATTACAGTGTGTGTTGCAGACTCTAATTCTGTTTACTGTTCTGGGGGAATGGGCAATTATTACAAAAGCCGGGACAGAGTGTTTTTAATAACATTTCTTGTTAAGATTTAATTACAGGAAATTGTATTTTCTTAATCACTGAAAACTCAACTGCCTGGGAAATTTTTTTTTTATATAATTTTGTTTGCAGTTTATTAAATCCTTAGGTTATTCCTTTTCTCAGGCTTTTAGTCACTTACCAAGTGCTTCTTAACATGTAGGAGCAGACTGCTCAGGAGCACAAAGAAACTAAAGGGAGCATACTCTGGGAGGCAGGGCTGGCCTTTGACAAAGCAGATTTCCATTTAGGATTTAGAGGTCCTATGGTATTCTTTAAAAATAAATTATATATATTTTTTTTTTTTATATATATGTATACATATATATATCCTACCACTTTTGGCTGCCAAGGCCTGCCTTCCCTGCAGCCTGACTGATGCTGGCACAAGCTGCTCCCCACATCCCTCACTCCCTGATACACCTCTCTGAAGTTAAGGTATTGGGGGGACTATCTAAAATGAGGGCAAACTTCGAAAACATGTCAAAGCAGGGAAATTAATGACTGAAGAGAGTGAATGGAGAATCTGAGATACATGACAAGGAAGAGGAAAAAAGTGGTGATTTACCGGTTGTCCTGAGCACCAATGCTTCCTGAGCCAAGATGTCACAGACTGGCCAGGGAGAGGGCTTGGATCACTATTCCCCATCCCTGAAGAGTGAACTGGCACACCAGGGCAAAGTTCCCAAAGAGGGTGCCAGATCTTGGTAGCCATGTCAAAGCATTGGGTTGTCAGGGCTGCTGAGCATGTGTTGCCCTTCTGGATGTCAGCACAGGGAGGTGCAGGTGACTACAGGCAATGACCCCAGCTGCTGGAGTAGCTGTGTCACTGTTTCAGTGCTGCAGCTCTCGGTAGAAAGAACTGTCTGCCTGAAAGAAGCCCAGCAGCTGCTTCAAATGACCACATCAGCAGTTCTCCAGGCCAAGGGCTCCCCATCCCCAGGCTCTCAGGGTCTGCTTCCAGCCCCTCAGGGAGTACAGAGAGGAGCAAGGCAGCTGAAATCAGTGAAAGGGCCGATTGTGCTGATCAAAGGTCAGGCTCCCTCCTGCTGGCATGCAAAGCAGCCTCCCTTTGTGTGCAGGGCTAACACTGAAAGGCCAGGAGACCCCGGCAGAGATGAGCTGCTGCTGCTGCTGCTGCTGCTCAGTGAACAGGGCAAGGATGCTTTCCACTCAGCCACAGCCCTTCAGAAAGTGGCACAGTCCCATCAACTCACTGCCTTATCTCTCCCCTACTGCATGTACCAATGAGAACGGGCTTATCTCTGCCTCATACTTTGTCTGGGACAAGGTATTCAAGCCTCATGAGCAGCATAGTCAGACTGGGAACCTATCTGCTCCCCAGGTGCCAGTCAGACAGGGAGCCTACAGGGCCAAGGGGGCTGAAATACCAGGAGCTCAGAAAAGCTTTGGTCTCTCCCTGTCCTCCTTCAAGCTTTGCCTGCAGAATAAGGACTTTTTGAGCAGCCTGTGTCTTGACCCTGGCATTTCATGGCAGCAGATATATCTGATGAGGTCTCCCTCTCCTTGCAAAAGATGAAGCTGTAGAGTGACATCTGAGTCTAGAAAACTGAAAATCCTAAAAGTGATGGGCAATCTACAGCTGGCAAGCTGAATGTAGTCTAAGCTGCCCCTTAAACTTGTCACGATCTAGGGTAAGCCAAGCAGATTTCAGTGCATCTGCCAAAGGCAGAGATATTTGCTGTCCCTTCTGCTACCAGAACTAGGGGGAGCATCAGAGGGAAAGGGCTGGTCCAAAGCAACAAGGAAATGCTGGTTCTTTATGCAGTGCTTTAGGCTGTGGGTACTCCTTGTCACAGGGTATTGGGGATGCTCAACATGGATACAAATGGCAGTGGACCAAAGTCAAGGAAGACAAACCTATTGGTGGCTTAACCAAGAAGCTCTGATCAGAGAATCCCTGAACTGAGATCTCTGATATCTAAGGGAGTATTTTGGACAGGCTGCACTGCACACTTGTCTCTTTCTGACTCTTATCCCAAGCACACATGAGCAGCTGGTGAGATGCCAAGCTGGACAGCCATTTATCTGGATCCTGCACACCTGCATGGCATGTGAACCCATATGCAGGGCATGAACACCCTGTTGTTCCTCCTTTGCAGCAGCCATCAGTTCTGCTCTGTTGGTTGCTCCTGCATTCAGTCTCCACAGGAGTCACACATCCTCACAAGCCTGGGGCAGGCAGGACAAACAAATGCTCCAGGATTTGAGTTTAGCCAGAAGTGTGTTCTGGTTTCAGCTGGGATAGTTTTCTTCCTAGTAGCTGGTACAGTGCTGTGCTGTGGGTTTGGGATGAGAATGATGTTGATATCACACTGATGTTTTAGATGTTGCTAAAAGCAGTACTTACACAGACTGAAGAGCTTTTCAATTTCTCACCTCACCCCACCACAAGGAGATTGGGGGACACAAGAATCTGGGAGAGGACACAGCCAGGACAGCTGACCCCCACTGTCCAAAAGCTGTTCCATACTTTATGACATCATGTTCAGGATATAAACTAGAAGGAAAGGATATAAACCAGGGGCCACTGCTCAGGTACTGGCTGGATAGCAGTCAATGGGTGGTAAGCAATTGAATTGTGTATCACTTGTTTTATATATTCTAATTATTTTCCCCTTCTTTCTCTGTCCTATTAAACAGCCTGTACTTCAATGCATGAACTTGTCCAATTCTCTCCCCATCCCACTGAGGGTCTGGGAGTGAGCAAGCAACCGTGTGGTACTTAGCTGCCAGCTCAGGTCAAACCACAAAAAGTGGCAAGTTTATCAAACCAGCCAGGCTGTGTCCTGGACAGCCCAGTCTGACAGCCCCATGGCTGCTGCTGGACTCTTCACAACATCTATGATTCAGGCCACGGATAGGGAGCAGAGGACTGAGACAACAGGAGGCAGAGGGGTTAATTTCTTCCATGCCCTAATTGCTGCAGGTGGCACTGCCCACTCCTTGGGCCTTGTAACTATTTGCACTCCCTTCAACATATTGATCCTTCCTCTCCAGCAGTCAGGGTTGGCTATTTTGAGGATGTAGAGGAAAGGATAAGGAGGGCTAACCCCTCCATCACAACTTTTGCCTTTCACTTACTGCTAAGACTTTTGGCTACCACCATTTTAGGACAGAGCCATAGTTTTATAACAGCATTCCCACTGCAATTGCCTGATTATTCTGACTACCATCGGCCTGCAATCTGGGCTTACAGCTCTGTCCCTACTCCAGGACAGTGACAAGTGACTTGTCAGCTTCCCCAAAACACTGTACCTTTCATTTCTGGACATAAACATTGAAAAGAAACAACACCTACAAACAAACATGCCAAGCCTACCACGTACCATATATCAGCCCCTGACGTGAATATCTCAGTTCTCTGTTCCAGCTCTATCTGTTCTTCGGTCGGGTCTGTTTCTTTAAACCCATTACCATGTCTCTGTGTCTGCTTTTTTAAACCAGAGTAAGTAATTTCTCCCATGAGAAATTTCTCCTGTGTTTGCAATTTAGAGACTTGCATTAATAAAACAAGGGTGGACTTGAAAGTGGCATAGAAAAAGGAGGCAGAGCTCCACCACCTCCATTACCCCGTGCATTGCTTGCTGCAGGTGGTAGGAGGGAAGAAGAGCTGTGCAGCAGCCTATCTCCCTCCCTAGCTGCAAGCCTGCTGTCCCACTCCCTCTCCTCTTCCCCCAATCCACTGAGTCCATCCCATGGGGCTGAGGTGCCTCATGACATGTGGCACTGAGGGCAGTGAGTCTTTCCAGTCGCTCTGTGTGTGCCTGGCACAGATCACATCTCAGGGTAATCATCTTTGAAGGCTCCTTGCTTCTAAGGTCTTGCATCTGTCAGGAAAGAGTATTTCCCATCTGCTGGGATTTATTCCAGGTTCCTGGGACCCAGCTGATTCCTGCCTACCCGCCCTCAATCAAGAGCAGTCACATCAATCTCTAACGCGGCTTCAGCTGATATCCCCAGGGTAGGGGGGAGCACATGGGCTTGCACACCAAGAGTTTCAACGGGTAACTCTACACACGTCTTTGCAGTGGCCATGGCAGTCTAGCATTACACCAGGAATTCCCCTCTGCTCCCAGAACTTGTATTTTGGAGCTGGGGGGTTCCTGTAACCGAGGAGGGTGGGTACATGCAATGCAGAGAAAGGCACAGAATCGTGGGATGCTCTGGGTCGCATACTGGGAAATGTGACACCTGCAAACCTTTTGACTCCCCAGGATGGAAGGATGACATTAGGAACAGCCATGTTTCCAAACCAGCCCTACCCACCACCGCGGGGCCAGTGCTGAGGAACACAGTGGCACAGGCAATGCAACGCAGATCAGCAGTGATTTTCAGTAAACCTTTAACTCCACCAGGTTTACCTACAGTGACTTTTCAGCACCCATCCCAATCCACCCTAGCTAGATGGTTCCTCAAGACTCACTGTCAGCCGTCCCAGAGCAGCCTCCACACCCTTATCTTCACTTCCTGGAGCCCCGGGAGGAAGCAGAAAGCCCCTCTGAAAATGCAGCTCCCTCCAGACACCCTGGACTTGAGGGCTTCCCTCTGTGGAAAGCTTTGCTGGGAGACTGTAGGCATGCAGCAACATCTACAGAAATTCAGGGTGTACTGCAGGCTCTCGGAGAAGCAGAGCCAGCAGCATCAGGGAGCCAAACCGGCGGTCTTTTAATATACATCAGCTTTCCACATCACCACCTTCCCATGGCAGACAGAAATGTGAGAGACACATCTCAAGCACTGAGCAGTAATTAGAAAAGGCGAAGCTTGGATTTGTTTCCATATTTTGCGTATCAAAGCTCTGAAGCGAAGGAGGCTTTGGTGCAATGAGTCTTGAAATATTCTCTACAGTCTCCTGAATCCTAAGAAGCAGTAGCTCAGTCTGCTTCCCTAAGAAAAGAGAAGCTGATGGGTTCAGCATGACCAGTTCTTGGCACTGGTTGGTGCTGGACTCTTCCAAGGGAAACAGAAAGAAACCTAAAGGTATCACATATCCCTGAGGAGATTTCTCCCACTCCAGTATTACATGCTGTGAGAAAAGCAGCTAAGAGATCTGTGAGGGTCATGAGCCCTTAAGCCTCTGTGATCCACATCTTTTTGCTCCTGATGCTGCTGGTATTTCAGGCTTAAAACACCTGCAGTGCCTGTGGAGGTACCAAGCTTGGGACGTCCCTTCTACCAGCATAGACTCCATTTATCCAACATGTAACAGCAGCCTGTTACCTGTGCTGAGGCAGTCTCCCAGCCCAGGCAGGAGTTTACAGTGCAGATAGAGGGCAAGCCAGCAGTGGCTTTGGGCTACAGCTCAGTGAGGCAGAGACAAATTCCAGACTCAGTCCATTGAAACATGATTCACCTACAAATGAGAAGCTCAGGTACTGCTCCTGTGTTGCTCTAGTGAGCACCAGTGAGCCTCAGGGTATATGGGTGAGCTTTTGTTTTTCAGTTAAGTCCCTTCTTGGCTAAGGTATGAGATGCAGCAGCATCCTAAGCTGTTTTTCTCACCAGGAAAGCTTGAGTGTGCTCCTACACAGCAGCCAAGGATCCAGACAGCTTGCAGAGAAGTGCTGAGTACATGGCCAGGACTCTGTTGTGCACCCACCTTCTGAGGAGCACCCCAACAGAGCAATACCCCCCTCACCTCTATGATGGGCACCGTGCTGCCTTCCCGGGATCCTTGGGCCAGGCCTGTTCAAGTTACAGCCCACTGAAGAGGAATCTGCAGATTACTGAGGGCTGTGCTGGGTGACCTTCTACCTGTCACCGTCACTTGCTTGCATTAGGGTAGCACATTAACAAGTCAGTCAGCAACACAGGCAGGAGGGAGCTCTGCAAATTGGAAACAGTCGGGGGAAAACAAGAGGTAAATACTGTTTGCTAGTGGACTCATTATCCCCTTTTTTTTCTGATTGGGGGTCTGGCACAACAAATGTGGCTGCCAGGCCTTGCTCAGGGAACAAAAATTAGCCCAGGAACACAAGACCTCAAAAGCTCCAGCTTTTTCTAGAATGTAAACACTGCTAGGCTCTTGGCTTGCTTGCTCTTCATTCTTGTAGTGCACATGAAAGAATAGTAGCTCCCAGCCCCCTCTGCTTCAATCCCAGCTTTGACAGGGTTCACACAGCAAGAAAAGGCTGGAAAAAGCTCTGAACATCAGCTACCAAAAGGGCTCCATCTTGCAGCATCTCTCACCAATGTGAGCCTGGCCAGGTGGGACTTTGACCACAGTAAAAAATGCCATTAGTGTCAGGAGTAATGCAAGCCAGATCCTTTCTCATTTTTCTAGTTTCTGTGTGTCCCCAGCAGCACTAGAAAGCTGAACCAAAAGCCAGCATCTCAGCTTCTCTGAGCCTGCCTCGCCAGCTGACCAGAACACGTACCACAGCTGGGAAAGCCTGAATGCACACAGCATATTCACAGAAAAGAGAATATCGCTCAGTAATAGTTATGAGTGCAATGGCATCATTACTCTGGGCTGCAGCATCTGGGCTGCTTTTGTGGTGGTGTTTCTGTTCAGCTGTGGAGATGCACTGTGACATTACTGTTATCTACGATGCAGGGAGCAGAAAGGCGCAGATCCCCAGCATGTCACAGATTATGGTCTTGTAGCACAAACATCTTTCTGCTGTTCTTTTACAGCTGAAACTGTCAGTAAAATACACACATACATTCCAACAGAAAAGAAAAAAAATCATCCTTCTCCACTGACAGATCCATCAGTATTGCGCTGTTCCCTATGGCTTGCAGTTAAGTCTATGCCACAGCTCCTCCATTAGCCCAAAATAAGATGTTGTCACTGACCAGCACCTGCCTTCACCTCTCTTCTTGCCATCCTAGTGACAACAGAGCAGAGGTGGATGCAGAGCAACCCATGAAGGGTGTGAGTCACCATGACTGAGCAGGAAAATTCAAAGTGGGAATGCAAACATTTCCCAGTCCAGTGTGCAAAATGAGAGCCTTGAGCTCACTATTCATGCCCTTAGAGTACTACATTTCTTAGCAGGTGTCCCAGAAATGTGAAACTGCTGAATGGAGTGATTTTCCCAGAGTGCACCGTTAAATATATTTGGAATATTATTATAAAAGATGACCCTCCAATAACAGGAGATACTGCACAAATCTCTTGCAGGGAGTAGGGAGCATCAGGGAGGCAGCCCAGGCCAATTATAGTGACATATTTGACTTCCCAAAACCTAGGCTTACAACAACCTAGAAAAGCACATAAGATTGTATTTTAAGTCTGCGATGCCTGTACTTTTTCCCAATTTAGGACTCCAACAAGAAGAGGTGAACTTTCAGCAAGGCCTTAAAATTTATAATCTAGAAAGTGAAAGAATATATAACACTGGCATGCTGATACCAAGGGACCCTCTCTGAAGCTTCAAGTTTGGAGAAATACCCTAAAAGGTGGATTTGCCCTTCTTGGCAGTTTAAAAACACAGGCTTGCACTTGCAGTATCAGAGCCAATCCCCTGTCCCCTATGGCAAGCAAATGACCACACTCCTCTTACATGTTGAAAAAATCCTTCTTGGACTCCACCGAAGCTTTTTCTCCCCATTACACCAGCTGAGAAACCATTCCAGAACCTCACTGCTTTCTGATGCTCACAAAGCCTTTTTTCAGCCTACTCTTACTTGTGGGCAGCCCTTCTGAGAGCAGTTAGTAACTCCCACTCTTTGCAGGAAATGCCTTGTTTGAGAGGACTGGCATTTACCTTTCTCCAGGCTGTACCATTTTCACACAGACTCATGGAAAGGTTGAGTTTGGAAGAGTGGCCCTGGTCTGTGTCCAAACAGCTTCTAAACATCTACAAGAATAGAGACTCCACCACAAGTCTGGCAATCTGTGCCACTTCCTGGTCACCCTTACAGCAAAAAAGTGTTTCCTGCTGTTCAAGAATCTCCTGTGTTCCAGCTTGTGCCCACTGCCTCTTGTCCTGCCACTGAGCATCACTGAAAAGAGCTTGGCTCTGCTTTCTTTGCACCTTCCCTTCAGGCACATGTGAGAAGCCAGTCTTCATTTTTGCCAGCCAATATAATGCAGTAGCTGTCCCAGGATCTCTGTTTCATGACTCTTTAAAGGACACAGACCTCCAGCCAATAGCTGAGCTTTTCATAAGCAATTTCTCAGACTTTCTGACATTCAGTGTAGCAGCCTGTAAACTTCTCTAGTCTTCAAAGTACCCTAATTTCTGCTGCATGATATTCTGATCATCTTCTGTCCTGCTGATTCTCCTGTCTTTCCATGAGTATCAATTCTGCCAGAGGACATCTCTCTTTCTGTTCATGAAAACATTAGATCAGTCCTAAGATTCATCCCTAAGACACTTCTCTAGACCCTTAAGCCTGGTCCGTACACTATTGCAAAAGACACTCTGCTGTCATCTCCTCTTGAGCTAGTTTTTATCTTCATTGTCAGCTCTATGGATTTCCAAGTACTTCAGTTCCATTGGTTTCTCAGTGGCATACTATCAAAACTGTATTTGAAGCATAAATAGATCTTCCACATCTCTTTTGTCTAGAAAAACAGCTGTCTTCGCAAAGAAAGATACCAGACCGCTCTGTCATGATCTGCCGAGGGCAAAACCCATGTTTCATTGTATGTATGACCTTTCCCATTTACCTCTGCTAATTTGTCCATCCTTCACAAGCAGCTCAAAAGCTTTAAATATTGCTGAGGTCAGACAGGGCCACCTACATGCCCAGAGAACACTTATCACCCTTATTAACTAGAGATACTACCTTTGCTAATCTTTAATCAGGTGTTATTCACAGCTTGAAGGATGTATCAAAGCTCCATGCCAGATGCTTTTCATTTGCATGCAAGTCTTTCAGAGTTTGGTAATGCAAATTATCCAAACTGACCACATCCAGCATTTGAAGTCTGCTTCCACCCTGATGTGATCACTCTGACTGCCTGGTACCGAATGCTCTCTCTCAGCTGGCCATCTAAAGAGGGAGCACATGCTGATGGTAATACAGCTGTTTCAAGCACAAAAGCAAACTGAGAAGGGCCAGAGTGGGAATGAGACAGGAGCAGCCCCCAGTGGCTTATGCCCAGAGGGTGCAAGATGCTCAGAGCCCCTTCCAGGTGGCACCAGGGCTGCTTTCCCTACAGGCATCACCCACAGGTTTGGTCTAGGGCTTTTGGGAGCTCCAGCACAGAAGGAGATGTTTTGTTTTATTTTATTCTCTGCATTACGAATGGTTGTGCAGCTGGCAGATGGGTAACTGTTGTGGTGAAAGGTTGTGCTAGGAATAAAGTAGGTTAGGAGTAGTAGATCAAATTAAGAGAAAAACATGCTAGTAGCTTGGCTGAGAAACAAATGAGGACAGTATGTAGCATAGACAGTTAAAATTAAACACACTGTCCTCATTTGTCCCTTAGCTACCCAGGCAGGTTTCTTACATGTTGCTGCCAGATTATTTTCTATGCACACACAGAAAGCAAGTCCATAAAGTATCTGTGCAATAATCCATCTCTCCAGAAGCTGTGTCATCAGTGTATGTCCTCAGGACACTGGCTGTGTGCAGGGATTAGGTGAACGGGTATAAAAGAGGTATCTGCCACTTTGCTGAGGATATGAGAACATGACTTTATTTTATGGCTTTTTTCCCCCTCTGAACTAGAAATCCTGTTGAGGAAAAAAAAAAAAGATTCTGATGCTTGTTCAATGCCTGCAAAGAGGGGTGTTTCTATTGGCATTGATAAGGATTCTCTTTTTTAAGTTTAAGAGCTTCCTAATGTGCATTTTTAAAAAATCTTTTCCTCTCCACATCCAAACCAATTTGACACAATGCAGGAGGGTGAAGATGTTCAGATACCATTGTCTGAGTTGATACCCTGAGATTCTATTAATGCCTTCTGTCATTATATCAGTGCCTATGACCACTCATTTTCCCATCTCAAAATCAATCTGAACCCAGCATAAGGGCTCAAGGTAACATGTTTCCCACACAGTCAAGCCACTCTAGCATAATGACTCTGTGGAATTCCAGCATTCCACAGGTTCCTCAGGGTGCTCTGGGTCCAGTGAGTACACCCTGGATGCCCCAAGGTGTCTCGAACAGCAAAAGGCATTCATCCATATTTCAGCAACTAAATCCTAAGTTTGCCTACGCAGCATGCAGAGAAGCATGGCTCACTGTGGGACATTTCCCTCCAGACTGGGCTGGCTGCCTTTACTCCATTTATACTGACTGAAATGGGATTGCTGAGCCCCTGCTTGGCACTGAACAATTCTCCATCCCACTGCTAATCATTAGACAATCCAAACTGGATCAGCAGGTTGCCTCCTGTGGAACACAGCAGATGATAGCATTAAACCATGTTTGCCCCATCTCCAGACAGCACTGGACACAGAGATTTGACACTGCTGATGATCATGGTGTGACTTAGATGTGCTGTTTGTCACCACAGCTTATCTTGTGCCGGCAAGACTGAGTTTATGCTTAGATGTCATCCTCAGACACACACTTACACTCAGGTCTTACACACATATACTCAAGTCCTTAGGTGTGACATTCTCAGGAAAGGCTAGGAGAAAATTCAGCCAGAGGTCACCTGAGTCACTGTCTATAAACCACCACTGGATCTGTGATTTCTGACACAGCACTTTACAGAAATGGAGAAGGCTGTTGAAAGGCAGATGCATACACACAAAAAAACCAGTATATTAAGAGGCAAAAGACCCATTTGACAGATAGCAAGCATGAGAAAATGAAAAGCAAATGGGATGCTAAAATATTTTATGCTACATACTCATCACAGAGAAAGGGAGTTGTGTTTTTAATGAGCAAAGATGTATCATTTCACTTACTAAGCCTTCCAGCTGATGATAAAGAGACTTGCTTTAGAGCAGCAGGATTAAACAAGGTGCAGATATGGGTTATAAATTGCTATGTACCAAATGCGAACAGATTGCCCTTAAATGTCATTCTTATGTAAATAAATCAATCCTAGTTGAAAAGAACTGCTTAGCATGGGAGGAAGTGAAAGAAAAAGCAGTGTACCTGCCTCCCCTTATGCCTCATAAAGGATTCAGCTTTACTAAGAGATCTGCTCCAGGCTTTATTCATAAGGCATGTGTATCATCCCTTTGTGGTGCTGAGGGAAGCTGGACAACAAGAGACTCTGCTAAACCCTGACATGGCCCATGCAAAACTTCTTAGCCTGCTGCACCTGGGCTTGGAGGGACCATGGACCATCGCAAGCCCTGAGGATGACAGACTTCTGTCTTATCCCACAAGCACTCACAGCACAACCTTTCCCCTGGCTTAGAACCCCAGCAAGCCCTTCAGCCTTCAAATCAAGAAGATATTTTCTTCTCTGGGGCTCTTCACCTCACCTCATGAGAACTCAGCACTACTGAAGGAAGCAAGAATCAATACAGTGGCAGCCCAGAAAGTGATGAAAGCAGATTATCCTCTCTTTGCTTCCACTGTCTGAAATGCAGGTCCTGCCTTGGCCCCAATCCACAGCAGTTCTGCTGCCCTGGAGCAGCTGGCATGAGGAAATGTTAGCCCCAAAAAAGTTGCAGAGAACGACTGAAGTGATAGCAGAAACTCAGCCTTGAAGAATTGAGATTTGCAACAGGCAGTTTCCCTACCCCTGCCAGTCTTTGTGCCCTCTTTGAGGATGTAAAGAGGAGCCAGGAGTGCACACTGGCCACCTGAGTCCTTACACCTGCTGGGTTCTGGTCTGTATCACCACTGAGGGACCACAACTGTCAGTCCATGGATCAAAATGGCTGGGAAATCTCTGTTCAAGGCACTGCCAGGAGCAGGAAGCATTACCAGGAGTCAGCTGCAAAAGGCTGAGAGAGATTGCTAGAGCAAGGGAAGACACTGCAGGGAAAGAAGGTGATCTCAACATTCCTCCTAGCACACATTTGGAGGACAGGGGAGTAAGAGGATGAGGCTGGTCCAGGATCACCCTTTTTGAGCAAAATGGAAAAGGGAGTGCAAAGGACTAAGAGACTCAGAGGGTAGGTGCCAGAACAACCTGATGTATCCAGAGATCAGGAAGGCACAGAGCTTCAATGCTTTATCCAGGTCTTCTAATGCTCATGATGTTTCATTAAAATAAGTTAGTGTATTGAAGGAGGATTAGAGGGCAGTAAAAGCATACCTATCTTTAAAATTGGCATTAGTGGTGATCCTGGGAATTACAGACCAATGAGCCTTACTCTGAACTAGGCAAATTAGCTGAAAAGATAATTAAAGCTCAAAGAATAAAACATCTAGATGACAGTCTTGATATAACAGGAACAAACCAACACTGCTTCAGCAAAAGTATTCATGCCTCACAACTTCTAGAATGCTTTGTGCATGTCAGCAAAACAGCAGATAAAGGAAAAGTGAGGTGGTTTATTTGGACTGTCAAAAAACCTCCATCCACACTCCTCAAGCTGACTGGCACTATTTGAAAGCAAAGCAGTCAAAAGCAAGATGTAAGCAGCCCCTGAAGATCAAAAACAGGTTCAAAGAACTGCTAAAACACAATCAGTGGTCAATCTGGTGAGTGATTTCACACATAGCAGCAGCTGTATGGGCAATAGAATTAACAAATGATCACAGCACAAGGAGTTTTCAGCATTCTCCTCCTCCCTTTGTGTAGCTCTATTACAAGAGCACCTTTGCCTCCTCATCAGGATCACACAAAAGTGTCTGTGTTCATCAGTCCTGGAAGAAACCACGGAAAGCCAGTTGAACCTGTGTTATCAGTCTACTTTTCTTCCATAAATCTTATACTACTTAAGGGACAGAAAAAGGGGGAGTCTCACTTCCTGGTGGCCTGCCATTTCCAGAGCGTCTCAGCTTGTCTCATTGCTCTATAGTTTTTCAAACCATGTGATTACAGAAACAGAAGCTGGAAGTTGCATTTGCTAAGCATTTTTAAAGACCAGATAAAATGAAACTCAACAACAGCAAAAAAATTTTCAGCAACACAACTTTGAAGCCAACTCATTTTGGAGCTGCCTCTTGCCTTGTGATGTGTTAGGGAGACCACAGCTGTGATGATGCAGGACTCCAGTGACAGACACAAGTGGAGCACAGCAAGCAATGCTGACAGGAATCACCTTTCCTTGCCAGAAGTGGCACCCTAAAGGGTGTCCATAAGGTAAATGCCCTCTGGGCTGTGAGTTGTCAAGGTCAATACAACATTTGAGTGCATAAAGAATGAGACACAAAGAACAAAAACCTGATTGACTCAGACTAGCTCCAGTGGTAGAGCCTGGTACTAGCAACACAAGGTTGTTGGTTCAATCCCCATATGGGCTATTCACTTAAGAGTTGAACTTGATGATCCTCATGGAACTTGGGAATAGTTCCAACTCAGAAGGTTCTGTGATTCTGTGATAATGGCCTGTGCCTGCTCTGCCACTGTGTCACCCAAGTGCAGCCCTATTCGACTCTGGGATTGAAGCATGGGACACACAAGGGTGAGTCCCATCTTCTGGCTTTGTCTATGACAGCTCTGCAAAATGACACAGTAGGAAACAGAGAGCGTAGCAAAAACGATTAGAAGCCAGTACAGCCTTCTGATGGCAAGAGATAAGGAGATTGAAGTGGTGCAATATAGAAAGAAGATGAATACCAGCGCTGGGAAAAATAGGTAGAAAATAACCCCTGGACAGGCAGAAGTAAATTGTTCCCTCATATAGACTGCCCAATAATACCAGAACAGAGGATATGCAATTAGAATGAAAGGCAATGAATTTTGAACTGATAAAAGGAAAAACTATTTTTAGACCATGAATACTTAACCTGTAAAGTTCACTGCCATGTGATTTTACTGAGGACAGAGGCTTAGCAGCATTCAGAAGAGAAAAAACCATTGATATGAATAATGAAAATATTCATCGTTACACTTGACAGAATAAAATCTCTCTGGAAAGAATTTTAACTCCTCCAGGCCCAGTGAGAACCTCTGCTGCTTGACTAGGAGGGGAGAGGGAAGATGTCTCCTGGGTATATTCTCTGTTCTAAATTGTGGATGCCCACCACAGTGACTGCCACCTTCTCTGGAACTCTCAGTCCTGGGAAGAGAGAGAGGACAGAAACCAGTCAGAGAGGCACCAGAGATGCTCTCATATGATAATTCCAGCAGTTTGGTAGAAGCAATTTTAATTGCTTTTCATTTCTATCTCTGCATTGTTCAGCCATCTGCCAGTTCCCATGGCCAAAGAAACAGCTAAATATCTCTGTAGGAAAGGAGAATTCAGTCTGCTTTCAGCATTCTTCCAGATGAGGCTATTGCTTTATCTCTTGCAAGTCTGACCAAAGTATCCCTCCTTGGCAGAAGAGTTGGCTGGTTTTCAGCTAATCATCTTGACATCACCCATAACTTCAGTATTTTCATAGAAAAGCTGAAGCTACAAAATAATTGCACCTTCCTGAAGCTGCAGAGTAAATACTTAATTGCTAGTGATTCTTCAAGGGATTTACAGAGGAGACTGGCCTTGTCTCAGTGCCCTTTTGCATTCAGTATTTACTCTCACTCAGAAGAGCTCAGCTTCACTTACTGCTGCTCACTGAGACCAGCATTGATGGTTCCCCATGACATATGCTGCATTATCCCTTCTTCCCAGAAGAAGCGAGCGTAGCAGAGGAACGTGGCTTGCCATCTGTCTCAAGGAGGAAACTCATAACCAATCTCTTAGGCCTTCATTCTAAGGCCACCTTCCCCTGCCTAGGGATGATCATGTTAATTCTTTCCTCCTTGGAAAGAATTAACAAGCCAAGCCAAGAATGCAAAAGATTTCATTAAGATTGCCTCAGCAGCCCAACACACCAAGGAAGCAGATGGGTGAAAATAGTCTCCATTTGGACCTCAAAAATGAACATGTGAATTAAGCAGCCTGTGAGAGCACAAAAATGCAAATCCTGAAAATATCCCTGCAGGGCCTATAAGGCACAATTATTGCTCCGTGAGTAGCTAAGAGCATTGCAATACATCAACCAGGCAACCCTCCACCTGCCTGCTCCCCCTTGGTTGTTCAGAGCATGCTGCCAGAGTCAACTACTGTGCAGAACACAGCTGGGGGGGAACCCTGCTGCTGCCATGCCTGCAATGCCTTAGCTTAGCTCAGCTCAGCTCAGCAGCTACAAGCACAGCCAAGACATGGAATGCCCACGTCTGGCTTCTTCTCTCCCCAGAGAAGGCCTGGGGAATGACCTATTGCCACCAGCCTTGATGTTCAGCCAAGTGGCTTCTATTGGGATTTGGGCTTGATCACACCAGCACACCACTAGGAGCTGAACCCATTTCCCTTTTAGGTCAAAGACTCTAAGAAACATCCTGAACGTGGCTCAGTTCCACCAGAGCCCATCTAGCCACCAGGAGCCTATCAATTTTTTCATGAACATAAGTGTAGTTTAAGCATACACAGCATCCCGTGGTGAGGACTTCTACTGCTTAGCTACATGATGTGTGAAGAACATGTGGTTCCTCTTTTGAACCTCTTAGTTGTCAGCACAGCTTAATGAACTCCTGGATCTTGCACTGGACAAGGGATAAATGAAAAGCTGGTGAGACGAGAGGCTGTATTTCAGACAGAGTTTCCTGACCTCAAAGGAGGATTGCAGAGGCTGAAGTGGATGCACAAGTCTCAAAAGAAGGCTGAATTAGCTGCGACTTTCTCTCTCCCTATCAGAAAGCCAAGGTGCCTAATCCAGGGGTCTGTGGGTTCAGGTGAGGTACCAGTCAACTTCTCCTTGCAGGTCCAGGTGAGTGACAGATGCTTGCTCACTCTCATGCACCACACACAACCACACACAGTAGACCTTGCTCCCAGGTATTTTTGAGGGATACACCAAGTACACCCCATGGCCACCCACAGGTCTATGTGATACTAGAGGGAGAAAAAAAAGGAAAGAACTAAGAGCAGAATGCACAGCAAACAGTAAACAACTGTTTGTGATGAAGTGCTACTTAAATATTGGAAGCGATGCTGAACTTAGCATCACAGAACAGTACAGTCTACACCAGGCAGGAGGAACAGTCTGGCACCCATGAGGGTTGTGATAAACCCAGGAAAATATTAATCTGTCTAAAGAAAAAAGGAAGAAAGAGATAAAAATGTTCTTCCTATGGAGGATAAAGTGGATTTTTATTACCATGCAGACAGGTATCAGGACTGTTTTTGTGAATTACTTTAGGTGATTATATACACGGCTAAGTAGGATGAAGTCAGAAGAGGGTTGATCGTGTTCTGGGAAGACACGAATTAAAGGGATTTTAGAAGATGAATAAAGAACTCCAGATAAGGCTCTAATGGATCAGAGGATACTGCAGCCATGCTGTTACTACATTAGGGTAAGAGCTGCCTGGGGGAGACTATTCAGCAGCAATTAACCCTTAGTCAGTCAACCTTTCCAAAATGGTAGCAAAGGCATGGTGTCAATGAACTGCTTACAGACTGAGCCTGTCAGACCTTGAAATGGCTCCTCTTCACTTTCTTGTGTAGCCTCAGACAAAGGCAGCCAGTCTGAAACCTCCAGAAAGCCTGTGATTTGTCTGCAGAGATGCTGAGAAAGAACTCTGCCTGCTTCACTCCCTCTACCTTGCCTTGCAATTGATTTGGCAGTTCTTAAGGTCCCAGATCCCAAAGGCTGTTGGATTCTTCAGTGGCCATAGCCAGGCAAGAGACAGCTCCTGGTTTCTGACACCTATAATTTACAGTCTAGGATGTGAAATAAGCTTGCCAAACTCATTTCACACAGTAGCTGCCATGCATTCACCAGGCCTTAATAACAATAATTGACAAATATTTTCTAAGTAGAAAATACACCCTTCCAAGAGAATCTCTTCTCACTTGAATAAAGTAGAGGGCAGATAGCCTTTTCCCTGGATGAAAAATCACCTTTACTGAACTTAGACAAGACTGGGAAAAAAGTGAATAAATAACTTCCCATCTTCCTCCTGTGTTTAAAATCCCACTGCCCATCATAGCAGGGTTTATGCTACATCTTGAGCATACCTGAGCAGAACCCTGGAGAACAGGTCCTACAGAAGCAGTGCTCCCTAAAACGGCAGGAGGGAAACACCAAGCCTGCCACTGCAGAGACAAGAAAACCAAGAAAAAAATACTGGGACTATTTCTGCAGGAGACACAAATCATCCCAGCTGGCAGTTAGGAATAGAGCTTGGTGGAGAGGAGCGGGGGAGTGGACTTCAGTGGCTAATGTGTGTGACTGTGTCCACAGCTGGACACCATACAAGGGACCAGCATGAAGTCCTATGCCTGTTTTATGCAGGTGGGATGAGCTACTGGCTTGCTGGGCCTACAAATTACTGGCTGTGCCTGTAAAGCTCGGAAAGACCAATCTTAATGTGGCCACAAAAGAGTCATTGCCTGTGACCCTTCCCTACATCCTGCTCACACTCAGGCTGAAGCCCAGGCAGAGTCAAACTCAAGCACAACCAACCCCATCTAAAGAGCAGTGTCTGAGCACCTGGAGAGTTAAGTCCTTCGCCCAGAACTCTTCCAATTAAAAGCACTCAATTTGGTGCCTTTGCTGGGTAGGATGAGGGAGATTTGACTATTGTTTGTCTGCTGTTGAATGTGCTGGGATGCAGCCCAGCAAACAGAAATATGTTGGCAAGTCATGAGCTTCTGATGCGAAAAGCTTGTGCAATCTCTGGAGAGGCACCAGCCACCCAGTGACAGGGGGTATCTTCTCTTCCTCACTCCTCTTTTCTTCTTTGACCCTCAGCAGAGTAGCTTCCAAAGCATTCTGGTAGGTACTCAGTTCAGCCTGTCTTTCAACAGACAAAACAGTTTTACGGATTTCTGCTTCCATCTTCTTGCCAGAGCAGGGCAGACAGCGCTACTGCAGTTCAAGCTGAGAGGCAGACGGCAAGGGTCGGGATTTCCTACAGTCCTGCTGTCTCAGGCGATGGCTGCAGATTGCCCTGTGCTGTCTGTTCTGTGCTCCCACACAGGCCTGGTTGTTTTACACACACACAGACACAGACCTCCCCACTGAGTCTCCAGCCAAGTTACCTGCTGCTTTGTGCTCTCCTCAGCTTGTGTAGGAAATGCCTTGTCTTTCTTCCTCAGTTTCCCCAGGTATAAAAGATTACATTTATGCTGTTTTCCCAAGGAGTTGCAACCCATTACTAATTAGTGCCTGCAAAATGCTTTCAAGCTCCTCAAAGGGAAGGTGCAAAAGAAGGACTAAATATCATTAACAGCTTTATTTTACACACAGCAGAAAATTAATGAGGGGTTGGCTCCTCATGAACTGCAACTACCATCCTGCTGAGTAAATTTTTCCTTCATAGCAGGTATTGTGCACATTGTGTTCCTGGAGCGCTCCCATATGGAATATTAACCTCTGAACCAAACTGCTACCAGCTCCTGGTGTCTGCTCTCTTACCAAGCCAAGCACAGCTTTTGCATTCACTTCCCTGGAGGTGCCTGGGATGCTGGTGACAGGAGATGGAGACTAGAGAGGGAGAGTCAGGAGACCTTTCGTAGGGGTGAGGTGTCTGCTTCCAGGCTCCTAATAAAGGGCACAGGAAAGCAGAAATTAGCTAATATCAGTCTCTGAATTGAATTGCTCTGAGAGTTTCTTCAAGAAGCTCAGAGTGTTTCTGTTACCACTTTGCCATTGTCGGGACTCTCAAATGACAGCATGGGGTCCCTGCTGCTTGCAGGGCTGGCAGCCACTCAGGGACTGTGAGAGAAGTAATATAAACACTGTCCTTTAAACAGTGTTTATATTAAAAACTGTTTAATTTAAAAGTCAGGTCTCCTGTTGAGCATGTTTGAAGCTGGAAGGAGCATTGCTTCAATGCAACTCATGGAATGGGTCTTAGCTGGTGTACCTGCTGCCTTCATATGCAAAAAAAAAAAAAAAGAAAGAAAAAAAAAGCACTTCCCTCAGCAGAAACAAGGACACAGAAGGTCCCAACAAAACCCTGGGCTCCTCCAGGAATTCCTGCAGGGAAGGACTCCTCAGCTAGGCTCTGCAGCACCCTCTGTTCCACAGGGAACTGCTGCCCCCATGGTGAGGAAGAACAGAGGCAATGGGTTCACAGCCACTGCTACCCCTCTCTTTCAACCTGACATCAGGTCACCTGCATTCTCCACTACTCCCACAGTCCCTTAGGACAGTCAGGGAAAAGCAACCAGGCTCAACATGAAGTTAGGGCTTCCAAAAGCTGGATTTTGTATCGCACTGTCTCCTTCTTGCCCACACACTGCGTTACCAGTGAATACAGAGCTCTTGAACAAGGCTGTCAGCTGTCAGAGCTGCCCAAAGTCAGAACAGCCTGCACAGGACAGTATTGCCTTCAGCACATTCCCATGGGAAGTGTAGGAAATGCACGTGGGAAATACCGAGAGAAATGGCATCCCTTCCCAGGCTCCTTGTCTCTAGTCCTCTAAAAGCTCTGCTGCTGGCAGAGACCTTCAGAGTCCAAGATGTGCAGCAGGGGAACAGCATGTTTTTTTCAGTGAAGGAACCACATGACATCCATCTTCAAACTTCCCCACATGAGAAGCCACTCATCTTACAGAAGCATAGTGGCAGGAATGCTCTGGGACCTCACATTTTCATGGTATTTCAACACCTTCAGTCCCAGCATGGGTCCTTCTTTAAAGGAATTTACAGCAACCTTAATACATCAGAGACTGGTGTTGCAGGCCAAGGTCTCAACATGTTCCAGTAAGAAACCAGTCAGTTTGTTCACAAAGCCTTCAAAAGAGCATCTGCCAGTGCAAGTGAGGTCGGTAAGGCATGGTGTTTGTTGGGCTGCATGTCAGCCAAGACAAAGGACTCCCTCCTGAGTTAAACTGAAGGGATGAACATGTGTGGGAAACACCCAAGTCCCCTCTGCCTGGGAGTAAAATATGGCTAAGCCATGTTCGTTAGTCTTAGCAGCAGCTGGTACAAAAAAACAGCTCTATCTGTCTACTTGTTTACCCTACAGATGTCTCGCTCTGTTTCATGACATTTCTCCATCAAACCCTTGAAGTACCTCTGAAGCAACATGCTTTATGTCATTTTAAGGACTGGACATTGGAGGTTAGAGCTAAGTACTTTGGCTAATTTCTTTCTCTTTCCTGGTTGTGAAATCTAGGAACAGAGAAGTCCTTTTGTAAAGTTATCAAAAACCATTCAAATCCCACCTGCATGTGCCACACACAGTTCAAATTCCAAATTAGAAAAGAAAATGCATGCCTCGGGCTGTGGCCTCTTTCCCCCATGCCCTGGTCTCCCTCCTGCCTGTCAATGCCACATTCACAGCCAAGGCAAAGACTGTGAGACCCAACCTGGAGCAGCACAGACAGCTGTATCTGGCCTCATCTTGATGTGCAAGCTGCCCAGGTTCAGAGCTATCAGAAGAGCTTGAAGATGCCATATTTTTCTTGGGAGAGGAATCTGCCCAACCAGGACACCTGCTTTATCCCTAATAAGTGAGGCTGGAGAATCAGTTTTCCAAATGCTCTAACTGGAAAAGACAGATGAGATTTTGGACACTTAAAGCTTTTCTCAGGTCTGAGACACAAGCAGATAATGTCTGATGAAGGATGGGACTGAGAAAATGGTGCTGATGTTTCACTTCTTTACATTCATCAGACTGACAGTCTGAGAGGAGAAGGTAATAAGGTTATTAGTCTGCTTCACACAGCCACAGCTTCTGCTGTGCCCAGAAACAAAACGTCACAGCAAAGGGAAGTCCCTTTTCGCACATGCTTCCTGATGGTTGAAGTGTCACCCTTGAAACAAGGCAGGAACACATCAAACTGTCCTGAACCACCTCCCAGCTGAACTAAAAAGTCTCTTGGACTATATCCACATTGCTCAGCCAGAGCAGCCTCCAGAATAAGCAACTAAAAGGATGCTCCTGCATTTCTCCGGCACAGCTTGTAGACAGGACCCCATCCAAACTTCAGACTATGTTTAACCTGTATGCACAGGTTCGCCTGGTCTCCTAGGGATTCCCATAATTGAACACATTTTGACTGGGCTAAAAAATATACTGTCAAGCTGGAAAAAATGCTGAGAGGCTGGCTGGAATGGGGTCTCAGCAAGGCAGCCATAAGTATCTCATCCAAGTGTGGGTTCAATTCCATAGTCAGAACAGGCCCAGGAAGGGCAACATTGCCCAGCACAGCCCACGGCTGGTAGCCTGAGCCCAGCTCCTCACAAGGGACAGGACAATTGAAGCTTTGTATTTCAGAAACACAGTCTTTGGGATTCACCCAGAACTGGTTGATCTCAGCAGGGAAAGGGAAAACACTCAGTTCTCAGCACTGATTTCAGGAAGATGCCTATCTAGGGTGGCCCTGCCTGCAGTCATGCTTGTTGAAGAGAGAGAGTTGGGGACTCTCCTCCATGGGCTGCTTTGATGCTCCCACTTCAGGAGCCTGCAAGAGCTGAAGGGGGTGCAAAGCATCTCTAAAATAGGGACAGTATTGCATTGCCAGGAAAAGGAAGTGGGAGCCTGATCCTCACAGAAACACAGCCGTCTCTTGCTAGCAATTTCACAAGAAGTGTCTTCATGCTGTGTAGGAACCATCCCTGCAGCAATTGAGAGGGAGGATTTCAATCAGAAATACATCTCCTGTAAGGACTGCTTTGGGAGCCAAACAGAGAAAGCAACCTGCAATCTACTTTGTATTGCTGAGCAATAATGGGACCAGGTGAGATGGAAAGCAGATAGAAAGAAAGTGAACAAGGCTACAGTCACTGGGGAGAGTGGAAACAATCAGAACAGCGACTGCCACAATACAGGATGATGCCGTTTCAACCAACTCTGCACTAATCAGAGCCCCAGCTCTCTCTCCTCTCCAAATCTGCCTCAAGACATTCAAACAGTAAGCAAACTCCTGACCTCAGACAGTGATTTAAAACCACTTTGTCTACATCTTATCTCAACAAATAAAAGACCAGGAGCTGGTCTGAGTGCATGACTCCACCAAGTTCTTCCTTCAGGAGGCTTGTGCACAGCTGCTTTCACTCTCCCTGCAGGATTAGTACCCAGTGTACTCACAAACTGACCATTGCTCTGTGTAGAGCCTAAACCAGAGACACAGCAAGCTGGTCAGGCCGTTGCTGCCAGCTGATGAGGGGAAAATAAAGGGAACATCTGCAAGAAGAAGAGAAATAAGTGGATCACCACACATATCCCACCTCTTCTCAACAGGTGGAAACAGCAAACCCTCTTATCCCAGGCTCGCCCTTTCTGGGCTGGCCTTGGCTCTGCCACTCACTCCTGCCTTTCTGCCAGGATTTGGCTAGCTCTGCCTTGTCACCTCCTCCAGCTGTTTACACTACAGGGAAGCCTGGAGCTGCCTCTCAGCAGGGCAGCCAGGGGCAGCCTCACCCAGCCAGCTCCACCCAGGCACGTTCCAAAAGCTGCCTGGCAGACAGACTCTTGCCCTGGACTGAAGCCCAAAGGACACAGCAGCCAATGCAGGGCAGCAAAACCTGATTTTCTCAGTCTGTCAAAGTAGAGGAAGCACTTTTTGGATGATCTCTGCACTAAATGGAAATCTTCTGAAACTGATTTTATTCCCCAGATCCCTGCCCCAGTAGGTTCAAGGTTCAAAGGGACAACCTTAAGGGAATAAAAACCATGGCCAGGTTGAAGAAAGGCTGGAACATATCAACTGAAGTAACATAGGAATGTCTTCTAGTGCTCAGAAGGATTTCTAACCAAGATAGAAGAAACACAGAGCAACTTAAGGCCCTGGAGTATCCCACGAGGAGAGAAGCAGCATCCTGCTCTCCTCACTATGTGCGTTTCATTCTTCTACCCCAGCAGGCACAGAACTTGCCATGAGGTCCTCCTGAAGCCAGGGCACTGGCCAGACTGGACTTCCCATCTGCCTTAGAACTTCTGTTCTTCCAAAAGAACTTTGGGAGGCCACAGACACCTCTGTGCAGGGAGAAAAAGGCACTGCAAAATTTCAGAAAGTTTTACGTAACTGTGAAGCCATTTCCCAGGAAGCTGTATTTGTGTCACCTTTTTATATTTCAAGCCTGTTTCTGTTCTCTTTTTTTTTTCCCCCCACAGTAGCAGCAGCAGTGTACTTAGCCTGGTAAATAATGCATACTGCTCCCACTTCTATGCAGACAGACAAAGGCAGGTAGTGTATCAAAGAATAAAATTGTACAGCGAATTGCAGAGTAATAGCTGTAATTTAGTGCCCTGTGGGCGATCCAGAGATTCAGAAAGTATCAGAGACCCATGCTCGGCGCTGACTGACAAGGTGACTGGAGATACAGCACAGTGTTTGACCTTTGGATTGTTTCCAACCTAAGCAGAGCCATAAAAAATTCAGGAGACCATGCTGTCTCCCAGCAAAATGGTTTGTGGGGTGGAAAAACAGATGGATTTTGTGTGAACACACACACAGTATATTTATGTGGGTGCACAAGGTAATTAAAGAAACATTGATCAAGACCCAGACTACTTATATAACAGAAATTGCTGGGGAAACTGGGGGTGTATCAGGGTTGTTTTTTATTGTCTGCTTGCAAGAACGAGGGGAAGTCTTCATTAGGGCGCCAGCTGGATCCCAGCTCAGGAAATCTCAATTGATTTCACATGCAGACTAGCAGCTAATGATGTGTGCGTGTGTCTGTCTGTCTGATTTCAGCTCTTTGGTCATCTCAGACTTGGGGGCATTCAGATTCCTTGCCAGGTTCCCATTTCTGGAGCATTTGTCTCCACCAATCAGCCAGTAAGTCATATGAGAAAGCAGAAATGGTAGCATGAGAAATAATGCTATTTTCAGACTCCCTACTAGCCTCTTGATCGGAGGCAGTGAGCCGCACGTTCCCTTGGAGTTCAGCAAAGACCTGGAAGGATCTAATCACTTTCTACCTAAACAAGACAAGAGCACGCAGGGATGCACAGGGCTGTCACTTCCCATTTGCAGACATCTTCATGTAGTAGTAAAGTCCTCTCTTCTCCCTCCTCAGTGAGCCCAAAACACCCCCTGTTCTTACAAGCCTCTCTCCCATTACCCCCGTGAAAACAAGAAGGGTCAATCCATGTTCTCCTAGGAGTACAGGGGCCTGATGACCACCAGGATGAACAAGAGGGGCTTTGAAGCATGAGGCTAAGTGGGAAGGACAGTGCTTAGCATAAATATTAGGCATTTCCTTTTCAAAGAGCATCTCACTGTCCAGAAAACCACAGGACACATTAGTGGACAAGTCCCTCACTGTCCCTGCAGAGGAGGATGGACTCTGTCTGACTGCACAGCAAGGTGTATGAGCCAGGGAACACATTTACATGGCTGTCCTCTCTCATAACAACTGACAGCTCTGCTAGGATCGGCCACAGCACTCAGCAGCCTCTCTGCCACGTGACAGGCCTGCAGAAGAGTCAATGTGGGAAGAGGTACAGATTTGGTTTCTCCTGCCTCTATCAGTAAAACTACAGAATCCTTGAATACTTCACTACTCTAACAGCACCTGGAACCTTGTGGGACAAGTTCCCTATGGGATCTGGATAGAGAATATGGTGCTTTTGACAAACAGCAGATGTGATTCAGCTTCCTTGTGCCTTTTACAGCACTGTCAACTGAAACCAGAGATTTTAATGCCCCTAGGACAAGACATGGGGGAATGTCACACATAAATTGAGTGGAAAAGTCAAGATGGGAACAGAAGAGAATTTGCCATCTGCCCATTATCTCCTAACAGCCAGGCAAGGAAGTAGAGCAGGTGGGAATGGGATGACAAGGGCAGGAAGACTCTGTGCACCAGAGTTAGAAACCAGACACTCAGCACAGGATCACAAATGCAGTGTGTGAGCTCCGCATCATCAGGCCAACCTTGCCACCCTAAATCTCTGCAGCCTATTTGCCAAGTGCTTTCTGGTTCCCTGGAGCCCATTCAAGGGGATAAATCTCCAAGAAAGGGTTCAGGTCCTGAATACAGCTGAGGGACCCCAAGTTAAAAAGGTTGCAAAAAGCAAGTCACCAAATTTTGAATGGGCAGGGAAGCCCTGGGGCTTCTCCTCAAGAGAGTCTTCAAGATCCCACAAGCAGGTCAGAAGCAAACTTGTCCAGGGAAACTGTGATGGCCACATTTTCCCTCCTTCTCATATTTGCCAAATTTTAAAAGCAGGACATGCTGTTCTACTCAGCCATGCCTTGATTCAGAAACAGTCAGCTCCCCGTGACTTCCCAGGCAACCAGCAGGACTCTGCACTGCCTCTGCATCGCCCGTCTCTGTGATGGATGCACCTCTGCTGGCTGCAGAATAAACTCTGCCACAGGGCTGTGGCCCCAATAACACAGCACTTCATAAAGCTGCTTGGGTCTCTCTCTCTCTGTTCTCAGATATTTATAAGGGACCCATCCCCACAATATATCTGACCACTTCACACTCCAACAGATAGTTTTTCTTGTAACTGTGCTCTTAACCCTGCTCAATAGGTAGAAACCATGCCCACACAATTTCTTAGACCCTCAAGATGATGCAGTGGGGTTTGCAGAGGACAGCAATCCTTTCATAAAGCATAGAACATAAATGAATGGGACAGGCCCAAAAGAATGCCTCCGAACTGGCACCTGGCATAAGAATACTTGGGCTGACATGTGCCAGGGGACTAGACAGAGACTAAAGCAAAGGGGAATCTCCAATTTCAGTAATTAATTTGGGCAAACCCATACCTCTGCTTCCAGGTCTGCAGAGTGGGGCACATCCACTGGACCCATGGAATCCTCTTAGATCACAACTCTAAAAGCCATTGCTCCAGCTCTCCTGCTTCCTCTGCCCTAACACAGCACAATTTGGAGTTCAGCTTCATTCAGCATCAAAGTAAGATCCGTGATTACACACTGTGCCTGGCTCTGTGAAAAGCAGGACTCCATCTGTTCCCACCACAATTACTGCACTGCATGGACAGACATGATCTTGCATGAGGCACACAACTGCTCAGAGCCCCTCATGTTTGACCGAGTTGTATTTGACATGGGCTTTCATCCAAACAATCTATTGATGAGGGCAAGCATTAGCCTGAACTACAGAATTCCTTCTTGGTCCAACTCTGCATTTCACCGATGCCAGTTTTGTCTCCGGTAGGTTGTTTTGATTAATTTCATTTAATTAATTCTATCATCTCAAGCTGTTTCCAGAATCTGTGTGAAGCCCATCAAGGTGAAAGAAGAGAACATGATGCACGCAAACTGAAGATGCAGTCCATTGGATTCTCAATATTTATCTTCCCAGAGGAAAAAAACACCTCACACAACAGGAGCATCTTTCAGACAACTGAAATCTGACAGTGCTTTTTGTTCCTCTTCTGCTCCCTGGTGGCATTTAATTCTACTATCTTTGCTGGTAGGGACAGACAGGTCTGCACTGGAATTTTTGTCCCCTGGTCATCATCACAAAGAGGCAATTTCATCCCTGCTTATAGAGCTTGGGGAGAAGGTAGGGAATTTATATGTTGGTCCTACAAGAGGGAAGTGGGGGAATAATTAAGCTCCCCAGCCCTGTTCTAGCTCACAGCAGTTGTCTGCCTTGTTTACACTTAGTTTTTGTTTCCTCCAGGAGGCCAACACACAATCTCTGCCCCAGAGAAATTTCTACTTATTCCAATGTGCTAGAAGTCATCGTGTCCCAGGGATTCCCCATTTCTGGCTGCCTACAGCAACCAGATGTTTCCCTCCATCTCTTCACACGTGCAAGTATGTGGAGCCTAACCCTAACCCTAGGCAGAGCATTAGAAGTCACAGGCTCACCCTGCCTGCTCTCACCTCTGCTTTTCCCTGAAGAGAGGCTTCTCCATGGACACAGCACAATGATTTCCTTCCTTCTGTGCTCCCAGTGACCAGCTGCATGTGGTACAGCAGGGCTGGGAGGGGAGAAGAGACACAGGATTGGGCTAGAGATGGACACTTGCTATGCCAGGGCAAACCTGTTCTCAGAAGATCCCTAGAAGGTCCCCTCCTGTTTCATTGTCCACTGAGACAACACCTAGCAAGCTGGGGAAGGATGCGCTTGGGACACAAAGAGCTGCTCCCCATGGTACAGCCAAGCATAAGAGGTCAGGCCCCTGATTCAGTTCTAGCCCAGCTACTTCAGTGCTGTGAAGATTGGGTCAGATCTATAGAAGATTGCCTTACATCTATAAAGTGAGACATCTGGCCTCAGCTTCCTCTCAGACTTGTCAGAGGACTGATTCATTGGTCCTTACAAAGGACAGTGAATCTTGCAGATGGAGAATGCAAAAACAGGTAGAAAGGTAGTAAATCAGGAGTGCCCAGGAACATTCTCCTAGACACATCCTGTAAACTAGCACCAAATGGCTCACATCCATATTATTAAACTCTCCTCCCCTCTGAAACCACGACCTCATGAAAAAGCACACTGGGAGTGGTCCTCTGCCTCTAACTCCCAAATCATGCCTGGAAATTGTCTGGGACACTCCTAGTGGGACCAAATTAAATCATGCCAAGGCTATGCTGACACTTAAATCTGATGATTGAGTTTGTATTCTGGGAATGTTTCCTGATGTTGCTTAATTTACTAGTAAAGATTTAATTACTAGTGAAGACTTAATGTCTGTTCTATTAAATTACCCTCAAAGTCAGCACTGCCCTGATAAAAATCAGCAAGTGTCCCTAAACCTTCCTGAAAACTTTGATTCCTCAGTCATTACCTTCCCATCTCCTCAATAAATGTGGAAAAATTATTAAATAATCAATTTGTTATCACTTAAAGATAATCAGGTAATACAAAAAAGCCAGCAAAGCCAAGAACAAATAATGTAAATTGTTTAGCTTTCTTTGTCACAGTAACTGAAATAGTGGAGAGAGTGAGCCCAGCAATGCAGGCTATCCTGATGTATAGTAAGGCTTTTTGAAACAATATTTGTCACAGGTTATCAGCAGTTTGTCATCAGACCAGGAGGACTTAAATAGAACAGGACTGGCTTCCCCAGTGACTTGGATAATCAAATAAAGTATGTTTATAAAATGCATAGTTCACCCTGAGTCTGGAAGATCATGCAAGACTGAAGGCATAATTGGGGGGCGGGGGGGGAATAGACTGGCAAATTGGAGAAATATCTCACATTCAGCCAGCTAAAATTTCATAAAATTGGTGCAAAATACTAAACTGAGAAGGGGAAGAAATTAAATGCACCAATAAAGAAATAGGGAACACCTACCTAGACCTAAGCACTTAGGAAATATTGAGGAGTTACAGGGCTCTGAATCAAATATGAATTGCCATTGGGAAAGTATTTCTTTCTTGGCTGCATTAGTAGGGCGCACTTTTGCCAAAAAGACAAAGAGGATAAATTTTTGCTTTCTCAATACCCCCAAGTTAGACAGGATTAGTCTAGGTTCGGACTGGACTAAGGTAACTAACAGTAAAAGAGGTGCAAAATGCAGAGGATTGAAATAAGAGGACTGCTTGATATGGAGTAGTTCAAATTCATACTCATGTCCATGGATATTCTAGAACACAGACGCTGATGTCATTGCATATAAACTTCCAGGTCTGTTCTTCAGGTTTCAAGAAGGAAAACACTACAAATTTGCAGAAAAAGAACAGTTTTTCTTTCTTGCATTAGCATGTAGGTGACATGAATGACATTACATAAGAAATGAAGATGTAACAGGGATGGATGAAGAGAAGGTGTCAGCTGAGGGCAGAACCAGGAGACACAAGATCAGGTAACACATATAATGAGGTTATCACCTTGATGGATTCAGGAGGAGTAATACACAAACTGAAAACTGCTGCTTGCAATGGTGGGAATGGTGGCTTGCTTGTGAGGGAGGAACCATTACCCCTTTTCTGTCTTCCCAAAAGATGTGACAACAAAGGTTACAGTCACCTGCCCGCAAAATGGTGTATGTTTGTCTCTCTGAGGAGAAGTGCATGTGAGAATTGACAGTCCTGCCCTGAATCAATACTCACTTTTGTGAAGGAGAAAATGCTTTCTGTTGAACTAATGGCTATTTCAGCCCATTGTAAACCATAACAGATGGGTCTCTTCAAAACCTCTATGCATTTTTAGATTGTATTTACACTCACTAATCAAATCTTCTGTCTAAGAGGGGAAAAAATAACATTCTCCCACTTCTTTATTTTCTCCCTCCCCCTGATGCTGTGCTTCCCCAGGGCTGCTGGCTGGGTCGTACTCAGCTTCTTTACTGCCTTCTGACTGAGCTGCTTCTGCTTGGAAAGCAGTTATCTCACAGTGTCTCAGCTTGGACGTGGGAGTTCTGGCTCCTTTGGGTTCAGAAGTATAGACTCTGTTACACAGAGTCAAGTACCACACTGGGAAGCAGAAAAGAGTTCAGCTGTCCTTCATCTTCTGCATAAAATGAGACTGATGCTGTTACCAACACATGCCACCTCACACAGTAAAAATGAAGGAAGGGGGGGTGTTTTGAAAGAAAAATTGAACACTTCAATTAGGTATCAGTATTATTACTGCTTGTGTGACAGGCATCTGCACTCCTGCCATTCTAGCAAAATTTCAGTCAGCAGAAGGTATTGAGTCAAAATGAAAATTCAGTCTGTAAGTCTAATAAATGTTGCTGCTGCCCAGCCTTCCTTTATTTTGCAAATAGCTCTGCTGCTCTCTGTCATGTAGCAGCCATGTCCTACCCTGAAGACAGATGCATTTCACTGGTGTTACTCCTTTTTTGCCTTTTTTTTTTTTTTATACAAGATAGCAGTGTTTCATAAAAAGCTTTCTTGGTCAGAACAAGCGTTGTCATGCATATGTAACACCATGATTAGCATCTTGCACTGAACTGGCTGGCATGCACAAAGTGCTATCTCCAGGTAGATCACACAGCCAGCTTTTCCTCAGCTGCTTTAGCAGAAAGCTAGCGTTTGAAGCCCCAAGGACAATGCGAATAACACACTCACAGAATCAATTAGACTGGAAAAGACCTCTGAGACCACTGAGTCCAACCAGATGGAACACCGTGTCATCTAGACCGTGACACTGTGCTCCACGTCGTCTTTTCCCAAACACCTCCAGGGACGGTGACTTCACCACCTCCCTGGGCAATGTTTGACAACCTCTTCGGTGAAAAAATTCCTCCTGATGTCCAAAAAAATTCTCATTTATCCTAACACGCCGCAAAGCAGCCATCCTGGGCTTGCCTTGTGCTTCTGAGGTTGCCTTCACCCTGAGTGATCCCCGACCCCCAGCACTACAAGACCTGGGCTGGAGTAGCCAGGAAGGCGCTGGCTCCACCTGGGGGAAAAACAACTTCGGATCTGCCGGGACAGGCAGCACCCGAGAAAGCCGGGCTCTCTGAGGGTGGAGAGGCAGGACCAGGAAGCTGCACCTCTGCTTCCCAGCGGGCTGGGCCTCCGCCAGCCATCCCTCATCCGCCACCGCTAGACAAGGCAGAGCAGGAGGCGGGCAGCACCGGCACAAGGCGGGAGCCACTGCCGAGGGCTGTGCGGGCACCTCGCCGAGAGGGCTCGCA